>MU134344.1:188058-325917 GCA_015039355.1 Ramaria rubella
CTTCTATAGCTTCATCAGATGAGCCTTCAGCCATTTCAGAATCACCCCCATACTGTTGACTCAGGAGGAGTTCTTCTTCGGCTGTTGATCCATCTGAATCATGCATGAGAATGGGGCAAGGACCAATACGGCAGGTGCGCAGTCGTAGGGCTCTCTGATGTTCTTCCTTGATGATGTTGCAACATGTATGGGCACTGGGGAGGACAGCGTGTCATATGTACTTCTTGAGACTTCCAGTCAACTTCTGGGTTTGTGGTCCTGGAGCCAGGTGTAGCCAAGGATCATATGTTGACGCCCTAGGCAGGTAACGGCAAATGCAGCTCTTCTCGGAATGGTCTTTGTACTGCAGAATTAGATCAACGACTTCAGTGATGGATCCAGATTCATTGGGTGAGCCATCAACATTGTGCACTGGAATAGGACGAGAGAGTGGTCGTGCAGTGAGGCAGTTTTCCTGAACAAATCCCAAGTCGATAAACAAACCAGTGGCACCAGAGTCAAGTAGAGCACAAACTGACTTGATCTCTGCTGTATCTGTGGTTTGAACCTCAACTGGGAGAGAGAGGGAGTTTTGGGCTTGGGGTGGAAGCAACAACATACTGTGCAGGAAGGTTTCGTTCCCATTTTTTTACAATGGAAATGAGTATGAGATGGGGGAGGAGTTAAGGGTTGTGTGTCTAGCATTTAGGTCTCCGTAGCTGAGGAATCAGGCTCTGAATCTGTGTATTCATTGTTTACCTGATTATACAGCAGTGGAGCGAAACGATTGGGAATTGGCAGCAGGGGCACACTATTCACCTGCTGCGTGACACAAAATCCTCTTCTCCTTCCTGAGGCTCTGGATTGTCTTCCTTGATAGGGCTTGCAACTCTAGGATCAGTGGATGACAGCAAGTGGGCAATCCATTCGTCCTTCTCTTCAGCAGTCATGGTCTGAACATCAAAGGCCTGAGGACATTCTCAAATGAAGTGGCCTGGTTTTCCACACCTATGACAGACAAGGGAACTGGGTTGACGATGGCAAGCAGTATCTACCTCCATTGCCACTGGTTGGGCACCCATGGTAGCAATAGGTGGGACTGCTTGAAGCTGTGGTGCTGATTCCGATTGGTGAGGTGGATGTGGGTTTCGGTGGTTGACACCAACAGAGAAAGGAGAGGGACGGGTAGAAGTATTCAGTGTAGGGCGTGAGGCGCTTTGAAAGGCTTCATTAGCAGCACGTGCTTGTGAGATTGTCCTAGCCACTGAAAACCATTCGGAAAGGTCATTGTCCGATGGGCATCCTTCAACCATATTAGCAATCTGGCTCTGGATGGAAGGGTGGAGACCATGGTGGAATTTCATGACGAGGGAGGCCTGTTCTCTGTATCCAGACTTCTCAACCAGCTCTTCAAACTCATCAATATAGTCATCAACAGTACGATGATTCTGATAGTATTGACATGACTCAAGTTTGGTCCAGGCAGTAGTTTCTTCATGGGGAAGGAAGAATGTCGACCTGAATGCCTTCTTGAAAGAGACCCAGGTAGAATGGGTAGGGCAACCAGTTCTAGTTTCCATTTCAAAGACGCGTGTGGCAAAGGATGAAGCACAACCTGACTTCATGAATGACAGGGCCCAGAGGACCTTTGCGTGATCATTGGCGAAGTGAGTTGGGCACAGGGCAAGATAGAGTTTACAAGAGTTCAAGAAGGCTCGTCCTTTTTCTCTGTTGCCATTAAAGTCAGCAGGAGTGGCAGGAGTGGCGTGTTTTTGAGTAGTAGGGGGGGAAAGGGATGCAGTCATAAGGCCAGTGACATCATGGTTCAAGGTGTGCACCTGGACATCTGTCTGTTGAACCTGTTGTGCCAGTAATTCCTTCTGTTCTCTCTCAGCACACAAAGCAACCTCTAAAACCGCAACACGCTGATGCAGCTCATTGTAAGCCGCTTGAAAATCAAAGGGATTCGGGTCTTCTGGTATGGGTGTAGACATGGTAGAAGTGGATGGAGTATTAAGGAATGTACCAGAGGGGTCCTGAGCTGCTATGCACCTGAAGATATCAATTCAGAGACGAAGGTGACAGTGACCGGTCCCAGTAAGTTGGCAGGCTTTTCTACTATAAGGGCAACCTCTGGGGCTAGTGGAATATCACACTAGGGCCTGGCAGATGGGAATCCAAAGTATATAAGCTCAAGGAAGGCTACAGGCAAGGATACATACCTGGCAGATGGGAATCCAAAGAGAAAAGCCTAAGGACTCCCACTGCCGAGGCAGCTACTAACTAAGGAAAGACTCTGAACAGACTGAACATTTTGGGCGCTTAAAATGGAAGTCACGTGACCTGTGATGTAGCCCAGGTAGATTCCAACTTGCACATGTAAGCGGGCGCTTAAATCGCTAACAGAAGCGCCAGCTGTAGAAGTGAGTAGGAAGGAGGAGGGGAGGAAGGAAATGGGAATATTAGATAGAAACGACAGGAAGGAGAAAAGAGAGATAAAAGGGAAATGGGGATAGAAGGGGTGAACATGAATAAGAGAGGAGAATAGGAGAAGGAGAATAAAAAGGAGCAGTATGAGGGGTTCCCCTTACACCTACTCTGCGTCAGCCACATTGGTGTGGCTGGCGTAGAGCACCAGTACTCGCAGCGTTGGCTGCAAGTACTGGTGGGGGAGTCGCACTGCCGCTGCAACAGCGGCAGAGAGGCAGTGGCAATGCGGTTGCCACTGACTGCCCATAATCTGTGCCAGCCACATTTGCATGGCTGGCATAGAGTACCAGTACTCGCAGCTAACACTGTGAGTACTGGTGCTAGAGCACCAGCGGCTGCCAAACAGCCACTGTGTTTGGCAGCCAGCTCTATGCCAGTCACGTGTCTGTGGCTGGCATAAAGCAACCGAACTCGCAGCCAGCAGGTTGGCTGCGAGTACAGTTGACTGTGACTATAGGTTGCAATTCTGACTATGGATTTCGGCATGAAATCCACTAATCGTAACCGTGACCTCAGGAGTTGCCAAGCAGTTCAACTTTGGTCCTTGACTGGTTTTTAACCAAAGTCATGGCAACACTAGACCGATATGCTCATCTACAACATGTTGCTGCTTAAAGGAACCCTGTGGCTCTTCGTCTGCCTGAGAGTTGCAGGTGTTAAAGTCTAGTTCTGTTTAGACTCTTTTCTCAGATGTGTTACAACAACTATATTTTACCTAGTTCTGTTTAGACTAGGAATGTATGATTAATAGACATCTGTGAGTTGGTCTATATTACTTACCTCTTTTCTCAGATGTGTTACAACAACTGAGAAAAGAGGACTCAAACGTGATCACGTGATGTTGTAGTTGGATCCAATGGATCCTTATGGGTCAAATTCTAACATACCCCCTCAATGAACAGATGGATTTCCAATCCTCTTTCATTGCATCAATGTAGACCCAACATCTCAATGAATCTCCAGTGTTTCGGGCATGGCAGTCCTTTTGTGAGTATGTCTGCAGGCATGTCAGTAGTTTTTAGGTACTGGAAATATACATCTTGATCATCCACACATTCACAAATGTAGTGATATTTGATACTGACATGCTTCATGCGTGAGTGAGACAAACCATCCTTTGATAGTGAAATCACACCAATGTTGTCACAGTCAATCCTCGTGGGTCCTTCTTGTTTGTATCCCAGCAAATCCAGCAGCATGCGGAGCCACACAGCTTCTTTGTGGCACGATCCACTGTGACGTATTTGGCTTTGTATGACAAGCTTGCTACGGATAGCTGTTTCTTGGAGTTCCAGGACACAACACCACTGCCCAGTGAAAACGCATATCCTGAAACGGATCGCCAATCATCGACACTCGATGCCCAATCGGCATCTGTATATCCCTTCAACACTACAGGAGATTCTCCTCCCAGAGTAAGTTTCAGATTTTTTGTTGTATTCAGGTAGCATATGACATGTAACGCTGCAGTCCAATGTGGCTTTCCAGGATTCTCAAGAAATTGACTTAGCCTGTGTACTGCGAATGCAATGTCTGGGCAAGTTGCCACAGAAGCATACATCAATGATCCTATGGCTGAGCAGTATGGTATGTTTTTCATCACATCCTTCTGTTCATCTGTGATCAGGCTCATAGATTTCAAGAGGGTGGTGTTCACATCCAGTGGAGTTGCGACTTTGAAAGTGTCCTGTGTTCTGAAACAGGAAGCACTTTCTTCTATGTACGCCGTTTGCAATAGTTCAACTGTCTTTGTGCTCCTATTTCGTTCAACATGAATCCCAAGCAGCCATTTGATCGGCCCTAGATCCTGTAATTCAAAGTACTTCCGAAGGCCATTTTTCGCATCTTCCATTGCCGTTTTTGTGCTGGCTGTTATGAGCATATCATCCACATGAATTGCTGTGATGCATACACCGTGGTCTGATCTGTGGATGTATATGCTGTGCTCAACTGCGATTTGTGTCCATCCCTCAATCGTCATGCTCGTATGAAGCTTTATGCTCCATTGTCATCCAGCCTGCTTGAGTCCGTATAAGCTTTTATCCAGCTTACAGACCCAATCTTCACTTCTGACTTCCTCCATTCCCTCTGGTTGACCCATATAAGTCTCTTTGTCTAGGTCACCATGAAGGAAAACTGTCTTCACATGTAGCTGGTCAATCTCCCAGTCATTTGCAGCCCCAATATGGAGGATAGTCCTGGCCAACTCTGGGTGTGTGACAGATGTGAAAGTCTCTTGGAAATTGATCCCTGCCACTTGTCTGTATCCTTTTGCCACAACCCAGACTTTGTGACGTGTGACTTCCCCTTTCTCGTTTTGTTTTCAGGTAAAATGTGGTTTCGATGGAATTATTTTCCTCCCTTTTGGGACCAATGAACAAGGTACAAGTCACCACACCTTATGTGCCTTGAGCGAGCTCATTTCATCTTGGTAACCAGCCTTCCATTCTGCAGCATCCTTCGCCGCCAGCACTTCAAGCCAGTTCTGTGGATCATCCTCATATGTCATCGCAGTCCACTCATCTCCACCATCAAGTAACTGGACCCAGGTTTCATCAGCCGAGTTCGTCTGATCACTGTCTCCAGTTCTCTTCCCTTTTTCTGCCTTTTTCCTATCTGCAGTGTCTCTCAAGTCTTGTACAGCATGTTCCAATCGTGAGATTCGGATGAGTCCTTCTGCTTCAGCTCTACTTGTAGTTGGCTCACGGTTTCGTTTCGACCTCCTGAGCTGGATCTCAGGTAGTTCATCCTGACGATCTTCAGATGTTCTATCAGTGTCTTGGATTCTTGGCTCACCTTCATTTTCATCTCAACCCCTCTCCTCTTGGTCATCTCTATCGACTTCATTCACATGTTTGTCATCATTTTGGGTGTCATCATTCTTTCCTTTTGACTCCCCTTGTCGATCTTGTGACTCAACAAATACAACTTCCCTTGATACAACAATACATCCTGTTTGAGGATCATAGTATTGATATGCTTTGGAACTCTGTGAGTAGCCTACCAGGGTGTGTTCTTTTAATCTATCTTGAATCTTTGGTGTTAGGATGAATGCCTGACACCCTATTTCACGCAGATTATTCAGGTTGGGTTTTCTCCCAGTCCAGATCTCATAGGGTGTTTTGTCTTTCAGGGCAATGGTAGGTGTTCTGTTTTTGAGGTATACAGTGGTTGTGGCAAGCTCACCCCACAGCTTGTCAGGAAGGCCCGCATCCGATCTCATTGCTCGGGTGCATCTGATCACGGTCTGGTGCATTCTTTCTGAGGGCCCATTCTGCGCTGACAAATATGGTGCTGTGGTCTGGTGTTCAATGCCTTGTTCTCGCAGGTAATGTTCAAATTTGGTTGAGGTGAATTCACCCCTGTTGTCCGTGCAATAGCATCTCACAGTACATCTGGTTTCATTCTCAACTAGGGCCTTCCATTCCCTGAAGGTCTTTTCAGCATCACTCTTTTGCTGGAGCAGATATCCCCTTGTGAATTGTGAGTGGTCATCAATGAAGTTTAGCATATATTGTGCACCACCCACCGACTCTACGGCCTCAGGGCCAGTTATGTCAGAATAGACTATGTCTAGTACCTGTTCGCCTTCATGCTGTTTCAGGATCAGCTGTTTCATCTGCTTTCCAAGGATGCAATGTCAACATATGGGAGGATGTTCTGAGGGTATGTTCAATGCACCCAAGGCAAGATTTTGTCTCCTCATGTGTTATTGCACCATAACTGACAGGCCTGAGCCTTTTGTGCCAGGTCTCAATCGTCAGCGCCATCCTGGCTAGGTTCGCATGTTACGAATGGGGTAATTTCCCATTCAGAATGTACAGCCCGGTATCTTTTTGGTCTCCATCAACAATGATTCGATTGTTGGGTCCAACAATTCAGCATTTGTGTTTATCGAATATGACATTGTCGCCGCAATCCATTAGGCGTCCGACTGATACTAACCTCAGTGACACCCTGGGAACATATAGTGTGTTGTGGAGGGTAAGCATTCCCTTCTTGCATATTACCAGTATATCGCCTCGACCTGTGGCATGGATAGATTCACTGTTGACCCCTTTTACATTTCTTGGTTCAATCAACACAAAGTTTGTAAAGTCACCTCTAATGGGTGAACAGTGGCTGGTTGCTCCAGAATCCAGGAAGAGCAGTAAGTTTTCAGTGTTTGCAGTCGCAATGATTTCCTCTAAGGCGGCACAAGAGATGTGGCCATCATAGAAATGATCATTTGAGATATCTTGTTCTGGGTCAATTGCTAGAGCAGCCGACTCTGAGCCACTGTCCATGTCAGCTGTGTTGGCCTTGTCCCCTTTTCCATTTTTCTTCTTCCACCAGTCCAGCACGTTGGCTGATTCCTTTCCTTTCCAGCACTTGTCCATGGTATGTTCTGTCCGACCACACGTAGTACATTTCTGTTTTGTTTTCTGGCTCACTCTTCCTTTTCCGTTTCTGAGAAACATGGCTAATTCCTCTTTCTTCAGGGTTTCTCAGCCTTCTCTGGATTTGGTATCAAGACATTCTATGATGTCGGTTATTGACAACTGGACCTTTTGGTTTACCATAAAGGTGAGTAGATCTTTCCTTAGCCAGTCATACTGGCCATCACTGAGCGCGTTCAGGAGTAGAATAATTGACCACTCATCCTCAGTGGGTGCAGTCCCTTCAAAAACAGTGGTGACAGCATCCTGGATATCAGTTATGGTTTTACTGAAGGGGATATCAGCCGAGAACCTAGTCCTGATGGCAGTTGATATGCTTTCGAGCCTGGTGATTATGCCGTGTGAGTGCGTTTTATCCTTTAGTTCAGACCATGCCTTTGGTGCTTCCGTGATCAATTCCAGTTCTCGCTGGAGCAATGGGTCCACTATTGTCCCTAGCACTCCAACCAGTTGGTCGTGGATCTCATGCCATTTGGCCTTCTCGTCTTTGTCTGTGGGCATCGGGGTGTTCAGTTCAACGTACTTCCACACCTTTTGAGCACGGAGCAACATCTTCACTTCGCTGGACCATCAGATCCAGTCTCCTTCTTTTAGTTTTTCTATCTTTGAGAATTTGATGGTAAATTCCTGTGTCATTTCAGGTCTGAGTGGAGATTCATAGGTGTGAATTTTTAGGTGCACAGATGCGCAGGGCCCATAACCTGTTAAAGTCTAGTTCTGTTTAGACTCTTTTCTCAGATGTGTTACAACAACTATATTTTACCTAGTTCTGTTTAGACTAGGAATGTATGATTAATAGACATCTGTTACAACAGCTGAGAAAAGAGGACTTGAACGTGATCACGTGATGTTGTAGTCAGATCCAATGGATCCTTATGGGTCAAATTCTAACAGCGGGATCCTCCAGAGAGAGGGGTCGAGGGATGGGCTCAGCATTGTGAACTTGGGGAGCTGCTCACGGTATTTTTTTGTGGTTATACCATGTGGCCTTACTAACCTGTTTGCCACCATTGCAATATAGTGCACAGTCACACACAAAGTGCATATGGGAGGACATGCACAAATGCACTGGAGAGCCACCTCACAAGGATGTGTTGGTATGTGCTGTGTCATGGGTAATATTGATTTGTTGCCAGTGAAGCCATATATACATGCATGTGTTAATACACAATTGCATGTGAAATGCCTGCATTTGATGCAAAAGGAAATGCAGATACGTCGAGTTGGAATACAAAAGTATTTGAGCACCTGATCAGTTCCAGTGTTCTCTGGTGCCATCTGATTCTAGCAAATCTATGACCAGATTTCCGATATTCTGCAATCCGCTCCTGGGGTCTTTTCACTGGGCCTCATTGCCGACTTCCATCACCTCCATCCAGATGCCCCTCATTGCATTTGTGTTGCAGATTTTGACATCTTCTGTCAAAAGGCACTTATGCCTCCAGTAGGTGTCAGTGTGTTGGGACATCACACTCTAGAAGGGGGGTGATGTAAGGGGAACCCCTCATACTCCCCTTATTATTCCCACTTCTCCCTTTTTCTCTATTATCTGTCTATTTTTCCACTAAATAACACAACCCTGCTCAATTAGACATTTGTAGTCTAATTCACCTCTATAATAAGTTGCTACCAATCTTTACTACCCACTTTAGATTGCAACTGTTTCTACTGCACTCATAATTAAACTTAATTTTCAGCCGGAGCGAAGCGAAGGACAACCTTGTACGCTGTAAAAAATAACCAATGATCACACTGACTCTCATGATGACTTCATATCGTCGCGCAGGGGGCCTGGTCATTATGGATAGACTTCTTGCTCGGGCACGGTCCTGGCGGGAACATGCAAATGGATACCGATGTGCTGATAGCCTCGGTTGCATGAGGCCGAGGGAGGGCTATGTGAGAGACCAGTAGCTTTACATGATTTTGCGCTGCTCCCAGAAGCGCGTACACAGCCAGAGACAACGCCTGATAGCTGCAGAAGGCAATCTGTGAGAGCTGTCTGAGATCCCCTAAGGAGGCGTAGGAGCGCTGGTAGACATCCTAGGATTGGTTAGAACGGAGACCGAATGTAAAATAGGCGTACCATCCATCTCTCTGAGTGCCTCGCGTCGTCTCGACTGTGTAACGTATCGTGAAGAATGATTGGTGGCAGAGAATCACAAACATAGGAACAAAGCACCACATGCTCCCAGCTCCCCTGGATCATATCGGAGGAACGGCGTATCGGTGTCAAGGCGACAATCCACGAGTTAACTTGACCTCGACGAATGCAGAGCTAATTCCCGCACTCCTAATATTCTGATGATATAATAGTGAACCAAGACGAGTAGATGTATTCACCTCCTTGTATGCTCCTCTTCATCCTCACGAACGAGTGAAGAGCCATAGTACTTCGATACGCTTGATATCCAGCTGAATGAGCTAGAGAGAGACAAATGATGCCGCACCCGTAGACCCTTTCGACGAGCTCCTCAGCTGTGTCCGGTGTAAGGCATCTGGTCAAAGAGATTTTAGGATGCTTCAGAAGGGCTGTGTCTCTAGAATGCTGGGTGGCACGAAGCTAACCTCAAAGCAAACCATGAACAGGGTCAAAGGTCCCGATTAACTGAACACCGACAGGCCGACCAAAACTTTGCATCGTGACATAATTCACAAGCACTATATACACTCACTAAGAGCCCCGATAACATAGTCCGCTGTGTCTTCAGGTTTATTCCGGTCGCCTTATATTCCTCTCCCGCATTCACCTTAATACTCACAGAATACGTACCATATAGACCAAGAACCATAGGCATCTTTGGTGACCTCGGTCCTCCAGTAGAGCTCCGACCAGTGTTAGATGGTAGCAACGCAGAAAACAGCTAATCAAACCGCACTCGGTGCCATTTTTGAAAGATGTGATTGAAAGATGGTGGCATAAGGGGAGAGACGAGTGAGCTCATATTCAATCCATCAAGAAGCTTCTTCGGCTTTGAGCGCGGCATACGTATTTCTCTACAATCATCCAGGGACCTGCCAGGGCCGGAGGCTAGCGAGGCTAGCGTCTCTGATAATAATCTTAACACTTGCCTAGAGATCCCCGGAACCCTCCGCGACAGCAAGGGGTCCCCGTATCGGCTGCATACAATTCCAATATCAGAAGAAAAGGTTAATCTTATTAAACGAGGACCCGAATGCACATATCTTGCTACTTTCTGCTCGGGCATATGCGGGTAACTCGCGCTGCTGGAAACTACTCACTTCTGGTGGCTCGAAGCTCCAGCAACGCTAAAGGGGCTTCTATGCCACCGTGGCAGCAAATGCAACTTCCGTACCGTAAATGGTGTGAGTGATCTTCTTTCAGGCTTGGGCTTGGTTATCGTTCGGCTTCCTGGCGCGCACTCGACGCAGACCCGCTCGTCGGCGGCAGGCCGCAACCACGTTCATTGAGTGCCAAGGGGACAGCAAAGTTTAATACATACCTCTGACGCGAGACGAGAGTATCTCGGTACCTATTAGAACGGCTCCGCTCTCGGCACGTTGCATGCAATATAGTAAATTTATCTTGTTGGGTGCATCGCAAGGGAAGAACCGATTTCGCGTCGAGACCAACATGACGTTTCTTTCATAAATCTGCGGTAGATCAGTGGAGTTACTAGGCATGAACGAAGAGCATTGCATAGATATGGATACACATACGAATACGCAAGACTATCGGCTGAGAGCAACTAGAGATCTGAGACGAAACCAGGCATTCCGACACTATGGTGGTAGAATAGAGAAGTGCGACTAGCCGCCCAAGGTCTCAAGCGGGTTTGCGTGGGCACTCTGTGGATGTCTTAGAGTTTAAAACGGTTTCCTCCGCAAACCTAGACGCAACTTCGACGATCAATGAAGTACGAGATTGATCCTTACCGTGACCGGTGTGTGTTTGCCGAGAACTTCTGTTCTAATCCAGTCGAGATAAATGTCGCGTAAGCAAGTAGGTGCGGGATTGCCATGGCGTTTCAAATTAGAGAAGATGGAGCGATTAACTCATAATTACTGCAGCCGTGTGTTGTTAGAACTTCTTGAAAGCATCCAACAGACCGCAAACTATTGTGCATTGGTAGTAAAGATTTGGTAGAGCTATGTGTGGGACTCTTAATTCCCAGGAATGGGGGGGGGGATGTTCTAGCTTTCAAAGCCAGAGTTGCGTCGACAAAGTGCAATTGGAGGACAGGCATTCATCAAAAAGGGCGAAATAATAAACATAAAGGGGAAATTTACCTAATAATGTTCTAAATCGGACAAAATATATAGGCGCTCAGGACGGGAGATGTTGAGTAAGCGCCGACTCCAAAACTTGAACGTCAAAATGTTTTTTTACTTATGACCTTCATGTCTTCGGGAAAGTAGCACCATAACAATGTATGTAGCAGGAACATTTTTTACAGATTATTTTTCAATTCTTCACAGTATTGCGTTACCATTATCTCTCTTGACCTTCCTTTCCCTGGCAGCCCGGGCCAAGCGAATTTGTACGTGCTCTACCGTCTGCTCAATTTTATTCCTTTACATTGCTATCTAATACCATCCAACTTTTGAGCATTGACGCTATGATGTCACACAAAATACGAAGCGAAGAACCTGTGGCAATCAAAGCGGGCGTACACCTTGTCCGATTCACCCGCGTTGCATGATGCTTTACCCATCACGCTATTTCGCCATGAACTTGTTCCGGTTGAACTTCTTCTAATCCGTCGATATTCCGATCTATCAACGGTGCTACTATTACTGCTTGCTAACAATGGCCTATGGTTAATAACGGCGGTCTACTACCCGTCGTGAAAGCACTCCGTTGATCTCTTTTTGCATACAAATAATCTGAAACCCCCCCACCCCCCCTTTCCTCATAGTGCCATCTTTCAGCTCGCTCACACTTAGATCTCTCTGGACTCATCTGTGCCGCCTGCCTTCTGTGGCTTGGACCCTTCTTCCCGGGTGCCAAATCTGAGTCATCACGCCATGGCGCACCATCCGTCGACCAAGCAGCAGCACTTCATAATTTTGCCACCCAAACACGTTGTACATTAATCCAATATCTCACAACGCGATTACCTACGGGGCGCTCCCCGACATAATTTTTGACTGCCAGGTTCCAGATATATACATGCGGTGCATATTCCTTGAGATAATATCTTGGTCTTCCCTCGATCTCCACCTCCTCCATCTTGGATGCTGCTTCTTACAACGAATCAGTGACGTTGATCCTCCTGCCATTATACTTCCGCTGTTTCTCGGACCACGCTGTCTGCGTATTTTATGGGAATACACGTTAGTCACGGACCTTGGCATCCGGGTGAACTCATGCAGCGCATACCCCACAAATAACAATCTCTATCTGTCTTTCCTAAAGCGAGACGGTGATGATGATTGGTATATTGCAACGTGCCTGACAACTTTTCCAGCCTTAAAGATTTTCTCAATGCGGGATAGATTAAGCAGATAACACGTGCCTCGGCGGCGACTCCGAGTCCTAGTAAGGTAATATTAGATTGCACGTCCGTCTAAGCTCTCTTGATCAGAGCGGAGGGGTGTGACGCAACTCGAGGTGGCCATCGAAATCAGGGAAATGTATTCTGTTTTAGAAATTGTATTGCCGTAAGGCAGCTCGCCGAATGTGTGCTTTGGCTGCCCCGCGTAGCGGCCTGTACAGCTGTTATTCGGTCCGTTGGCGTGTAACACCAGAAGCACCGAGGGGGGCCCGAGTGCCGTGTAAGAGGAAGTCGTTTGTATGTTATATATAACATCCAAATAGCATTATAAAATTTAGTATGATGCTATTATATCTTTAGATCTAAGACCGTGCAGATTTTAAATTAGTATGTTAAGGACACGGCCGCTCTTATTATAGAAATCTGCACCACGCATTTAGTCCGCTCTCCTCCGTTGGAATTGCATATAATACCTCAAGCTCTAAGCGCAAACTAGTGGGCAATTTTGTTGAGTTCTGTGTGTTTGCTGACCCTGGAATGGAAATAGCACCGGCTCAATTGTCGGATATTTGCGTAATTGATAGTTAATTGTACCACTTAATAAACAGTAAATTCGTCACAAGGTGTTCACTCTGACTGAGAGCGTCACATACCTACATTTTCACGATTGAGGCAGGCTATCGATAAATTCAGAAATTCAAAGATTAATTTATAAGCGAAGATTATGGACAGCTGATAAACCTCTACGCTCGGAGAAGAAGAAGATATGGGCTCGAGGAGAATGTAGCAGTGTCTACTCACAGTCCTCACAGAGGGGTGCGCGTGACAGTACACCCTAAGCGCATCAGCAAGAGCCGAAAAAATGTACTCGAGCCCTAAAGCAGAGATAAGCAGCTCCTAGATCGTGCCCGGCGCGAATGGATAGTCCGTGTATCCTTTTCTCGGGTCTACGTCTGAATGTCCGTTAAGAGTCTTGAAATCAATAGGCGAATCTAAGGCGATGCCACGCTCGATACGGCGCTGCAGGTCTGGGTGGGAGATCCATAAGCGACCGAAGGCGATCGCGTCAACAACCCGTCGGCGCAAGAGGTCCTCCGCCTCAAGGACTGATATGCCAGCGTTAAGAAATAGGTACGGACGTTTGATATGCTCGCGATACGCCTCGAGAACGTCGTGCGGTGTTCCTCGACGATGACCTGATTGGGCGTCAGTTACGATAATGAGGGGAAGAAGACCAAGGGAAGATGAAAGAGAATTGACTAACCATCGATTTTGGGGTCCTGCGCTTCGACATAGCGCACCAGAGTGATGTAAATCACTCGCAGGCGGTCGAGCTGTTGTATGAGGTATGTGTAAGTGTCGAGGGTGTCCTGTAAGGTCATGCCAACGTCGTTCAGACCCCCCGTGGGGCTGAGTTTGATTCCCACGCGATCGTAACCCCAGACTTCAACCAGCGCGCGGATGACTTCAATGATGAATCGGGAGCGGTTTGCTGCGCTGCCACCCCACTGGTCTGTACGCCTGTTACTGCTGTAGTCCAAGAATTGGTGGGGAAGATACCCTCCGCCTGCGTGTACTGCCCGGGTAAGGAGTAAGCTCATACAGTCTGGTTGAAACAGCAGGCAGTTCGCATACGCTCGACCCCATCAAACCCGGCTTGTTTTGCATTCTGGGCAGCATTTTTGTACGCAAGAACTAGGTCCCATGGGTCTTTCACGGCCGTTGGCTGAGAATAAACGGCTGGGTGAATACAGGGTTTCGCACTCACGCACGACGCTCACAGTCACGTATCCGGGCACACCAGGCAGAAAACGAAATTTCCCCCCGCGAGCAGGGACTGAAGAGGGCGCTAGCACAGGCTATGGAGTTTAGTTAGAATAAGAACGTGCAGGTAAGCTATCACAAGGCGCACTTGTCGGGAAGTCCTATGTTCTGGCATGTCTGGGTGGCTGAGCCGTCCCACTGTAGAGCGTCAATTCTACGAGGGAGCGTATGTGGCAAATGAGGTATTCACCATGCCATAGCTGGGTGCGAAGTAAGCGTATGTCGAGGTGTGAGCTCACTTGAAGACTTACCTGACAGAAAATTGTCCCCCCCGCCTTATGAACAGACTGAACGACAAGGTTCCATGCTCTGATCTGATCTGTGTTCCAGATCCCCGGCGCGTTTGGCCATTCAGTCCTAGACCCTGTGTGAGTAGGTTGGTTGGTCCTGAGATGCTATCGCACATACCCTTGTTGGCTCACCAATGTTCCCTCCGTTATAATAAGTCCTGCTCCACCTGCTGCACGCTGAGTGTAATAATCACAATTGTACTCGTTGGGAACATTTATTGATGCCCGATTACGAGTCATCGCCGAGTGGACATTTCGATTGCGTAGCTGGGCTTCACCAATAACCAGAGGAGAGCTCAAAGAAGGCATAGGCAGATGGTAGCTAGAGACGAAGCGTGCATTTATTGTGACATTAGGGAGACGGCGAGATGCACGCGGCCGGGTGAGGCCATTCGGTTTGAAAAAAAGCAAGAAGCGGATGAACAAAAGTTCCACTGATGTTGGGCCTTGTCAGGGAGAAAACGGGGGAGGCTCAATCGAGCTGATTGAGGGATCCATGAGGTCGGGGGACTCACCGGTATGGAAAGCCTAACCGTCACACTCAGCCCCAGCGGCTTGGCTCTATTATGTAATCCTAGAGGCAGGACCCCGGACATGCCGTGGCATTTATGTTGCAGACACTGGGAACGGGAAGAGAAGGTGTCCAATTATGCAGCATTAGAAAAATGTTTATAGTTTCAGAGACTTCAAAGACAGAAGTACACCTTCTGGGCACGAGAGAGCGTGAAATGAACAGTCTCTTGTCTGGCGGAGTTTACATTTATCGTCACAGAGGTTCACGGGGGCCTCTAACCTTCTGTTGTAACCTCTCGTTGCCAAATCTCTGACAGTGCAAATGCATCGAACAATTGCTCTTCGAATGTGATATAGATCTCAGACCCAAATGCGTGAGTGTTCTTCAAATTCAGCATTCAGGACTGCGCGTCCAGCTTGCCCTCAGCGCGCTCACCGCTCGACGCGAAACCCCCCCGGCTACGGTGTAGCCGTCGTTGCAGCCGTCTTTCGATGGATATTCGGGTTGTACTTGCCGCCTGTCATCGCAAGGGCTTACCGCATGTGAGAAGGGTTCTCACTCACTCTTTAATATATCCTTTACTGGCAGCTGCCAATCCCGGGCTGTTCTTCGCGGCGCGTCTGGGTTTCCCCGCCAGCGTCAACTTGAAGGTCGCTGCAGCTTCTCCCGGTCTCGGTTTCAATCTTATCTCTTCCAGTGCACAGCATTCTGCCTTCGATGAACAGCCGCCAATTGTCATGCCTTTCGATCATGGGAGAATTTCTGCAGCCCGTGGATGTCTGCGAATGCTCCTATCATAACACAACAGCTGTAAATGCTGCAGTGCTCTGGGCCTCGTCACAACCGAGATCGCTGTGCGGTATGACGTGCCTGCTGCAGTCATGCGGTTGGTGTTGAATTCACACCATGCAGCAAGAAGCTCACTCTAAATGTTACCGTTCGCTTGTTGCCATTTTGCCGTGGTCTCATGTCTCCCGGTTTGGTCCATCGCGATGATCTTGTCTCTCGCTCATTATTTATTTCGGCTTTTTATGTCCACGGTATTCTTTTTGTGACACCTTCACCAGGGATTTTCTTGGGGATGTCATCTTCTCTCGACGAATACGTCTCGCTCGAAGGCAGGGAACCAAGATCGAATCAGGTCATCGACAGATCAGAGCATATCGCCATATGATAATGCCTCGCCGTACCTTCATTACTCCCCATTACTTCTGCGCAGCGACAGGCCGGTGCCGCAGGATCAAATTACCAGCTCATTCCTTATCTCCTGATATTTCTTTTGATTAATTAAAGACGTATGTGAACATGACGACGTCCCACTTCTATGCTTTTAGCCTGGTCCCTAAATTAGTTACGGATCTGCGTGACGGAACGTTGGCTGCAGGGCAGGCACTCCTAGGCACTCCGACTCGGCACCGTTTGTCACAAAGGCTTCGAGTTCTGTTTTCTACCGTTTTCGACGCTTCGCTATATTGTGTAAAGGGGAAAGCTTCGTGGTGGATATCTCTTGTGACCTCCGAGTACCTCCCCGTCAGTCCTGTCTTCCACAAATCCCGTCTACCAACGGTGATCAAACACGGATCCCAGCATCAATTCTGCCTCTTCCTGGTAAACATATCTTCTTGAATTCGATTATGCCTTGGCACATTCGTACTCTCTGATCTACCTATATCATCCTTTCCTTATATAAATAGGTACCTTCCGGAGAAACTTTGTCCGAGGAAACACTAACATTAGACTACACTTAAAATGGTTGGAATCATTTAAGTAACACGTATATCTCTTAAAAAGAATTGCTAAAGAGAGTTACAATAAAATGTGTGATTGATTGAATCCATTTGAGGTGTATCAGAATCTGTAGCAATTAATAGCATCACCATCAATTCTGGCTGAATTTTAGTCAGTGATACCGGCTCCGATGCTTTAGCTAGCTTTAACCCCAAAATGCTCATCGACATGCGTTACGCCTTGGGGTAGAACGCGGGTGGATTTCCCATGTAAGAGCTCGGCAGCAACAGCAGATTTTTATCACAACTTGAAGCAAGCCTCCCCTGCTTCTCACTAGTACGGGGATCAGATCATGAGGGAAATTTAGACAAACAGTCATAAAAATTAAGTCGAAAGAGTATTCATTATGTCATTTGGTAACTACACTTGTTAAGGCCCCCAATCTGGGACAATGTTCGTTTGGTTTCAACTTTCTTGAGAGTACAGGACGATAAAGTGAAGACAAGAAGGGAAAAACAATATTAATTGAGACTCAAACAGTCGAAATAGTAGAAAACAAATGAGCAGACCTTTGGTAATGATCACGTTTGGATCAAGCGCGTCGTGTCACGTGATCAAGGCATCCTTATAATGTCAGCTTCCAACGTACTCTTCGTGCTTCGTGTCACGAAAATCTAATTTCTTGCTGGTGAATCGATCTTGTAAATTTAAATTCAGTGCATCATGGTGTCAGTTGTATATAACACGCACTTACTAACTTAGGCATATTACGGCGAGTTTCGCCTTTCCAAGTTTCTTCGGTCGAGCTTGGAAGATCAAAAACAGTCTCCAAGGCACAGGGAAGAGTTTATTGTCCGCGATTGTATGCCTCGACCACCAGATTTTGGCTCGTCCGTGACGGTCTCCTTACCTACCATTGGTTCGTTCTGTGTAAACTTCGATCGAAGGGAAGCAAGTACTTGCGAATAATTTAGACTCAAGAACACTCTTGTTCCTAGACCACACACACTGGGCTGGGAGGCACAGGGGCGCACAGGCATAAATTTATTGATATCATACACTCCAAGCTAGTCCAAGCCTCGCTACTGTGAGACTATGCTACTCATTTATTTTGTTGAGGAACCTGATGCAGTTTCTTTATTGCCTATACGTGGGTCATCCGGCCGTCCGGTCTCAAGTTTCACGCCCAGCTATTGTTTGAAAGGTCGATACATCTCACATCGACTGTAGCCAATGCTCCGTACGCTTGAAGGCATTAGGAATCTCGGAAGCGCCCGGCCATCGTGTTGTCCGATCGGAGATGCTTACATAACAGAAGTTGTGAAAGACGAAGCGATACAATAATGAGTTGGAATACAGATTAGGGATACAATACGCTACCAGTTCTCTAACATCAACTGAGCGCAGTCCTATAATTATTGATTAGTTAGCGAGGGTCCTGCAGGTCGCGTACTGAAACGCACTTTTAGTCTGTGAAGGTTATGCACGGTTGCCACATTTACTATTGTGCGCAGTTTACGGCGATATTCGGCGACGTTCAGTGTACATTGATATGCCCCGGAACACTGGCAATGTCGTGAAACATTGTCCGACCGGATTTGCTTGCATTTGCTGCATTTTAGATCTTGTGGCGCAAAGTTGGTCTCGAGCCTATGGACCAGAGCGATCAACGCAAACTCAATCGCCAGGCGATCATATTCGCAATCGCAACTTTGACATTTCCATTTGGTGACCACCCGCGTGTTCGAAGGGAACAAATCGACGTCACGACAAAAATCGAAGTCCCGAATGCAACTACAGTGTTGACATATGACCATGGGTAACTTGAGAGGCTCGCACGGATTTCGGAAAATGGCCTCGTCTGCAAACTCCCTGACACCAATTAAATCGAGCAGATTTCGTTTCAGAATTCCCATCTCAATGCTGAACTCCTTAGCAAGCCCGAATGCTGCGCAGGCTGTCTTCACGAATTCAAGCGCCGGGTTCGACAAATTGAGGTGGGATCCCGGTAGAACTGGGAAAGTGAAGTCGGCTTCAGGATCATCTTGCATCATTGCGTCTTTGTAATCTGCAAGAATCTGTGACACCATGCGGAGCATCTTTCGAGTAAGACGTTGAGCAATGAAGGTGCGAGATGCCTCCATTTCTTTTTGCTTCACAGCGTCATGTTGAGGCCCAAAATCTTGAGAAAGATTCTGGAGTACTCGCATAGGGGTCCTTGAAGATTCACCACTTTTCCCTTTGATTTTGAACATCTCGACGATGAATATCTTAACAGCTTCATGGAAATGTGGTTGGATGGCTGCAGGAAGGAACCGCTGAATATTCCATTCCATAGAAACAGTGAGAGACTTGGTTGGTTCTGTGGCCAAAGGATCTTCGCAGACCACCGCACCGCAGTTTGCAGAGTCCATAAATAAGAGGAAATCGAAGTACGCGTCGGTCTCGAGGTATATATGTTTGAACAATTCATGGGAAGTCACTGCAGTCGTGATATACGTGGCGTATGCGTATGCAGTTCCCGGAGGCTTAGAGGTGACAAGATAGATGCGCGAAAAATCTGCAAACACCACGTTCGAACCTAATCGTTTAAACTCTGCCAACAGTTGGATAAATGTCTTGCGCATAAGGCCATGGATAAATCGTTGCAGATTTGGTTCGAACATCTGTGCTGCACTTGAGCATATCCAGCGCCAGAAATGGTCCACAGCCAGGTCTGCGGGTCCGTCTGGGTGTCGCGCTTTGTCAAGAAGCCACGCCTTAACCATAGCCTTAAGGGTTGAGAAGACCTGTGGAGAAACGGCTGAATCTCCGAGAGTCATGGTCGCTTGCTGTCCTTGGCCTTGTGAATAATCATCCAAAGTGTGGGAAGTTGAATCGAAGGCAGTCTGACCACCGCTACCCTCCATCTCGTTGACAATTGCAGATTGCAGGACCGCGTCGACAGCGAGGTTGCGTAGTTGGATAGACAAGCATACGTTTGAATAACAGCCTTGTGCGTTGAATTCCGGGTTTACAAGTTCTTCAGAAATCTTACGATCATCCTCAATTCCACCCAGGTCTGGTTGCTCGCCTGGCGACCACCATAACAACATATCTTGTTTCTGAAGACGCCTGGAAAACTCGATATCTGCCATGAACAAGGGGTGATCCCCTTCAATGTGGCCAATTGGCACGTCGTAATATGTGGCCTGCTCTACAGTTCGATAAAGCCATTGACCGACGCACAGATAACGACTGAGCATTTTCTTGGTGACCTCGGTTTGCCAAGGGAATATATCGAGAGAGTGAGCAGCACGATTGCTTGGCATTGTGAGGACGGGGAACTTGGACAGCTTCGGGACTAGACCTTCGAAATAAGATAAATCCTTTCCTGAAGAAATGACCAGGATGTAGGAGCGATTCTCCAGTAGTCCCAATTCTCGCGATATAGCTTTCAGTGCGGTCACGTCATTTCCGTGATAGGATGTACCAAAGTCAAGAATCTTAGGGTACTCAATAAGTGACATCGCATCTCCCATTTGTTTCAGATACTCTCGGTATAGTTCCTGCATGCGGACTAACGGTTGTCGACGAGTGGCAGGATCCACGATATGCAAATGGACGCTTCCAGTGTGGTTGAATAGTGCGAAGACATGGATGGGTGCGGTGGAAGCCGCAGAATGAAAAAGAAAAAGGTATTTGAAGGAACGGCCACCGCTCAGGTATTTGTGGCCAGAAAGTGAAGGAGAGGCTCTTTCGAGCTGCTTCAAGTCGAACCCGACATCTCGCGCCCGATTAAGAGTAATCTCTCCTTGCTTCTCCGCTGAACATGTTGTTCCGAGCTTGAGCAACGCACGCACAACGAGTGGAACCTATGTCAACGATACATCAACATGATTAATACCTTTCAGAAACCGGGAATCCCCACCTTAAGTTCATATACTCCATCCACATTCGGATTGTTTACCAAATTAATAAAATGTGATTCCTCTTGCAGATATAAGTCTTCCGAAGCTGTAATTTTGAAAAGATTGAGACATGGATGATTCCGCGGTAAAGTACGAATCAGTGATTCGTGAATATAATTAGGATCAAATACGTCCTCTGATGGTATGCTCTTGAGATTCAGGTAAAATTCCCTTGGGACGCGCAGAGTGACCGGTGTTAGTTCAGCATCTACCGCGAGCCACATGATAAACCGTCCAGGACCACGTCCAGGTCGAATTTGGACTATATCCCATGAATGGTAAGTTCGCACCTTCACACCACGGAACATAGCAGGAACAACTTGATCGGTTGATCCTCCGAGACGCACTTCGCGTTTCTCTTTCCAGAGAGAACGAACGGCTTTCAGCCAACTAGAGTAGCTGACAGTAGGATCAGGCAAAGGTTTTTTGCGGGGGGGTATAATTTC
Organism: Ramaria rubella; assembly: GCA_015039355.1. Lineage (NCBI taxonomy): Eukaryota > Fungi > Basidiomycota > Agaricomycetes > Gomphales > Gomphaceae > Ramaria > Ramaria rubella. Next base: position 209,178 of record MU134344.1, read on the forward strand.
TATCTTATCGGTGCCACGATTGAGGGGAACGCGAGGTTTGTCAGGGCCTCCCAAGTCTTCAATATCGACATCTATAGAGGTAACCACCGGGCGATCAACTTTGGCTGCTTTCTTGAAGAAATCCGTGACCTTATGTTGCTGAAATTTATCTTCCAATGCAGCGACTCGTTTGTGAAGCCAGTCTGGATGACGAACTCGCGGAACCGGATTCGAGACCTTCTGCATTGCTGCAGGAATGGTTATGAGTTTCTGGATGACCGACCCCAGACGTTCAATGTAGTAGTCCCAATCAAGAATGGAACGAAGGTCGAAATTGGCTAGACTATTGTCTTTGAGCCATTTCCTCAAATAACTTCGCTTGATGGTGTCCTCTGCGGAAAAGATAGCAATGGGTACTGCACGCTCAGTGACAGGTGCACCTATGGGTTTCGCCGAAATGATGAACTTGCACGCAAGACCCTTGTCCTTGACCATTTGGGCTCCCAAAAACTCGGCAAGTCTTCGAGCAGTACTAATGGATGTCGACTTTTGACCACCGTATTCGGACAAAGTCTTTGACATACTTCGATTCTCGGCAATGAGTTCAACGAGTTCATCGTCACCCAGGCTATCACCTTTGGTGAATAGAACATCAAGCCAGCGGTCGGCCACCTCGGCTACTGCCGCATAGCATTCCTCCGTGGTTGTACCCAATAGAAATTTCTCGAAGATTTGGGATTGGAAGATCTTGATGAGCTGAAGCTCACCACGGCGTTTAACCTCGAACCCCTTGAGTTCTGCCAACGAACCATCGTCGTTGAAGACTGCGTATCGTTTCTTCAGAAGCTTGTCCTCTTCCTTTGAAGACGGCAGAATCATTGCCTTATACGGCCCGTCAAGTTCGAAAAAGATCGAGTTCTCGCTGTGAACAACGTATCGACCGGTCTCGTTGTCATACTCATGGTACTGATGATTGGTGAATTGCGCATGCACAAGGTGGTTGAGCATCGTACATGGATAAGAGAACGCAACCGGTTTACCCTTGGCAACTTGGAAGGTAAAGTTCTCAGGAAAAATTCCCGGAAGCATGCACCAGATACCGTCCGTATCCAGCTCGAGTGGACGGCCGATTTGTTCCACGAGCTGTCGCGCCATCTGGATGATGGTGGCGCCGGTCAAGCAGGTGATCCCGGCCATTTCCATCGAATGCCACCTTGCACCTTTTCGCATTACATACCCATAGAACGAGTTGAGGATGCACTTGTGCGCTAGTTGCAGAGAGTCGTACACCACGATCAGCTTCTTCGCTTCATCGACCTGCGCAATAGAACCACCGTCGCCCTGTAAGGTATCGAGGTTCTTCTTCCATGTCTTGAGCAGCCCTTTATACTCGTATCGCCTATCACGGAAACGACGGACGGTGTCAATATAAAATGGGTTCTCCCTCTGGCAAATGATCGACTCGCGATTGATAACCTTAGTGTCCTTAGTCTTTTTGTACACTTTCCGGGAGTAGTCACCAAGGCGCTTGTGAAGTAGTGCTGTCTGCTCGGCATCTGTTAAATCCATGAAACGCCGCTTAGCATCGCCAGACCGTTTAGGAGGGAAACTCTCTTGATTCAGCGCATGTTTGACCATATTAAATTCATCCCGTTGTGCAGGGAAGAACTCTCCACGCCAAGCCCATGTCATGCGGCGGTCGCAGGTCTTGCCCGGACGGTTATAGTCACAGACGGCACATACGGACTCATCGACGACCGAGTCTGGCTGAAGGCGGTTTGACAACATGATGTTAGGGTACATGGCTGCGACATCCAGATGGTAAATCAATGGCTTATCGGTGCGTATAGGGTTGTCACGCATTTCCTCCAGGGCAGTTGTGATTTGAGCCTTGACTTCGTCGTAATTGGTTACATTCTCCAGTGACATCTTGGACTCTTCCACGATACAAAATGTCAGTGCTGCATCTAGCTGATCTATAAGCTGCATGCGAAAGACCGCGTTAAGCAAGAATCGCGAACGTGAAAAATAGAATCGTTGGTGCACCTTTTGCACTGCCTCGGGTTCGATTTTGAAATGTGTCGCGATGTCACTTCGGAACACTCCCGCTTCGAGTGCTTCTACATGCCCACCGACATACGTCTCCGATGCCAAGAGATGTCCTTCATACATGCTTCCATGAGCTTCCTCGTGGCGATTTGGCATGATGATGCCTCCTCTATACGCCTCAACCTGGGGAATGGTCACAAAATAATTCATAGAGGAATCTATCCAACGTACCATGAGAAGAGTCTCGCAAAGAGTACCACTACCCTTCCGGAGAACCTCGTCTGGATTGAGCGGAATGATATTGCAAAGTGAGAAAATGAATGGATGGACGTATTTCATGTAAAGATAGTATGTCGCAACAGCATCGGACACGGAGTACTGTGCCAACACCTGTGGTTGCTCCATCGCATATCTGGTAAATTCCCGTAAATTCAGCAACAGCACTGGAATCCCAAAACTCACGGTGTCATCAACTCGGGGTCCAACTCAATTGGGTCATAACCCAGCTTAGCAGTCGTAACTGCTTTGAGGCCCTGACTACCTTGTGGCAAGTAGGAGTCGCGCTTCACCCATCGGAAACAGTCCATGTGTGCACATGTACGACTCTTGAACTCATCCTCGGAATCTTTTGCAAATCCTGTCTCAAGGAACATGTCGATGCCATGGACATCGGAGCGTGCTTTGAGGAAAGGAAAATCAAAGAAGTCTCCGTTAAATGTGGCCATGACCGTGGGCTTTGCACTCCTGATGTGTTCGAAAAACCGCCGGATCGTTGAAGGCTAAATTTTATATTTAGAAGGATATCAACGAACAAGAAACACGCGAGTCTCACTTCATCTGGCTCGTTGAAGATCGTAAAGGGTCCATCATATCCGTCCTTGGGTGTATATTCGAAATCTTCAATGTCTTCGCTCACAATTTCACGATTCGTGATAAGAAACCCTTGTCCGTCGATCATGTAGGATATCATCATGACCTGATCTATAGCTTGATCTGGGAATTTGAGGGGTGCCTTGGTGGTTTCAATATCATAAGCCATGACTACAGGTTCCGCACGCTTTACTCGGTCTGTAATGGGTGCAAATGATGGATGTCCGGCCGTGAAAGTCACCCCATACCACAGCCCAACACGTATTTCTATTGAGAGTCAATAGTTGTGATAGGGCGGGCCAGGAAGAATACACACCGTTATCGATTGCCACACGTAAATAATATGGTACGTCGTACTCTCTGATATCGATGACACCTTCTCGCGGGTCCTTATCTTTTGCGTTCTTGGCACTAACGGCGTCCACTTCTGCACCCCAAGCAACACCGTCCCCATCTTCATCGACTTGTACGCGCATAGCGGCTTCAGCGTTCACAACCTCGGCGTAAGCATCGACGGCGTCCATCTTCTTGCTATTGGCCTGCGCAAGAGGAAGGATGTCTCTACGCACGGTGAGCAGATCTGAAACGTTGCGGAAGGAAAGCTGTAGGTAGAGTCGACGGTGCCCGAGAAGATGATTTGGCTAGAGTTTCGTATCTCAGCAAACCTCCTGGAATGCTTTGTGTAAACGTCAGCTCACGAGTTTGAGGTCCTCTTTCTTTTCTCGGGTAATGCGGCAGATGACTCCTTCGTATTTTTTCATGAGCCACTCCTCAATAATGGTCTCCATCCCAGCCTAGGAAGCCAAGTTAAGAGCTTGAGGCGCAGCAAAAATAGATTAACTCGCCTTGCAGCAGATATGAAAGTATGGTTCATATTGCAGTGTGCACTTGAACATGCCGCCGTCGTCTTGAATAAAATAAAAGTCTACGGCAGCTTTTCCTCCGGGCCAATCCGGATCTTTTATCAAAGTCTGGCCAGACGCGTCGGCGACAGCTAAACACAATGGCACGGACTGCTTACAGGATGCATGTTCACAAGCCAGCCCTCTTGCCGTGGTCCCTCATTAACCCGTCCAAATCCAAGTTTCTCATCGACTTCGTCGTTGACCTTGACGTTCTCGAAGCGCTCCTCGATCTGCGTGCCATCGTCGCCTCTGGCAGGAGCAGGCTGGCCGCTCGCCGACCCGCCTCGACCGCGACCTCGACCGCGACCACGGCTTCCACGCCATCCTCCTCTGAAACCACCACCGCCCCCAGCGCGTCGCGAACTAAGACCGAATGCTGCACCTCTTGCCATGGTTGCAAGGGTGTGAAACACGGTGTGACTTCACGTGACACTGTCACACATGTCCGACGTGAGCTGCAACTAGGAAAATGGATTGGTTACATTGAAATACTTCCGCCTAGTGCTTGATGGTGGCTCCTCCTTACCCACGGAGACCATGTTCAAGATTTAACTTAGCTTCGAAGTCCTCAACGTTCTTTTTGACTTGAGACCTCTTAAATTGCAACTACGTTGACATCCTCCTACTTACAAGAATTCTTCCATGTTCGGCGACGGGAACCACCAAAATACCAGCACCGTGATTTTGATGCAGTCACCAGTTGATAAAGTCGACAGCAGACAAATGGTTACAGTAAGAAAGGAGAAAAGTTGACACTCAATCTCCAGATTCGAAAATCATCTGAACGCAGTAGTGTATCTCAATTGGAGACCTGGTCGACGTTCCTGGTTATCCCTGAGCCATATAATTTATGAAAACACCGCCGCAATGGTGTCAATGTATTCAATTGCAGTACTAGCACTTATTAATTACTCGCCGATGTCGACTCTGCAACACCTCGGTAGAATTGGAATCTACATTTGCGAAAAGAAAATAAGCCGATAGTCCCCATAACTCTTGAAATTAATTACACCCACCCTAGGAGGGATGAGGGGAGGTCTCAGCAGTGCATTTCGAACGCCGCACGGGCGTTACCAAAGTGCCCCCCACGACGATCAAGGACAACCACACTTAAAGTACTGTCAGTCTTCCCAATCCGCTACTCATATCTCAGCAGGACTGAGTTCTTCTCTTTTCTTTTTCACTAGCTTACCACTTTCACGTTAACATCATGTACGTCTGTCTGCGTGTGTACTCCGCAGCACTTCGGGGTAACTTACGATGACGATGACGGACAGGTCTGAGCCTTACGACCCATACCTTCCGCGTGGCGGCTCTTCGTCGAACCCAGCAGGAGAACCAGCGCGTGCACCAGGCAATGCGAAGACTGCTGCAATCCAAGCGCAGATTGACGATACCGTTGGCATCATGAGGGAGAACATCACAAAGGTTGCGGAGAGGGGTGAGAGGCTAGACTCGCTACAAGATAAGACAGGTGTGTGCTATTCAACGTGCTACGAATGGGCAGAATAACGATGAGGAAACAGACAATTTGGCCGTTTCGGCGCAAGGTTTCCGGAGGGGTGCGAACAAGGTCCGAAAGGTGTGTCCTCCTCGTATGTTGTTGCTTTGTCCATACTCTAACTCCTCATGTTTAGAACATGTGGTAAGTACGCATAGTTATGTTCCTCAGACCATAGTCGCTGATGGAGCTCTGGGGTTGTGTATAAGGTGGAAAGACATGAAGGTATGCACACCCTTCTCTCTCTGCCCCTCACTTACCAAACGTACGTATAGATGCGTATCATCATCGGTGTAGGCATTGCCATTCTACTCGTCATCATTATTGTGCCGATCGTCAAATCGACTAAATAAACGGCTGGTACCCATCTTTGCCATATTGTCTATCGGTCTTGTTCAAATGTTTTTAATATGCCGACCCTAACGTACTTCCCTCGTCCTGCCTTGCCCCTTTGTTGTACATGGCCTTGTTTTGATTCCAGCTAGGATATATATGATGGGTGTGGTTGGACTACTTTCGTATAAAACCCTGATGTTGTGCATCATTGTGATATTATTTCGAAAGCCTTGAACATGTGTTCCTAATCTGTGTTTTCAACATGCTACCGGTTCTTTACAGGTTAAAACAGCATAATGTCGGCATTTGCAACCCCATGGGGTGCGACGTCATAATTTAGAGCGGAAGCAAAACACCGATATTACATACCACAATATGTTTTACAGCTAAAAACATTGCGGACTCAAACAGGGTATAAGGACTACGTAAAACAACAAGCAGACGAGAGGTCATGAGAACAAGACCCATAGTGTAGAGTCCGTGACAGGACGACCGGGATGGAGTGCCGGAAGGACCAGGATGTAATCAAAGGGACGTGATATGATGCGATGGAGCCGAAACCGAGTGCGGAAGTGGAGGGTGCCAGTAACATAAAACGGCCGTCAAGCTTCGTGGCAAGGAGTATGCAAGAGAGGAGTGGACCTATGAAGATATGGCTACAGCTACAATCCCTGTATTTGCACAATCAAAAACTGCTTCTCGTCCTGTGTGATCGTGGCATAGTGAGCTTCGCACGTCGCCACAAATGAAAAGTGCACTTACGCTGAACTGCTCGTCTTAATAACGGATGTCAACATGCCATCAGCATATAAGAGCAAGATAACGTTTAGGACGTACCCTCCTTGTCGTTGTGAAACCCTTTCAGGAATGTCAACAGCTTCTCCTTGTTTCTCCTCAGAATTGATTCGATTTGTGGTGGCTTCTTCGGGTTGGCAACGAACACCTTGAAGACATGGAATGCCTCAAATTGTATATTGCGTGATTTATCTCGAAGAAGGTTCATCATCATCTTAAGGTTGGCTAGGAACGGACTAGCTTGAGATATAGGAAAGCTTTCAAGTGCGAGCGGCATACCTTCATTGGAGATATATCGCGTCATGACGTTAAAATTAGCCCGATCGAGAAGAATTTCCCCAAGTAACTTCAAAGACTGTCGCTTTGTGACGTAGTTCGTGGATAAGAGGAGCGCAGTGTAGGAGTTGAAAAACTATGCAAACGGAATGAGCTAGACCTATTGAGTGGACTATGACGAAGCGCACCCGGTCATAGTTCTTCTCCAAGTACTCCGCTACCATGGGCTTGTGTCTGGTAAGGGTTTCCTGAAAGCAGTATCCGTTGGCACCAATCAATGGTAACATAAGATAGACGAGCCTTGTAATTGGCAAACGCGTCACAAGATATCCCGAATGTCCGTTCCTCGATGTAATGGGGAAAGGAATAGAATCTAGGAACAGGGGATAAACAGAGGAATATAGCGTGGCATGGTTGCTTACTGGTCGGACCAAAGCAAAAGCTTGCATAACGACTCGTGACGGAGCATCTCCTTGAGGATCATCCCAGTGTTAAGAGCAATATCTTCGTTCTCATACCCTTTAAGCGTCTCAAAAACCACGTCCACTCGCTTGCTAAGATACTCTACGGTCGGCCATCGGGCACCAATCTGACGCCGCAGAAGATTATTGAAGATATGCACAACGTCCTTGCGAGATTCAAATTCGAGCCTGTACCTGGGTAAGGCTTAGTACAAAGATAGAGAAGGTAAGCGCACTTGTGAATGGAAACGACAAGTAAATGGAGAAGATCGGAGTTGTATGTTTCTTGTGAGAGTTGCGCGAGTGCTTCCGGTGACGGATCTTAATGTAATGTTATGGCGAGTGTACAACAATGAGTATAGATGATTAGTCGGCGCACCACCGTCGCCATATAGCATCCCCTTCAACTGTGCCAGATTCTTAGACACATCTTCGTGTGCCTATCGTTATAAGGGCGTAATTAGATACGTGGAGCTATGAGCGGTCATATCGCTTGCTCCCTGCATTCTCTAAAAGTAGATGAAACGATGTCTCACCCGTCTCCTCATCTCTCCCCCCGGAGGTCCTGCATCGATTCTGCCCAACGCATCCTTGAGTCCTCGCACAAGCTCTGCAGGGCTGCGCGGCTTGGTCTTGAAGAAGTTCATGTAAGGCTCCCGGGGTTGGTATAACTTGAGGGCGGTGGAAGGTCGTTTCTGTTATGATCTAAAGGAATGGTATATAAGAGTCAAAGTTTGCACAAAGTGCACGGCTGGTAAGGACGAGAGGGGTCGGACGCGCAAGTGGCGACCGGGGCAACCAAGGGGTGTCGGAACCACGTGACCAAACGTCACAGCTGATTGCTGTCACAGTATGTAACAGGCACAGGCTGTGAGGCTTGAGTGTAGAACTTTAATTTCAAGAATTCTGAACGAATGTCCTGTCTACGTTGGTGTAATTTTATATCAATCTTCTAGAATTAAAGATGATAATTGTTTGTCTTATCCGAATGCCAGACCGCGTGTTGACTGCGTGGGCGGATGTTTGAACCTCGGGATGCCATCAGGAATATCGGACTCGGAGCACAAGAGTCAGTGCGTCATAAATTCATCAAATTATACAAGCGAGGCACTGTTCAAAGCACAAACGTTACAGTAAATCTCACCGCTGTAATCTTATATTACTAGTGGAACTTCTTGTCAACTTTGCGGAAAAGGTGAGATAATATCGAGTAATTCAGCGAAGTCTTTTAGAGCGCTGCGTTATAACTTTAATCATGGAGATATCAGCGTATCTGTCACAACATTACACGAACGTTCGTGACCAAGGTGTGCTTGAGGCCGGCTGCTGCCGATGCGAAGAGCTACTATTTAATTACCTGAGATATCCAGGTTTTTACAACCACACGAAGCTACTCGCGGTCGGAACTTCTTCGCTCGCAGCCACCAGGACTAAATCTGCTCCCCCGTTGATCCGCTCGTAAACTTTCACCCCACCGGATACGTTCCCGCCGGCTACAAGATATCTACCGCTCGGATCGATAATGAATCCTCGCAAATTGTTCAAGCCTGTGTGGACCTGCCTCACGAGTTTAAATGAACCGTTTGGCGCGAGGCTGAAGATCGCAATCGAGTCGCCTATGCAATTCCACCAGTTAATATTCAATGGCATGGTGTAAGCAATAATCATTACCCAGCGGGTCTTCCGTGCCTCCGATCTGCCTGTTGGACGTGTAGATGAAGCGGTCGGGGAATTCAGGAGTAGTGAGGGGAATCTGTATTTCTGCTGCACCATAGTTAGTCGTGTTCACGCCTGCGGGGGTGGTGAGGGATGAAGAGATGAAGGGAGAAGACGTTTCATCGTTGTTCGGTATCTTCTGCGAGGTTAAGAGCGATGCAAGCTCGTGAAGAAGATAAAGGATCCCGTCTATGAAATAAAATAAGCTTAAAAGGTAATGAAATAATCGAGGGCGGGGATACCTTGTACAATCATGTGCCGAGGGCCACTGCCACTGGGTTGTGTGATGAAGCTCGTGATTTCCCAGGTGCCTGCTCGCGTCTTGTTAAGTCGCCATACTTTATCGGAGCCCTTTGCAAACATTAATGAGGTTCTAAATAAAATAATGGTATATACTCACAAGGTCTGGTACGAAAAGCTGGTCGCCTACTTCTGCACCCTCGTGAGGGTGCGAAAGAGGGTTTGGCGCAGGGTTGAACGTGATTAAAGGCGGCGCAGGGTCCGTCACAAAGTGAAGAAGGTCGTTCTGTAACGGAACGACAAGACCATTTCCTGAATTATACTGTACGTCTGATATAAGCTGACACCAAATCACGATGCTTATGATCCATCAATTACATTAAGGATCGCAACCTCTTTAGACTGCTTCAGTGGGAGTAGATTGGCCGGACCGTCTCCACCGGAAGACGTGCTTGCAATCAAGTCTACTTTTCCTTGCTCACCGATAGTGAATGATACGAGCTGTCCGTCAGTGACCTCGTTTGTAGCGCTGAGAGTTATCAGATACGTTAGAGTCAATGTACCGCGAAGGACTCACTATAGAATGCTAGAATTGTGAGGACTGCGCTGAATCCAGCTGGGCGAATTACCAGCGTTTGACTGGGAGATGAGGGATAACGTCCCGTTACTACCTATCTTCGGTCCTGGCACGAAGGAAAAAGCTGAGATGACAGTCGTGTAACCGCCTGCAAGGATCGTAAAATTGACCATATTGGAGTGCGATGCTGGGGGGTGCTTTCCCCCAATCTAACCATGCCTTTTTATGGGGTGTCAATTGAATGAGCAAGAAGTTTCACTTATAGCGTGACGCAGCAGACAACAAAAATATCTCCATCCTCGTAGTCAGAGGACTTCTTAGTATGGTCAGCCGAACTTGTAGCGGGAACGACGTGCATGCAGAGGTCTTCGACCGGGAGGGCTTGATGTCAAATGACTACTGGTCATTACTAGATAGACGCCTCAAAGGATCAGATGACTAAGCGTCTGTTTCTTGCATAAATACTTCATGCTAAATATTCTGTATACTTAGCCACGTTTATTTCGACAATTAGAGTTCCGTGTGTGAGTGTCTTGTGGGGAATCATTGTTTGAGCACATCTTTTCACTCGTCGGCTCGTTGGGGACCGAAAGGGACCGAACTAGGTGAAATTTAAATATACTATGGATACACAACAAGTGAGCGTCATAATCTCTCAAGAGATGTGACAAGTCAAGTAAGCATTTTCGGCGAGTGTTCGGGATGCAAGGTCGGTAGGATGTCGGCGTTGTCCAGAGTCGCCACGTAAGGAAAAAATATTCCCATGTAATTTGCATTAAACTTAGTGAACACAAATATTTATTAAAGGTATTCAGCAAAAATCTTTGCTGTTCCCTTGATGTCCTCCACCATGTGCCAATGTCCCACATTTTCCATCCAAATAATCTGGGCCCCCTTTATCGATGATTCGATTTTATTGATTATTTCTTTCGTAACAACTATGTCTTCTCTCCCGGCGAGAACGACGACATTTTTGGCTCGAATATTAGTGAAATCGGGGTCATCTGCATTTACGATTGCAAGGCAAGCAAGGACATAGGATGTCGGCGAGGCGCTTGTGTATAACTGATAGACGAGCATTTTGGCCAAGGGATTCGAGGATAGGGTGCGTGCGGATAGTGTGGGACCGGCTAGCTTGTCTGCAAGGGCGCTCATGCCAGCTGAGTGCACTGTCGCGACACGCTCTTTCAACCCTTGCTTTTTCGCGGCATTATAATGAAGGGCTGGGCTGAGAAGAACTGAGCACAAAAAAAAATCAATAGTAGACAGCTGCGGGCATTCGAGCGCACCGAGATTAACCACAACATCCGGATACATCCCAGCGAACGTGGCAGCGATCAACTGTAAGAAAGAGAAATGCATCATTAGTTATGCATTGCTAAGCTCAAACTAAACTCACACCACCCAAAGAATGTCCGACTATGTGAGCAGACTTCATGTTCAATGTGTCCAGTATAAGCTTCGCGTCTTCAGCGAATTGTACAATCGACAAGCCCTTGTGTCCTTCAGGAGAAAGGGGGCTTTGGCCGTGCCCTTCGAGGTCGAATAGGATGACACGGCTTTTCTTTTCAAGTCCTGCAAGTGCTATGGCGGCTTTGAAAGACTGTAGAGAACTGCCGAGGCCGTGGAAGAATATAACGGGTGGTGCATCCTCTGGACCTGAAATCTCGACATGGAGAGCTTTCCCCGGAGATCCGATCAGCATCCTATGGATATCCTTACCCAGCAGGCTTTTTAAAAAGTTATTTACGCGCACAGGAGATGCCGTGAATGGGAGAGCATTAGGTGAAGCTACAGGTGACCGCAGGACACCCAGAGGAGGGATAGAGATCTCAACAATATCGCCTTCCTTTAGCCACGTCCCAGGTGACTTTGCCATACCTGTACCAACTATACAACAATAGTTAACCAGCATAAAATTTGTAGGGCGGGTTGAACATACATGGTGTGCCTGTTGCGATGACATCGCCAGGTTGTAAGGTGATACCCATACTTGCAGCCTCGAGTAGCTCAGGAACATCAAAAATGAGCTCCGAAGTGTTTTGCGATTGCCGCACTTCTCCATTGACTGCGGTGGTCAGATGGAGATCTTTGTATGAAAGGGAAGACGAAGGCACTACATAGGCACCCTAGAGAATTTTACATCAGCTTCTGCGCCCAATGGATCGGGCTGTTATATCGCTCACCATTGGGCAGAAAGTATCCAACGATTTACCGATAAAAAATTGTTTGTGATCGCGTTGTCGCTCGCGGGCAGTCACCTACGTCACCGTCCACCTCTTAAACTACTGTATCAAACACTCTTGTAATACGCACATCATTAATAATGACGGCACCCCTAGGGCACATCAGCAAGACAAAATCGATCGTGAGTAAGTAAGAAGTGACATATTAGGGTGTGACTTATACCAGACATGGGACCAGGCGTCTTGTTTTTTAATCCCAAGACCTCCTTTTCCAATTATGATGCCAAGCTCTCCCTCGTAGTCTACCGAAGAGGAGACGCTTGGGTGCAGATAAATGGGATGACCATCGGGAACTATCGACGAAGCACGCTTTGTGAAAAACACTGGGAACTCGGGTTGGTCCTTCCTATCGGAAGCGTCAAATCCGCTCTGATTGAATTCCTTCGCATGCTCGACATCTGAGCGGGCAGGTAAGTAACAAGATTGCCTACTACACTGCAGACGGACAATTTTTTCCAATACATATGATGTCCCTTCCAGGAAGTGGGGCCAGCTTTTCAATTTGAGATAAATCCTGCTCGCTCCCAGGAACGAGCTGAAAGCGGTGGTCAGCATGCACCAACGGATAGTCCTCAATGATATCGAAAAGTTCGGTATATGGCTTTCCAGTTGCCAGATTAAGAATTGCGCTAACGGATGTCTCTTGAGTGTTAACAAGTCCTATAACAGGCTGCAGTTGAGGAGATGTACGATAGCGCAAAAATCGGTGGTTAACAATAGTCATTGTAGAGGGTGATTATCCGAGTAATGCGAATGGTTGTGTCACTCGAATTCACCCGTTAGTAATGTTGCAGTTGGAGTTCCCGCGTTCACCACCGGACCGGCTCGGACCGACATTGCAAGGATGTCGCACAACCACCTCGTAACCTACTGTAGCATCGGTATATATGGCTTGAGGTATTAGAATTACATGGTGTGCGCGTGTCTGGAGGGATGCTAACGGAGGTTTTCTCGTTTAATAGAAAACGAGCTTTATTTATTTAGTAAAAACAAGCATGTCAGGCAATTTATTCCTTCTCTTTATTTATTTGACATTTTGAAGCACATTTTGAAGACACATTCAGCCCATCTGATAATTCCTCAGTGGAAACATTGTGGAGCACGCAGATTAAAACATTCTTAAGCAAGGCCCGTGCCACCCTTCCGCGCAGGACAGCCTACGGGTGCTAAACATACCTGGAAAGGTTTCACAGGCAAGAGGTAAGATACGAGCATATTGCCATTCCCAAGTACCACCTATCAAGATTCCACCACCGTGACCGTTGTTCCACCGATGCCCCAACCTGCGAACTGTACATACTATTAGCCTCAAATTTGGAATTATCTTGAGAAAACGAGTACGCTGCTGTTCGCATTCGCCGATCGACTTCGACCAAGAAGTTAACAGCTCACCTGCAACATAATTAGGCCGACTCTTTCAGAAAATAAAGTTATGATTAATTCACAGGGGACGAGACGAAGCGACAGCATGACCTATGGAGAAACATCGAAGTTACGCATGGTCCAGAGCGCATATATCTCACATAAACTTTTTTTCTTTGAAAGTGCCGTTCCATTATGTCACCATATCAATACTATTAATCCAAAACAACTATCTATATGCGCTAGAGAAAGCAAAATCAACATCTACGCCAGCTACACTGGTCTATTAAACATTCCGACCTTAGACTGGCATACCAGGCTCAGAGCCATCGATAACACTTTTCGAGAACCCTGGTGTGCTCTCCTTGTGACGGGCATCTTCCACTGCCCACACATCAGCCTCCACGAACCCTACACTTCGCCTGAGATACGGTAGTGCTTCTTTCAGGACTGGTGCCTCTGCAAAGGGCAAAGTGCGGTTGAATGCTGTTGCAGGCCAAACTTCGTAATGCGAGCCTGCATTCAGTTTCCCGTGTGTGAGCCACATATGCTAGGAGTATCAACCCAGACTGTAGCTTGCACAAATGGCATTACTCGCTTGTCCTTCATCAGCCCTTGTTGACCCAAAAGCTGTCTTTGCATCATCTACCTTCGCAATCTGTGGATCGCAAGTGTCCTTGACCACCTTGACCACCTTCTCCTGCCACTCTGGGAAGCTAGTCGCTACAAAGATCCGAATACTCTTCGACTTTTGCGGGTCAAACGGCGCACCGCCTTTGCTCTTGAGTTTTTTCAAGAGCTGACCTTCGGCCTCACGGACAGACTTGATGATAGCCCTGATATAGTAAACGCCCGAATCTAGAATGGCACGATCAACCGGTTTGGCAGGGGTGGCCACCGGGCGAGCTGTACCGACTGGGGTTTGTGGAGGATGGTGGATCAAATATACTCAGAGAAATGCAGAATGATCGGTTGCACGAGCAACGCTGAAATGCGCATCCAGTACTTGACGACGTCGATGTGCCTACATCAGCTGTGATCTCACGGTACCAATCGCGGGCGATCTGCATCTCGAAGAAGCCATATTTTAGTGCACCCTTGAAATCCATACTGCGAGGAGGGTAAATACAATATTTTAGTATACCCTGCCATGTTACTCACCGTTCGTAATGCTGCTGAGTGGTATTGATCAACTCGTTGATCTCTTCTTCGAAGACACGGTCATGGTATTGTTTCTCTCTGGCTCTCAGAGAAGATTCGATCTTGATCATACGTGCTGGTTAACTGGTGAGCTTTCGTATCTCATGCATGGCTCACATCCGACCAATTAAGCAATGTGTGCAACCGCAGAATCATGGCGTTCGCGCTCATCTCGTCGAAGTTGGCGTCTTCAATACCATCTCCAGCATCTGCCAGGGCCAACTTCGTCGCACCCGCGCCGAACTTGACGATACTATCTCTCAGCGTCAAGAAATTGCCTGTGCTCTTGCTCATCTTCTTCAAGCCGTTGAGCATCAAATGTCCATTAGTGCGCATTGCCCGGGGCCAGTGCTTCTCAGGGAAAAATAGCTGTGTGGTTATAAACCGCAAATGGGTATGAGGTCCTTCCCAGAAGATCGCACGTCAAAGGGATAGATACACCATTGGTCCGTTTCTTCGCTACTGTAAGTCTAAGGGAGACGGTACACCCGAGTAGTAAGTCGTGGCAATAGTTGATTTCCGGATTTATTGAAAACCACTTTAGGGTTTAAAGAATGGGTGGTTAATTTGTGCTTCAGGCTTGCAGCTCGAGTTGAGTCGACCGGCCAACATATAGAAGGCGGTCTGGACGCAATACCTGAAGGAAATGTCATTAAGAAGCGTTTAAAGTATTAAGAAAGATTCGCACTTAAGTTATCGCCCAACTCAGGGCGAGTATGGAAGCGTCCACAAGTAAAGGGTTTATCTTCGGGAATATCAGGTTGCTGTATGACAGTGAAGGATATGTTAAGATCAGTAATTAAATCACGAACGCGTGTTAAGTAGGGCGAGTGACCGATTAGCAAATTTCCGTGTTCGAAAAGGCCAATATTATGATGGTTCGGTATAACAAGTAGATAATGGGCGCAAGTGAGTCATAGATTTGTCCCAAGAATTGGCGTAGGGCATTTGGCTTGGTCGTGTGATGATACAAGTAGCAACAGATTGTAGATCATAGTTTTCAAGACCGTGGTCAGACCAACCGTACGTCATGTAAAATTGGCGGTGCGAGACGATACTGATGATTTCTAGGAGAGCGACGACATTAGCGTCACGATAGACGATGGAGTCGTGGGCGTTGTTATCCCAAGTCAATTTGGAAGAATAGGAACCTGACTCGAGATTGGTTTTGAGCGTGGTTAGATGGTCAGTTGTTATTATATTGGAGACCCGCGAGGTAAGCTCAGCGGATGCTTCTTGCAGGTCCGCTGAGGACCGACCAGCTCAGCCTACAACCGAGGCACTCGTCGCTGGGCATTATGCCATGTCGATTGCATGGAATGAAATGCACGGCAGTCTGAGTCGTTTACGAAAAGCTATCACCGTCCAAAGCTGTGGATGCCGTTGGAAACCAGGGGGGTAACAAGCCTTTTCACCGACCACGGCGCATGAACTGAAAACAGCACAAAGAAGTATACGTATCCGACTGGAAACATCGTCCGAAAGGGTCTATGCATGGCAGATACATCTCTGATTCTGCAGAGTTAGAGTCCTAGGTTCAGCACTAATATTTCGCTGCAAGGGCCCTGAGTAAAATTTGTATGATGATGGGGCTACGTAACAAACCAATCGAGCCTAAAGGTTGAGTTAGACCCTTTGAGCTCCAGTGTGGAGTGGTCGAAGGTGTAAGAACGTTGAGCCCCTTTGTTACTCGTCAGACGGCCTGGACAAATTTGGAAACTCGGAGTAAGGGACGCCCACACGCATTCATGCCAAGGATGCCGAACTTGTCTGTTCCTTTCTGAGAACAAATGGGCAAACTTGAAAGTCCTAGTGATTTGATTGTATGGACATATTGGCTAAACCCCAAGTTAAGCGAGCCACAGTCGGCTAGATATCGTCAAGAATATAAATTGTAGACATTTTGTGGTAACGAGTGGTATCACCCAGGCTGCTGCTGAGGCCCCATTCGCTTTCCTCTGTAATTCGTCTTCTTTCTCCTCATCATTTTACCGTCCTCTCCGACGTTCGCTACCACTTGAACTCTCATAAAAATGGTTTTCCAACGCTACTCATCTCCTCGCGCCTCCCGCTTCATTCTTTACACCTTTGCGGTTTTGCTGGCACTATGTGAGCAAAAAAAATCAATTTACTGCTTCTCAAGGCCATGCTAAGTTCCGAACCTCAGTTGCACAGCTCGCGTCCGCTGCTCCTGCGCCCGAGCCAATGCACGCCCTCACACCGGGGCAAGTAATCCGTGAAAATAGGCTCAGATCATGCATAAATGGTTCCTGTTATTATGCGACCGTGCGTACTGGTCGTCTTCCCTCTGCGCCCCGGCTCATCGAATTTTCTTCATAGAATATCACGGAATCCAATTCCTCAGCGCAGTCTGAAGCGTCCCTAGTCTCTTCAGAGGTGCCGCAGACAACAATGACAGCTCCCGTTACGAACGGTGCTGCCTCGCATTATGATGCAATTAAAATCTTGCCCGCCGTGGTGGCAGGAACATTGCTCCTATTTGTCCTCTGATTCGTCATGTGTGGAAGGTTGAAGCGAGATACCGATACCATCGATGATACCACTATTTCTTCATTTATTAGTCGATTTCAACTGTTGCAGCTGTCCAGGATTCGGTATCCATGGAGAAGTTGATTGTTTAACGCAGCTAAGTAGGTCACGACTCCCGTCTGTACAGTATACTGCCCTGTCCGGAGAATCTTGATTATCACTGCCACTGATCGAGAGTGCAGTGCCGAAAGAACTTGAGAATGCTTCGCTGCTTTCCGTAAAAGCGAACTTGAACTAAGCGCCAGCCGCTTCTTCCATTAAGTTGCAAATAAACTCGAACAAACTGTCGATTAACAAAGGGGGGGTGGCACTGAGTGGAATCGCTTACGATAAGTTTACATGTCCAAGCTTTAAGTCAGAGATAATGAAGTTCATTTGGCGCCCTTCCAACGGTTGCTGGCATTCCCCTTCCGAGTTTGGACCGCCATGTGATCCTGCGAAGCATTGAAAGACGAACTCTGAATCATGGAGCTTAGCGAGCATCAAGTAAGTGAGAGGGTTCTTTGGGAGGGAGTGAAGCGAGTATTCTGTGTTGCTTTCGAAATTTCCACTTGTTGCAAGGTACTAAACAGTGAGTCACCGTGAATGATGTGGGTAAGGCAGTCCATATTTCGAAATGATCAGAGGTAGAAATTAAGCCTATTGAGGAAGGTCTGAGCAGTGTAATAGATACTGTGTTATGTACCACATACTAACCCAATCCAAAGGAATCAATATCATCACTCACCACATGCGGCTGTCGGAATTCCAAGACATCGAGTTTTCCGGTTTATCATACAACCATAGATCATTGCTACAGCCACCACTTGAGAGACGAAAGTTGCTGAGCCAGTGAAGTTTCGCGGGACTAAGTTCGTTGTTCAACTGACAAGTAACTAATACTAGGCCATACCGTCAGACAAATCTCTACTAAACACTCACATTTCAGAGCACAGCCTTGCCACGGAAATCGTGCGAAGGTTCAATCACGGATGGCGATGATCATGTGTGGCTGGGAGGGGAAAGTGTCCTCAATCATGGGAGGTAGCGCGGCCTGCCCCCCTAGGGAAGTGAAAATCCAGTGTTATCAACGAGGCTAGATCTGAATGGGATGCCGCCACCGAAGCACAAACCAGCGAATAATGACCGGCGACTTTGGGAGGAGTGACGGTGAAGAAGAGGTATATGCACCTACTTTTTGTCATGCTGCAGTTTCGCAACATCCTGAGACCTTCGACTTGGTGTCGAACTTGAAATCGAAAGCTGAACGGATACTCGGTCGGCGGGCTGAGGGCATTGACACGGTTGCAGTCTGCACAGATACAATTTGCAAACCTAATTACCTCCAACCAATCGCGCACCATAGCCTCGCCAGAGCATTTGCGTTTCCCCGTTTCAGTATGTTACTGACGCCTTTGGTGTGGTCAGGTAAGCCGAGAAGGTCAGATAGCGCTCTTGCAAACTAAACACATGTCCAAAGTTTCCACACTGAGAAAATTCTTGACCACGCAATCAGGAAGGAGGAATCCTACAATAAAAACATATCAACTGTGTATCAGATGAGAAGACACGGCTTATATCATGTCTCTTTTTCTGCACGAATGTTGAAATTGAAAGGCAGTGTGAAAACCGACCTTGCGAGCTCATCAACAGCCCGGGATTTTCCCATGCCCAACAAAATTTGTAGAGAAGGTAACCATATGTACAATTGATTGGATGAATCGCTTCCTCCGAAATATGATGCCACAAGCATACTCGATGTCCCAAAGCTTCAGTCGCTGAGAGTGGCGTAGATGACAGCAACTTGACGAGAGTATTGCTATGGTAAGTGGTGTCCTACTTGGCGATTGCATTTGACTAACATTGCAGGATTTCTGGAAGGTAATAACAGAGATGCCACTAGAAAAAGACTGACGCAGTTCTCGTATTTTCTTAAACCCTTCTGCCCCCACCTTCTGCAGCTCTTCAAATGCGCTTGTTCTCATCACTGGCTTCCTGAGACGCAGGTCTGGTCCAAATACTTCATATTTAGTTTCCTTTGCGCAATCGACGATAACAACGAGTGGGAGCAATGGTCCAGTACGGGTGGCTGACGGGGGAACTTGTTATTGACAACTCAATCTATTGTCATCGCCGTCAGAGAGCGATGGATTGAAGAGACGAGGCAGTACGGCCGCTTCTTACATAGGTCGTTACACCAGCAGACTCGAACTCGAATCGTGATCAAAGGGACTGATGCAGATGGGCGGAGTGTCCATCTCCGCCTGAAATCATTTGTGCGCAATGTCGTCTAGTATTATATAAATAACCTTTAGCCAGACGCGATTGAACCCTTCACTCGGTAAGTAGATCATGTTACGGATACTACATTTTCCGTTTATATCCCCTTGTCTCAACTGCACCGGTTCTCGCTACACCGCGGTATTGATGCCCCCCAGGGCCTGTCTAGTTTAACACTTCTAGCTCACAGGCGACCGGATTCTCGTCGAAACCTGAGTCAAGACAGTATGGACATCGAAGGACACTATATGACAACTCGTCAGTGGCAGTGTCAAGCACTCCGACCCGTGGGTCTCCGCCCCATCCATTCCCTTGCACGTGCACTCTTTTTTTCTTTTGGGTTTTGGTGGATCACTTGGCACTTTGGCACTGGTACCGTCCACATGAATTCCCCATGCTTTGCTAGGTCTGCACACCCACAGAAAGGGCTCAGTAAGAGGAAAGCCTGTCATTACTGCGTTGTCGCCACAGCGACCTCGAATTCACTGAACAACAAGTGTATCTCGGTGATTGCAGCGGAGCACCGAGATATCGAGGGCACCGGGTTGCAGCATCGTTGGTTTTAGCATACTGTTCAATTTGAAGAGACCGAAGGACCAGCGTACAGGCTGCTTTGTCGGATAGCCGATGTCCTAACTTTGATGACCCACGGTTTCATTATGGATTTTTTGGGCTTAACATTGATCGAGAAGGGATCTAAAACAAGCTACGTCCGGAGGATAAACCGCTGGACACGCATATCTTATTGACAGACACTTCAGGGATTCGACTTTTGCTTTTTTTTTTTAAAGATTCACTTCTGGGTCATCAGACATGTTTGCCTTTCTGCAGACCTCTTCAAACCATTCACTCTGGTCTGAGCTCAACAGGACTGCAGGAGTGGCAATTACAATCAGACAATGGATGAAAAAGACGTTACGGTTGGCCAATGATCGTTCTTAATATTTGGGGTAGAGCATGGACCATATAACAATGTAACACGACGACTAAGTGGCTTTGTCAGGTTTGTGAGCAGACAACAGCGTTGGAATGACCCCACTCATTAGACAAGCGGAAGTTGGAGAAGATTTCATGTGATTGGAGAAAAGGCATTCACAAACATTGAGATTGCGTCGATCAACAGCGATTAGACACTGAGGGCACGGCCTCGACTAGATGTCCAGCACGCACTGCACCAGGCAATGTTCAGTCCCAATCTTCCTCATCATCTTCATCGTCGCTATCCCCTAACTTCTTGCTCCGCTGGCTCAAGGCAGCCGCAAGCGCGCTCGCCAAGTCACCCCCTCCACCACCACTGCTCTCTTCAACAGGCACCGGTGAAGGAGCAGACGAAGGCGTGGAGGAAGTATCCGTTTTGCGCAATGAGTGTATACCTTTTCCTGGTAGTGATGTCAGATATTGTTAGAAGATAGGCTAGAATGACTGTGAACTTACCTTGGATGCTGGCAAGGAGGTCGCCGCGTCCGGGTTGTGGTGCGGGTAAAGGAATTGAAGGTGCGCCGCTTGTTGGAGGTGGCAGCGGTGGCGGCGGTGGCCCTCCTCCCGTTGGTGGTGGAGGTGGCGGAGGTGGCGGCGGCGGCGCGCCACCCGAAGGTGGCGGTGGAGGTGGCGGAGGCGGTGGAGGCGCTCCACTAGACCTCTGTGGTGGAGGGGGAGGCGGGGGAGGTCCACTCCGAGCAGGGGGCGGTGGAGGGGGTGCTGGGGGCGCAGCCGCAGACCTGGCTGGTGGCGGTGGCGGTGGGGCCGGCGCTGCATTTGTGGGTCGTACGGGCGGTGGTGGAGGTGGTGGGGCTGCACTAGTTGGTCTCATGGGCGGCGGGGGTGGACGACTAGCTGGCCGCGCTGGCGGCGGGGGAACTCGTGCTGGGGGAGGGGCCGCAGGCGGCGTGGGTGGCTCTTCAGCCACCGACGATACGCTGTCAGACGGGGCATGATGAGTAGGCCTTCGTGGGGCAGGAGGCGGGGGCGGTTTCTTTTTCTTATCCTTTGCGGCGGCGTTGGCGGCGGCCTGGCGCTCTTTGACAAATTGTCTAATGTAGCCCTCGTTCTCGCGAATAACATCCTCGCTAATGCCCTGGTCCCGTACGTCATCCAGAAGTGCCTTCCATGACGCATCTACGCCTGAGCTAACGAAGCCACGCTCTGAGTCGTATCCCATATGGGCGATATGGGTAAACGAAGCCGGGTCCGGAGCAGAGATGCGGCTTTTGTCGATCTTGCTTCCACTAGAGGAAGAAGCTTTAGACTTCGCTGGCTTGGCTGATTTCTTGGCTGCAGGAACCTCCGATTCATCAATAGATAGAAATCGATATTGACAATGACATACAGTTCTTCGATCTGTTCGTTACTTTCTTATGCAATGTATCCGCTTCAGACTCGTCTGCAAACACCAAGCCTATCATGCAGTCCTTAAAATAATCTCCATCAAGATGCCTGAATCGAACAAGTGGCCATTGAACTCACATCGCCTGCAAACGAATGAAAGAAACCACGGTCCTTCCCATATTCTTCTTCCAACGGCATCTCGCAGTCCCAAAGAACTCCCCGAGTCCCTTGAAGATCACAGAGCTTAAACCAATGTGCACCAGTTTTGAGGTCTCGCACGAATGCCAGTCCTCCTTGCAGCCCAGCATAAGACCACTTGTCTGGTGACGGATAGGCATAATAGATACGCGCAAGCGTAGCGGTTAGAATCTTAAAGTTTGCGTTGGGTAACGTAGATTTGATGCGAGATTTATCGCTAGACGAGAGCGTTGACTGAGTAGGCATGACGTGAGGGTAGTGGTTACAGGGAGAAGGGCATTGGGCGAGCTGACTAATCTGGGACAGTCTGACGCTCACCATCAGACTGAGGACCAAAGCTCTACCTAGTGTGGCCGCGATAAAGTACTCTTTAACAATAGACGTGAGGATCCGCACTCAAATTTTGTCAGACCTTAGCTCGACCCGGGCCTGCTCGACATTCTATATCTGGGTGAATAAATTAACCATGAATTATCTGCATGGCAGCCGAATCTTCGCATTGAAATTCTACACCACGAAGACGGGCTGCCAGGGTATTATAAAGGTGTTTAGACGCTTTCGCAGTCGAAGCGGCACGGATTCATTGAACCGCAAGATTGAGTGGTGAAAAGGGTTCGTCGGGAGGCTTGTTATTGAGCCCCCAGCAAAGGCTTTGATTTGCTTTCCCCTCTTGAGCCTTGAGGACTCAAGCTAAAAATAATAATAACTTAATGCCAATCGTCGAGGTACGACAGGGTAAGGCGAGTTCCTGCACATGTTGAGCGTTTTGAGAGTTAGGCTGCGCGATACTTCGATATTCATGCAGACCGTTGTTTAGGGTTAAATCCGGGCACATTGGGATTTGTGAGTCCCCTTTAAGAGCTTCGACAAACTGCTCCATCATCGTATACTTTTCTTCTCTATTTCTTTTCAGTTGGCTTGTAGAAAATATTCATACGCCTCTAAGGATTAAAGGTCAGGCGAATAATGCACCGACAAGACGTTACATACCCTTGAGAACAAGGCCCAATGATTCCATTCGGGTCCGTGTTTTCGCGGGAGATCTCCTAAATTTGTACATCACGAGAGCAGCCATAATATGACTTGCTTGCTACACCAACAACATATTGATAAGACATAGCTAGGAACTGACTGCCGTCATTGTGAAAACATAAAACACAACATCAACAAGGTTAATTTATGCCTGATACTGCCGGTGATGAACTCATCTGCTGATGATCAAACGCTCTGATTAGAACGCAGGATCCGTAAACCCATGGGCAAGATATTTTAGGATTGATGTTACTTAGAACGGGGAAAATATGCGGTGTGGGCATGAGGCACGCACTAGTTAGTACAGTGTTATAGAATGATTCAGATCCCCCCAACTGCACCTGGGAAATCAACGTCAACTCCTGGCTTCGTCTCGTTTCTTTGCCTGATATTGTATGTGATGTCACAAACTATAAATGGTGCGTGTTGCGAGCATATCTTGAGTGATCAATGCACCGTCACGGTGACCTATGGTACGTAGTATTGCTGTATACGTGAACCTTCACTCGACACAAGTCGATTTTCATGCAAAACAAATATATATACATGTGAAACCGTTCCTATGGCTATAATCAGCTTATGGGATCACAACTTACATAAAGTGATGTTCAGCGAAGACTCGTACTTGATACTGTACTTCAGATCTCAGAGTCAAGCCATGTCACATGTCACACTCTTCAATAACAATTACATAATAATGCTGAACTGATCACGGCGATGCCCGGGGGCACGTAGTATCACCTCTGAACTTGATCGTAACCCATCGCCACATCCCTTTGCCTTTGCGCGCACCACCATCTTAGCGCACCTCAGTTTACAACCACGAAGAGCTCTGTAGCAAAATGGCCGACCAACTGGTACGTTACGCTCAATTACTCCTGTTGCATCGAGGCCTGATGTGAACTCGTTGGGTTAGTCTGAAGGTGCGTTCACCCCCCTGATTCCAACATTAGCAGGTCACTAAGAGACCTTATGTTGAATGTGTAGAGCAAATCTCGGGTATGTGTCACGCAGGGTCGACTAAGAAGCCTGCTAATGTCACGCGACACTTCAGAATTCAAGGAGGCCTTCTCTTTATTTGATAAGGGTATAGTGATGTGGCAATACTTTATAGCAATATGCTGAGGCTGTTGCAGACGGTGATGGCACTATCACCACGAAAGAACTCGGAACAGTCATGCGTAGTCTCGGCCAGAACCCCACAGAAGCCGAGTTACAGGACATGATTAACGATGTCGATGCGGATGGAAATGGCACCATCGATTTCCCTGAATTCTTGACTATGATGGCCAGGTGAATGACAGGTTTATATGGTGTGCTTTGTTTGTAGCTACACTTCGAACTTTGTTACGTTTTTATGGGTGGCGCTATGCGCGCTTACTGGCCTACTCTACCTCCTCCTTCCTCTAATATTCCAATACCAGCATTGATGCTAACGATATGAGTCGGCAGGAAGATGAAGGACACAGACAGCGAAGAGGAAATCAAGGAGGCGTTCAAGGTGTTCGACAAGGATGGCAATGGGTACATCAGCGCGGCCGAGCTTAGGCATGTCATGACTAACCTTGGTGAGTTTATTCTCTCACATCTCGCCTTGTAACAACTTGCTGATATGTGTATATGCTTAGGGGAGAAATTGACGGACACCGAAGTAGACGAAATGATCCGCGAAGCGGACGTCGACGGTGACGGGCAGATCAACTATGACGGTATGTCCTTCATCTTGTTCGTTTTCTATTTTCATGTAGCTTATTATCGGTCCTCCTCGCCGTTTAGAATTCGTCAAGGTAAACTCCATTTTCTTTTAAGAATTCCTACCTGACGGTATTCTCATAGATGATGCTATCGAAGTAAACTGTACCAGTAATATTCCCATCCCGTATACATGTTCATTGTCTATTACGCCTTACAAATACAGATTTAACGCCTTGGAATTCCTGTTTCTTCTGGGCTGTTGAATATTTGATTGTTAAAGGCACTGCAAATAACAACGTTTTAATCCCCTCCCATCTACTGAACGCCCCAGGACTTTGTTACACCCATTCCGTCTTGACGAGTAAGCCGTGAGGTGACCAGGACGACACTGTCACGCGTGGATGCTTCTAACGCGCCTTGAACGATGCTCAGTAAAAATGCAACCTGGCAACTCCTGTCAATCGCAAGGCAAGCTGCCAACCGCACTGCCAGTGAAAATAGGAACTAGCCAACCAGATAATTGCAACAGGACTCAGTTCAAGTTCTGTTTCGCGCTGGATGTGTAATTGGGTACACTGTAATTCCTTCCCAAATTGGGTCCAAAGTTTTTAATCCTACCTGAAGGGCACATTTTCAGTCTGTTACCCCGTCCCATGTGTTGAGACTAAACCCTTCGGATTAGTCTCTTTGCTCATGCGCAGTTGTTAGTGGATATATTATATTTACCTAAACCCTTCGGATTAGTCTGAGGGTTTCTTTGTTAACATGTAATCTATGAAATATGACTGGTAAGTCACCTCTTTGCTCATGCGCAGTTGTTAGCGGATGAGGAAAGAGGTTGACATAAGCGTATACTTGTACCCCATCTTGTCGGTGCATGGGTACACGAGTATATTCTAACACCATGGGCATTCAAAAATTCAAAATAGTCGAATCACGACTGGCAACTCATCCCCTCCCCGAATCTATCCCAAAAATGAATCAAAGAAGAAATGGATTCAGAGAGAGCACCTCCATGAAAGAATGTAGCGATCTGAAATGCCAAATCTTTTCCCCCTGGTCCAGGAGTTGTGCAGAAGCAAATGAACTTTCTCGATAATATACAACAACCCTACATCTCCCCCCATTCAAATTTCAAGCGCCTTAGGTAATATTCCCACGCATTGTGAAAGTTGAACGACCGAGTACCTCACGTGAACCTTGTGCGATCTGAAAGTCTACCACCACCGGTACATATTTGCAGGAACTCCTCCTGCAAGGTGGCTCGTCCGCCAATGGTTTACAAATGGAAAGTATGTAACAAACATCGAGAAGCAGCCAGGAATTACAGGATGTGTCAACACCACACGACTCAATCCGACCGCCACCAGGTGGCCAATCATGAACGTTCGAACGCTCACATAATTAGGTCGTGGACCCTATAGAGTATGCTAGTGCGCATGCTCTCTATTATTAACTCAAGCTACAGACAAGAGAGTCAGCTGGAATTGGCTTTGCAGGCACCTACCGGATGGATGTGGATCCTCTGGTAAAAGGTGCTGAACGGATTAAAATGATAACAGAGGAGATACATATGGAAGATAACAGGTTACTGTTTCACATGAGATTCTTGTGGATGCTCGGCAAGATATTTTGTGATACTAATGCATTACATTCAAAACAGTGTCAAAGACCATCGCAGAAGAGTGTCATAATCTCGAACACCACACAAATTTGGTCTGTGGATCTAACCCTCAAACGTACTTCTACCGGACTCGACCTCAAACCCGATATTTTGATTGTTGGCTTGGACAAATTCACTTGCAACTTAAGTGTGGCTTAGATAATTCTCCAGTTTATTTGTTTACTAATACATCTGATCATCCCTCTGAACTGCTGCTCTATGTGTAAAAAAGTGGATGGAAGTGAACATGGGCTCACGGGGTCGCACAAGGTCATGCAAAGGTACTCGGTCGTTCAACTTTCACGATGCGTGGGAATATTACCTCAGGCGCTTGAAAGTTGAATGGGGGGAGACATAGGGTTGTTATAATATACAACGCCTAATCAGCCCCAGTGAAAACCCCCCCTGCGCGGAATGGGTCGGAGCTGCGCCCAGCTGACGACCCGAGCTCAGCAGTTGGTAGCAGATAACATAGAAAATCACAGATATTTTTCTGCATCGAGCGGACCACAAATGTACTTAGATATGCTCAAATATAGCCTAATCTGCTGGAGTATGATATCACGAAAGTATTGATAACTGATTGAATATGCGCCAATCTGCGCGTATATTATCACTGTGAACTGATTCTAATCTGATCTGTTCTGTGCTAGTCTGCATCCTCTCCTTGGCCTCTGCTACCTACTACCCCCACCCATCTCCCACTCTGAAAGTCCCAGGGATGCCCAGTCCATGATTACAAGGAAGAAGTTGACATCTACATCACTAGAGGGGGGACCGGGGACGGTGAGTCGTGTGCATGAGTAAGCGAAGCGGGGGAACTGAGCGAGATGTACTCCTCATCTAATATTATGGCATTGTCCTTGGCCACTGCAGCAGGCACCAATGGCTGCCAATCCTAGCACGCAGTCAGTCAGCACGACACTGAGGCAAGAGAGGGAGTACATGCTTTGTCGCCAAAGCTGCACATCTTGGTGTGCAGCGGGTGCTGGGAGATCTCAAGCAAATAGTGCCTGCCTAGAGCCCAGGATGCAGATCAGCAATGGAGTCAACAGTGGAGAGGCTTGGGCGCAGCTCTCCGCTGAGCTGGGCAACACACCTGTTGCAGATCCACAGCCCCCACTCCTCTGGGCCATCAGCGGTGTGGCATAGGGGTGAGCCCAGGACAGCGCTGAGCTGTCTGTGGGACATCTTCTGGATCATGGTGGGAGTGGATGGGGACACAGAGAGAGACACTGGGGCGGGATGGGATGGGTGAGGGTGCCATGCGAAGCAGCGACAGGGGCGGAAGAGGTTGAGGGGAGATGGTGGGAGAAGACAAGATGAGAAGTTAAGTTAAATGGGACCTCAAGTATATGAATGGTTTGAACATTACACATGATTTCCTTGAAGAACACATACATTGGGTAGACTCTATGTTATTGTACATCACACTTTTGCAAAACTGCATGCGTACATGTGTTGTAGATGTTGCAAAAAATGCACAAATTGATGTGCAGCTTGCAAGATGTTTGTGCAAATCTACGCGTGCATGCGTTGCAATATGCACAATCACAGATTGTTGCAGACTGAGTAATAAGATAATGAATAAAGCAGATTTGGTTATATTTGGGCATATCTATGCATACGAACTCAGATCCGATCTGCTCCGCGCAGGGGGCATCCGTGGGACCGTATAGTGTGGACCCTACTGGACTCACGAGCGTCTCACCATTACACAGAAATGACTAATTTTGATCAGTGACGCAAGTCTTCAGAAGATCATTATTGCCTTTTATAGATGACGTTAGCCGATATACTCAGCACCTTGTTGTCAACTTATATTATGCGATTGCAAAGCAACGTTAGGCAGCAAAGGATTATATTGATAATACAGCATATATGAACAGGTTAAAAGGACTCTCAACTCCCGCCCCTTTATCAATCTCACTTCAAGCCATCTAAATGCCTTCTTACGTGGTCACTGGTGCTTCTCGTGGTCTTGGGGTGCGTGTCGGTTTTTGTCTTTCGTACGATTTCAATGTTAACATATTAGTCTTTCATAGCTTGAATTCGTCCATCAATTGGTGTGCACTCATTTTTTTGAGGGCTATGTTATAGCTAATTTTTCTTTGCAGAGTCAAAATCCGGAGAACCAAGTCTTTGCCATCGTACGAAACAAGGAGACTTCTAAAAGCTTGGCGTTATCGAATGGAAATGTTTTTATCTTACAGGCCGATATCGTGGACCATCAAGCATTAAAGGTCAAGGAAAAATAATTGGTTTGCCGTATCTCCCTGACCATTTCTATCTCGACGTACAGGCAGCGGCCGCTCAAGTGTCCAAGCACACTGGTGGCAAACTTGATGTTTTAATAAACAATGCCGCATTCATAGAATCGGTTAACGCGGGCTTGCCGTTGACTGCTTTGTGAGTCTAGGTCTCCTCGAGTAATGCAAATCTATTTTCTCAATCTATGGGTTAAGTGAGAATAGAGAAGATGTACTTGAAAAGGATTTACGCAATTCTGTAAGGTGCTTCCAGTTTCAAGCTTTCACGAACTTACGCGCCTCAGTTTAATGTCAACGTCATTGGCGTTATACACACCATCAACGCCTTCCTCCCTCTCCTGAGGGCTGGCACTGTGAAAAAAGTAATTACAATCAGTACAGGCATCGCAGATCCCGAAATGCTCGAGAAAAGTGGATTGTACGTAGCGGCACCGTATGGTATCAGCAAAGCCGGTACAAATATGGTCGTCACGAAATACGCTATACAGTTTAGAGACGAAGGTCTCATTTTCTTGGCTCTAAGTCCGGGACTTGTGGAGACTTTAGGCAGAGAACGTACGTATCGTTTGGTGATCCCTTTCTTTGGAGTTTTTGTTGACAGTATTTCTACAGGTACTACAGAAGAATTAGTGGAGTACGAAGCTATGATAAGGATGTTCCAACGAGTCAAGCCAATTTTCGAAGGAGCCATCACACCCGAGGAGTCTGTGAAGGCGCAGCTTGAAGTCATCGCCGGGGTAACAATCAAGGATACTGGGTCATTTATTTCACACCATGGCAATAAAGACTGGCTTTAGAATCGCATTAGTACGCGTCGAATCGCTATATTTCAGGGTTCCAAATTATCCATTACACCGTCGCGTACAAATCAGAGGTCTTATATACAGATTTCCGCAGTTTACTCTTGCATGTTAGAGGTTCACGAACTCACGAACGTGGGTCACCAAAGGAAGAATATTCGATAGCAGGAAATGTGCAGGAAGTTCGGTCGTTTTTATTAGAAAACGGTGGCGAGAATGCATGACTTGGTGACGAGGCCGTCATGGACCACCGTGAAGCCAGCAGGTCACTCACTTTAAAGTCATTCCTCTCATTATTTTGCCATACACCCAAGCTGAGGTCGCAATCACTCGAAAGATTTCCGACATTGTGCTAGAATACTAATACACCCCGTCCCGATAAAATTACAACTCACTGGAAGGATTGAAGAAGAGGCAGCATCATTGGAATTGCTGCGCCACTAGGGGGTTCAATGCTCTGGTAGTATGTGCCCCACCAAGGTCCCGCAGCCCACCACAAAGCACCGAGCCAAACGCCTGACTGCTGCATACTGCATAAGGCTCCCGCGACGGCCTCCGCACAGACCGCTGGAAGAAGGTAAAAGAGCGTCAGGTTGCAAGTATTAAGATGTAGTAAAATGTAATACGTACTGTTTGAACCGGTGCCGATCTCGCCCAAGAAACCCTTGAGGTTGTTAGCCTGGAGCCACGCAGTAGCGTCTGCGAGGCGCTCCACACCGATTGTGGAAGAGACGCAGGTTTCGTTGGTGCCCGAGCCGTCGGAGTCGAGGTATTGGTGCATTTCGATTGCGACGTTGTTGTTGGGGTCCTTGATGGCGCCAAACACGGCGCTGTTTCCGGAGGAGGTAGTCCAGGTCCATGCACCAGTGTACGAAGTTCCTTATATGAGATGTCAGCTGGTTTTAGGGGTGGAAATTAAACGTTGGCATTACCCTCTGCAAGAATTAACTGCGTGGTGGCTCCAGACGCGCGGATGCCGTCAATGGCAGCCTGGTTCAAGGAGAACACGGTCGCAGCATCGATACCGTAAGGCTCGTTCTGGATATCAAAAATGACGTTGTTGTTTGTTTTCTGAGAAGGAGGGGGAAAGCGAAATAGGCATGGAGATTAGAAGGCACGCAGAGACATAATTTTCAAAAACTCACAAACTGCCCAGCAAGGCTTTGCCACCAGGTTTGGAACGTAGATGTACTATTGATCACGGCATTATCGTAGCGCATGTAGTTGTGGGGGTCGATGACGGCGTAGGCACCCTTACTAGTGATGTAGTTGACAATGGTCGTGAGGCCGCTAAGATAGGTCGCATTGAAGGGACCCGCGAGCCCTGTTGGAGGGGGCGACATACGCTCCATCAAGAACGTCACGCGAAAGGTATTGAAACCATTTTGGACGAAGTACTATAGGTCAAAGCGTGAGCTGTACACGCGATATCTGTGAAGGTGTGGCGCACGTCAATGCTGGAGGGCTCTGGCCAGGTGTAATCCTTGCCTGCACTTCAATGATCAGCTTTCCGAAACGAAATTGATATCGCAATCTAGGAACACTTGCCGAGTTGCCCGGGCCACGTTGTGCTGCCAAACTCGGCACCACTTTCGTTGACACCGAAGTATTCGAATTTGGTCTTTGTTCCGGTGCAGGACGCGCCGGAAGTCGGTGTCGGACCACTGGATGTGCTCGAAGGGCCGGAAGGCGAGGATGTTGGCGGTGGGACTACGGTTGTTACGGAACCGGGAAGACATTGGCTGTAATCTGAGGTATGGAATAAATCGACCATTAACCAATGGTTTAATCATACTCACATGGGTTTGAGAAGACACATGTTGAGCCCGAGGCACAAGTCGTAGCGCCAGACCATCCCGTTCCCTACAGATAGCAAAATCAATACCATACACACGTTACATCATAACCGTAGGAGTTTACTAACACCACCTGCGTAGATATCGTTGCCCTAAGCATGCAGGGAAATTCGACAAGAACAGCATAACTCACATTGGCCCCAGACTGGGGATTGTGCCAACACAGCAGGAGCGAAAGCGGTCGAGAGAGCGACAAGAGAGATTAAAGCCAACATAACAGACCTTAAAAAAATCCTACGAGACTGGAAGAAAATAGGATGCTCGCTGGAGTTCTTTTATGAAGCCCAGTGTCCCCGCGAATAAAAGCCTATTCGGCCGGAAATAATAACTGCACGGGTGTAAATACGGGGAAAGCACGGTTAGGTTTGCACATTCAACATGAGCCAAGCAAGGTTTAAGGTGATCATAGTTTCTGTCGACAGATCGGTGTAATATGACCTCCATGGCGGGACCACTTCGGCATCCGCGGGACCGGGACGAAGAACATACAAGACCAGCGTCCCCTCTCGCCGGATATTTGCATGGATCGTGGTTAAGGAAATTAGCCAGAAGCAGGAATATTATCTCAAGCTATAGTGTTGCAAAAAGATGCCGAACAAGTAAACATTTATATTCAAAGCGACGGTGAATCCTCCAGCATCACGAGGAAGTCGAAGGCATCATAATCATCCCAGGCCTCGGAGTTCTACCCACCAGACCGTCATGATGGGGGTTCTGTGACCACGCACTGTGATTCATACGACCGTGACCATTGCCTGGTCACGGAGAGCCCACGATAAAAGTATAAATCTCTTCACCTTCCTACGCATCGATCCGCAGAGTATCTATGAAAAGCGCATGAGTAAAACGGCAGTATACAGTGAGGCAGGAATGAGGACTTGTAAGAATATGGTTGGAGATTACATAATTGTTCTGTTGACGCCTGCGTCTTTGCCTCAACACCTGCCAGAAACTACAACAATCATGCTGGCATCCAGGAGACTCGTCAACGCTGTATCGCCTCAAATTGCATCTAAGGCACTCATTGTAGGTGGTGCTAGGCAGGCAGCTGTTAGCGACGTCAGAAAGCTGCCTAGTCGAGGCATTCAGCAGACCGCAGCCCAAACGGACAGGGTGACTCCACATTCGGCCGTTGTGTCGAAAATTGCTGAGCAAATGCACAGGAAACTATTACTCGTCTGCTCTACTCAATCGGTACCAAACGCGAAGTAGAACGATACCTAAGGATATTCTCTTCGTCCTCCCACCCGTCTCAGCCAGCCAAATTTGCTGTCATCAAAATTGGCGGCGCAGTTCTTGACCAAATTGACGAACTTGCTCTCAGTTTGAGTTTCCTGTACCGCGTGGGGCTTTATCCGGTCGTTTTGCATGGTGCCGGTCCTCAGCTGAACGAGATACTTGAGAGAGAAGGAGTTACCCCGGATTATATTGATGGTATCAGGATAACCGGTAAGCTTCTCGGACAGAAGTTGCGGAATTTGCGCCTTATTATAACCATGACAGATGCCAAAACACTTCAGGTTGCTCGCAGGGTTTTCCTCGAGGAAAACTTGCGCCTGGTCGGTGCGCTCGAGGCCCTGGGCACCCGTGCACGCCCCATCACTGGGGGTGTATTTACAGCCGATTACCTAGACCGGGACAAGTATGGCCTCGTCGGTAAGATTACGCGCGTGGACAAGCGCCCACTTGAGGCGTCCATCCGAGCCGGCGCACTCCCCATTTTAACAAGTCTTGCCGAGTCAAGCGAAGGTCAATTGCTCAACGTCAATGCTGACGTAGCGGCGGGAGAGCTTGCCAAGGAGCTTGAACCGCTCAAGATCGTTTACTTGAACGAAAAGGGTGGCCTATTCCACGGCGTCACAGGACAAAAACTTGATGTGATTAACCTTGACGAGGTATGTAATTCACCATTGGTTTTCTGATTCATATCGCTCAACTGTTTTTGTTAGGAATATGAGCCTCTCATGAAGGAGTCTTGGGTTAAGTATGGCACCAAGCTCAAATTGCGCGAAATCAAGGAATTGCTCGACCACTTACCGCGCTCGAGTAGTGTTGCCATCATCTCTGCGTCTGCACTCCAGAAAGAATTGTTCACCGACTCAGGTGCAGGAACCCTCATCCGAAGGGGTTACAAGCTCTTCAAGCACTCGTCCATTACCTCGATTGGTGCCGATCGTCTTCGTCAGGTTATCCACGATCGGGATCCCGATGTTCTCAGCGGCGAATCGTCGGTGGCTGGTGCATTAAGCGACCTCGAAAAGACCCCATACACGATCTATGGCGATGAGGCGTTCGATGTGGTCGCCATCGTCGCACACCCCGAAGGCGAAGTCCCCGTCATGACGAAGCTGCTCACCTCCAGGAACGGTATCCTCAACAATGTTGTTGACAATGTGTTCAACAGCATCAAGCGAGACCACCGTAAGCTCTTTTGGACTGCGCGGACCGAGGACGAAAACAGAGGGTGGCACTTTGAGCGCGCGGATGGCAGTTTCACTCGGGCTGGCCGGACCTTGTTCTGGTACGGCGTGCAAGATGTCAAGGAGGTTGAACGCGTTGTAAGCGAGTACGAACTAAAAGGTCGCATTGACCGTGCCATTCTCCCTGTGGGCCCGAGTCCTCCACCACATCGGTCATCGCCGTCGGGCGTTCGTCCTTTCTCCACTTGGGCCCGCCACATACCTGGCTCCAGCAGGGGCTATGCAACTGCGGCAATTGATAAACGTGTTGCACTTGTCGGTGCACGGGGATTCACAGGCCAGGCGCTAGTATCATTGCTCGACGGACATCCAAATATGCACCTCACGCACGTCTCCTCGCGGCAGCTCGCAGGTTATTCTCTAGAAGGATACGCGAAGAAGCCCATCACGTATTCGAACCTTTCCCCCGCAGACGTGGAACAAATGGAGAAAAATGGCGCAATTGACGCGTGGATCATGGCACTCCCCAATGGCGTGTGCAAGCCCTTTGTGGACGCTGTTGACCACGGCGCGCAGGGAAAGGAGAAGCGCAGTGTCGTGCTAGATTTGAGTGCAGATTATAGGTTTGAGAAGGGGTGGACATACGGTCTTCCTGGTGAGAGACCCCCGGTTTTGGAACACGTGTAAAAATACCAAATTGAATATGCTTTTATTTTATTTCTTGGATTGCTCTGTGTGTGGCAGAGCTTTATGGGCGTGTTTCAGTCCAGGCTTCACAGCGCATCTCGAACCCCGGGTGTTATGCCACGTCTACGCAACTCTTGCTTGCTCCGCTGCTGCCTCTCCTGGACGCTTCCGCTGGCCCGACGGTATTCGGAGTTTCAGGATATAGCGGCGCGGGAACGGTGCCGGGAGTGAACGATCCCGACGGCCGTCCGACCACCGCCGCCAAAGTGACACCCGAGACACTCGGTGGAGGCATTCGCGCCTATTCGCTCACGGATCACATTCACGAGCGCGAGGCGGGACACCATCTCTTGTCTCTTGTCCCGTCACCTTCCCCTCTCAACCTTGGCTTCATTCCGCACGTCGCGCCGTGGTTCAGCGGCATTCTGTCCACACTATCTGCACCTCTCAATAGGCGTGTGACGGCGCAGGAGATCCGCACGCTATATGAAGAGAAGTATGCAGGGGAAGCATTGGTGAAGGTGTTGCAGGGCGTGCCGCAGCTTGCGGATGTTGAAAATAAGCATGGGTGGACTGTGGGTGGTATCCAGGTGCACAGTTCTGGCCGCAGGGTAGTTGTTGTCGTGCGTATCGCTGTTTATCTTCTTCAGGAATGTGGACTGATATGTTTGGTGGCAGGGCGGGCTCGATAACTTGCTCAAGGGCGCGGCTACTCAGGCAGTACAGGTATGTGCTTCACTTGAGACTTGCAGTCTATTGACACTGATATGGATTTGCTTCAGAACCTGAATCTCGCCCTTGGATACCCGGAGTATGCAGGTATCCCTTTGGAGTGAACCGTGCGATTCCAATTGCTCCTAGCTTTTACCCAAAGCTATGAGTGTGCGCAACCGTCTAGATTTTTGTCATTCCCTTGTTTCTCTCTCTGCTAGGATTTACCTTACACGCTTGGAGGCCTCCTATAACTAGAAAATTCCTGCAACATAGAATACGTGTGAATTATCCGCCAGAAGTTAGAATGATCACGTGACCATTTATGTAAATCACCACTGGTGCATTCCAAAGTCGCCACAGCTCAATATTTGTGAATGACAAGCTTTTTTCCTTCTCTCCAAACGCTTGCAAAGGTTCAGTTTGATGCTTAATTGAAGAAGCACGGTTATTGATGTTGTGGCGTAGGGGACGTTTGCCTCCGCTGTTGGACTTTCAACGCTCAGTATGCAACTTATCTTTGTCCCACCTATCGAGATTTGTTATGATACATACACTCATAGCTGCTGGATTACTATATTATGGACAGAACTACCTAATCTACCCTTCAGCGTTCCCTCCTGGCTCTCGTACGGGTGCGTTTTTTTTGCTTACCTTCAAGTTGTATCACATGGACATGATATAATATTATTATTATATACACTCCTTGTATACACATTTTATTCGAAGATGTGCCGAGACCCAGCCAATTTGGTATGACGTATGAAGATCTTATGCTCGATACCGTGGACGGGGTCAAGATCAACTGCTATTTTATGCAGCAGCGGAAAGAGCTGCCCGGAGGCACACAGCCAGGCCTACCTTCTTCATCGGAAGAAACTGACGAAGAAGTGAGTCTCTAGTGCAGCTGCTGCTATGATTGATTACCAAGGCACTGACATTGACAACACCTTGTTTGACCTTTACCTAGTTCGCTGCCCGTCGTCCAACTGTTGTCATGTTTCATGGAAATGGAGGTAACGCAGGTCACCGTCTTCCTTTAGCGAGAGTGTTCTATGTCCAGATGCGGTGCAACGTCTTGATGCTTTCTTACCGCG
Source organism: Ramaria rubella (assembly GCA_015039355.1). Lineage (NCBI taxonomy): Eukaryota > Fungi > Basidiomycota > Agaricomycetes > Gomphales > Gomphaceae > Ramaria > Ramaria rubella. Next base: position 245,254 of record MU134344.1, read on the forward strand.
GGTGAGCCCCTTCGTTGATTTCCAACCCTGGATACGCCTTCTAATGGTTCTTTTCCTGTCCACCATCAATTCTTGCATCTATCCACGTGATTATCCGCTGCATATCGTCAGGTACGGCTATAGCCAGGGTAGCCCATCCGAAAAAGGTCGGTCCTAAGGTACGCATTTTCGCCACAGGCTCACGATCTATTCCAGGCATTCGTATAGACGCACAAGTGTGTACACTTCAGCCATCCTTCAAGTCCCCTCATTGTCTCCCTTGCTACAGACCGCACTAGATTACCTTACTTCCCACCCTATTCTAAGCCCCACCAAAGGCGGCGCATCAGGATCCAAGATATTTCTTTATGGACAATCTATCGGTGGTGCTGTAGCCGTAGATCTCGCAGCCCGAAACCCACAATCTATTACTGGCCTTATACTTGAAAATACCTTCCTCTCTATTGTAAGCACCCTATCCCACTCATGTAGTGGTGATGGGTCAAATTTGCTTATCCCTATTGATGCCCGGTTTTAGCCTCGCATGATCCCCGCCGCACTACCCTTCCTTTCACCCTTTGCCTTCCTTTGCCATCAAAAGTGGGATAATGCGACTATGATTACAAAGATTCCTGCGAGCATGGCGCTGTTGATGCTCAGGTATGTAATCAGTGCAAAGTACCCACGCAGAACGCTAACTTGGCGTCAAATGCTCTCACTGGACACAAACGCTTTCTAATGTACCTTGAAATTCCACTTCCTCGTGCTCCACGCAGTGGAAAGCAAGACGAAATAGTACCTGCCGCGCATATGTCTGAACTATGGGACATCGCGCAGAAAAGCGGGCGGAAGGACGCGACGTGGGTCGACTTTGAGTTTGGACATCACAGTGCGTGTTCCGCTCTCCAACGCATACCAAAGTCTCACGCATGCCGCGCTGTCAAAGATGATACCTGCATGCAGTCGGGATACTGGGCTGCGGTGTCCAGCTTTATTTCACGGTTGGTGTGATCAACGAGGTTTGATTGAACTTTGTTGTCTCACTGTATTTCTTACTGTATCGCCCTTTTGTGGTGTTGGCCTTATTCGCGCGGGAACAATGGATAAAATTTCATTCTAAATTATGATGCATGTGATGGTTTACGGGCTTTCATTTTCATATGCTGGTGAACACGTCATCGCACCTGAAAAAGCAAATCACGTCGATCAGTTTAATTCCACTGCCGGAAGAGTATGATCCCACATGACGAAAGGATAAGAATATAGAAGATACAGGAATGAGTCAGAGAGAAGATTATAGTCCTCGAGGGACTACATCCAGAGCAAGCGTCGCGGTATGCGACCTCGCTTCAGGCAAGAGGTCGATACAAAAGGCAATTCATCACAAAAGAAGCAGCAAACTAATGGATGTGAAGACAATGTATCTCACCTAAGGCAGCATCCCAATGCTAAAGTAGTCGAAGCGACCAAGACGATATGAACCTTTTTTTTGAGGATGTTAAACAATGACAGAGTCTGGCAATTGCCCCAACAATAGTGACAGAAAAGATACATGGTCACACTAGTGTCACAGTCAACACAACCCAATCATGAGAAGAACAGTTCAGGAAGACACAAGCGAAATACACAAAATCTGAGTGGAAACAAAATTGGAAGATAAAAGTAACCAGCTACATAATATCCGGAGAATGTCCAATCATCATCAACTTATAGTAAAGTATTTATATAGTAAGTGCTAGTAGAAGAAAAAAAGCTATAAAAGCAAATTGATACTGTCAACTGCAATAAAAAACTGTAACCCGGATCGTAGGGAATAGTAATAGCCACCTTATTAGTCGTATTTAAAATTTAGAATGGCTTTATGCGTGGTTGAATGGCGTCTTTCCAGAAGCCCCAAGCGCAGTTATTTGAAGATCACTGCTAAACTCCCTTGTTCTACTCGCATCTCCAGACATATCCATCCAAATATCATAGGATCTTGCCTCAGGATATTCTGTGAACATTCTCGCTCCCGGATTTCCCTCTGAGCCCTTGTGTGTGAGGAGATGTCGTCGCATATTAGAGCGCACATTAAATACTTTTCCGCAGTTTAGAACGGGGCATGCATAAGCTTGGGGTGAATTAGTGGGTAATCGTGTTTATATTAAAGAGAACATACGTTTTTGCTCTGTATGGATGTTCATATGGGTCTGTAAAACAAATCCCGACAGATATATTGAACGTCTTGCTAATCATACTAGTATGCGATAAATCGAACACTTACAACGAGTGCGTTCTAGAAACGAAATATAAATATGTGGGCATCCTTGAAGGGAGGAAAATAGATATAAGGTATGATTCACCAACCTGCCTCTCAAAACGTTTATCGCAACCCATCCACGTACAAACGTATTTTTTAGCTCTATTTCTTCCCTTAGTATTTCCCGCTACTGTGAACGCATCCGTTTCATTCGGGTCCGTTGTAGTGGAGGGGTCTGGATATGAATGGGACATTGCGGTGTTTTCCTGTACCCAGGAGCAATGAGGGGCATACGCATTGAAACGCTGTCCATGGTCGATTTCTAAGAGGGTACCCTAACAGCCATACGTTAGTGGACTAAAGTAAATGTGAAAAAACACACACGTCAGTTAGAATACTTGACGTGGGGCCTGAATAAACTCTAGTGTCTTCGTTCACGTTATAAGATTTCGTGTTCACGCTGAGGGGTGGAACGACATCCGTGCCTACTCGTTCGGATATAGGTTCAGCCTCGAGCGTTACCGCGGAAAGGAAGGCTTCCCATGACGCTCTAGTCGAAAGCTGAGATAGGCTTTGTGCTTGAAAGCTTGATCCCGACAGACAAGTGCAGGTTTCATCGCAGTTGTAGGGATCGTGGGTATATGCGAAAGGGAGCGACATTACTGTCAGGAAAAAAAAGGAACGTCCTATATGACACCGATGTAATGTCCCTTGGATATTGAAATAAGAAAACAGATCGAGCGAAGAACACCAATTGGCGTCTGTTCTCAGTGATCTGAAGGATCACTGTGAAATTATAGCTGAGGATGGGACGTTAAGGTGGTAATGTCCCGCGGCCATCATATCGGTTACCTCGGCGATGGCACAGTGTCGTTGGCAAGCAATGGTGAAGCTCAGCATCGGAACGGGCATAACGGGAGTGTCGGCACCCTGGTTATCTTCGCGCAGATCTCTGACATAACAATTACTCTGTCGTTGGTGTTTTGTAGTTGCAGACGACGGACGACAAGCTTAGGTACAGTCGTTGTTATATAAAGTCGGCAACTGACATTTTAAATCTTGCAACCCATCATGAATGAAGTGCCTTGGTAGGATGTGGTGCTTCGGTAGAGCAACGTCATTGAGGTGAGTTGAGAAGACCGTCCTTTGATGCCGTCGAAGGCTCCCTTGGCGAAAGTCTTCTCACATTTTTGATGATCCCTGCCAGTCCCTGCCCTGCTTCCCATTGGCGCCGAGGCGCAGCCCTGAACATCCCATGATTCCTATCTGCCTGGCACTTTCTTTTGATAGGTTGATATCATCGTCTCGATTGCTGTGCACGGCCATCATCACTTCAATGCCTTGAATTTATTTGATTGGGTCTCGATATTTGAGTAGCGACATGACTTCTCGAGGAACGCCAATCCTATGAGCTGCGTATTGATATTCCTGTGAAATTTTCGAAGATAGCCAATTTGTACAAACCAATCACAATGTGGTATTTTCACGATCGCGTGAACAGCTTAAACTGCCACGGCTTGTGAAAACTGAAGTATTGTACACTTCAAGACTTGATGGGTCTGAAGGCCTGAAGCTGAAGCCCAAGTCTTGACTACCGGCGCAACGTGGGAATGGGAAGAAGCAGGATCGCCATACGCTTTGGGCGCATGATGATAAAATGCATGGCGATACATCCTAAAAATACAAATATTGGCACCCGCCAACCTGGGGCCCTGACGTGCATGCCACCGGCACAGCCTCACGCGCAGCCTTGGCTGCTTTGTGAGCCTAATTATGAGCTTCAACAGAAGAAATATATTGAATGAGGAGCAGTGTAACTCAACCTGGACAATTGGTACAATGAATAGGAAAGTTCTTGATCCGACCTTTCCGAGATGACCGAGAGATATAAACAGTTATACTGGACAACTTGAAAGCTGCTGCATTCAAGTTGAGCACAATCAGTTTGAAACTTACTGCTCAAATTTTGTGTAGTAGAATTTGGTGAGTTGTTCTGTTGTCATCCATTGACATCAGTCACAATCGCAGTTGGGCGGGGTTGCGAAATGTAGAAAATTGCAAGGTGCTTGACGTTCATTGATCATTCGTGGGCTGAAGGTGAGAGAAAGCACATTCACCTTATTGATGAGATCTCAAGAACTTCAAGTTCCAATCAAGTTCTAAAGATGGACGTTGGGGTTTACTTCTTGAAGTTCTAAAACTTCGAAGCTTCCTCACGCTATTAGTAAAGAGCTCTGAACACGTGACGGACTCCGGAGCAGTCACGTCACATGTCACACGCAACGCTATGCTACAGAGCCCCTCCGCAGCTCCAGATTGTGGATGGATCGTCAGAAGGACTGCCACGCCGCATCTGGCGTACTTGACTGCCAATGGCTGATCTTAAGGTCATTTAATTTCCTTCTTGCTTCATAACTCCAATGATTGATAATCCCAAAGCGCCGTTCAAAACTTACTGTGGATGGGGAACCAAGTACAGGATTCCCAGAACATGTACGAAGTTTTGAACAAATAAAAATTCCCTTGGAACAGACAGGTGGTGGAATGAAATTAACGCGAACGGGGTGGGGCTGGCAGCACAGGAATCGATGTCCAATGACCACCGTGGCATCAAAATTCCTAAATACACCATGATCATCAACCAACCTAGCCCCTCCAGAACTTAGAGCTCCTGTTAAGCTATGGCCCTTCTATCTTGATCTAAATTATTTTTTTTTCCGTGAGGGGCGTGTCTGTACAGCTCTACCCTCGTAATAGTACGTTCATATGATTTTGATATGATATTCACAGTTGTTTAGATGAAATAACTATCTTTCAGATGGACATGGCGCGCCAGGGCTCCGGTATGTCCATTTATCTCATCCCTCAGGCTTTGCTATGCATTGGTCCTATCCCTCTGTGTAAAACCGACAAGACCGACCATACAGGGATCCTTTGAAGCTTCTCCCTCCTGCTGTAGATCATCGATATTCGGGTGCCTCGGTCCCTGGTGCTCAGGCTAGTATGCAGAACTACTACATTATCTGATGCTCGAATTCGAGACAAATTCACATAAAAAGTACCTTGTAGTGCATCTCTCAGGTCATCTCCTCAATTACCACCAAGTATCCCGAGCAGTCTCAAACGCACAATTGAGCTTGTTCCTCAGATGTCCTCGAACTCGTATTCTTCATACCGTGATAACCACACTTATGGCTCTTCAAGAACGTCCAGCTCCGGAGGCCAGGCTCTCCCTCCCCTGCGAAGCATACTCGGAGGTCCGTAGATTTAATTTCAATTGGCCTCGCCATGTCACTCTGTTCCATCGTTACCAACATTTAGGTTGTTCCACAGAGCAGCTTGATATTGATTTGCGTAGATCCGCACACTCTCGCTCTGCGTCTGGATATTACGATCTAGGCGAGATGAGTAGAGCGCTCCCAGGGGGGACGTCCACGTCAACCATGCCTAGAGTTCCTGCGGGTCGGCGCAGTGAGGCTGTGGTAAGTGGTGTTTTACTGCTTTATTGACTTCCTCAATGAAGAGGCATCCAGGATACATATGTTCAACCAAGCCACGGGCAACATTCTTATCCCCCCGTCCCACCGAAATATAGCAATTCTAATCATATGCCGTACCACGCGTCGTATACCGATGATTCCAGACATTCGTTTAATCCAGCACAGTCTTCTGACAGGATAGGAAGCCACGGCAACAAGAAGTACGTCTGCAACTGGCCAGGTTGCGAGAAACGATTTGAGAGACAGGTCCGCCATTTGTTACATAATTTACGCAAAATATCTTGCACTCACTCGTCCTGTCTTGACTACAGAATGCCCTCGAAGTAAATTTCCTCGCTCAACTGTAACATGTCCATGTGCTTAGTAACGTTTCGTTTGACTCTAGACGCATATGAATATTCATACCGAGGAAAGGCGTATGTCCATTCCCCCCCCGCACTTGATTAACTCTTGAACTTTCCTTCCAAAAGCCCACGTCTGCCCAATTCCGAACTGTGGAAAAGCATTCAATGTACGCTCCAACATGCGAAGACACCTCAACACACACAAAGACAAGAACAACGCATATTCAGGTCCAGATGATGATATGGATATACCAGAACATGAGGCAAGGCATGTCTATTCGTCACACGAGCCGGTCTCTGGACATAAGCAACGTGGACATGGAGGGAGTTCATCTCACGTTGCCACAAGCGTCGGGGCAAGTTCAGGAGGACATCACGATGCGCTGCCCTCTTCCTATTACTCGTCCTCGCGCAGGACCTAGGCGCTCGCCTCCGTTGGGTATTTATTAAAATAAAACACTTCTTCCCCTGCAGAATTCTGTCTTGGACAATTTCCATTTTATGAACTTTGCGATGTTGTTATGTTTCAGACTTTCTTTCCTTCATGTTCTACGAAAACAATGTTTATTGAAACTTATATATAGAATGAACTGAATTACTTGCATCAGTTTAGCATCAGTGATGGCTTACTTGAGACCGGTGTCTATGTGCACGTGGTGCACGTGGCAGTGGCTGATCTGATCATCATCCTTTACGGACTACGGGCTCGAACCTTGTTCTTACATTACACAGGTTTGACTGAATCGATAAATTCAAGCCCTGCCACTGGATGAAAGTAAGCATTGACATCCAAGCGTATGTACAGTATAACTACCCCAGCCCTGCTTTGTAGTAAACATAGTGCCAAATTTAAAACAAGCACGTTAGGCTTGTAACCATGTATATAGTTCATATCATAGTACTATCACAGCTGTGGCCATCCAATCAACGAATGGTCACTATCTACAGTGGGCATAAAATTAAAGCGCACGTTAGCTGGTGGCTCTAATCAATTATTACGTTCACTGAAATCCATAATTCTAAAGGGGTGGAAGGCTATTGACATTAATTATAATGGATACAACCTCAGGCTAGAGTATATATAGTGAACTTCTGGCAATATCACGAAAACACGTCCGTAGGTCATATATATGTGAGAAAAGAACGCAAAGTGGGGGAGTGACAGAGAATACAGAATTAGCTTTTAACGACCAGAGAGCAAGAGAAATAGATAGCGCTACAAAACGATAATTTGGATTTAGATTTGGCTACAGAAAAGAGCTGATAGATATTGCCAGATGAGGGGCGGTCAGATAATTACCACGAGAATACAAAATTCGGAGAGTACGGTGGTGGCCAGCGGTCGGAGGGCGAGGACGTATTTGTAATCGCTTTAATAATAATGAAAAAGTTTACTTCTTCGTGTTGCGCTTGCTAGAAGAGGTATAGTAACTATCGGTCGCTTTGGAAGTGCCCCCGGCCCTGGGTTGACGAGAGGAGGAGGCAGAGGATGAGCTGCCATACGTAGGCTCATCAACACTTTCGAATGCACTGTATGATTGGTGTGTGCGTTCGTGACGGGTCAAGTTAGACCTGACGGTAAATGCTTTGTCGCATCCGGGGTGTGAGCAGAGATAAGCTGCAAAATGCCTTTGTTACAAAAACGAATGTGTCTTGAGCAGGGAATGTGAAACTCACGTCTTTCCTTTGTATGAATGCGCATATGAATCTATACACACAGGTAAGTAAGTTTTCTGTGTCTGTAGGAATTACGTACCTCAAGCGCATTAGGCCTATCGAACCTCGATCCACATTCCTCGCACACATGATTCCTGTGCGCATGATCATTGTCGCCAGATGGACGTCTTGATGGGAAGCGAGGATCGTTTGATGTCAGAGTGTTCTCCATATCCGGAGTAAAGCGAGCGAAAGGTTCAATTGGATCGTTGCGGTGAGTGAGGGAGTATCGAGAGTGGTGGTCACGGTTTGTACCAGTTCGTGCAGGGGACGGGGTGGACCTGTCACTTGAGGGGTCTCGATAATGCTGTCGAATTGGAGGTAATGCAATCAGAGGCTGACACCAAGGACCGAAGTGTGAGGGAAGAAATTTTCGGACAAAAAAAAAAGTACTGGATAAAATGAGTAGTATGACTCACATCACTGGGGGGTCGCAGGTAGGTGGATGGTAATGTGGGGAAAAATTCTACAGGATCGTGGGGACTCGTTATTCTGAAGACATTGGAAGTTAGTGCGACATGATGAACGGACCTGGCAAGGCATGTCTGAGAGGAGGAAGCCTATTATCCGTTTCTTCTCTATGACGGCTGCTGTCCTCACGGCGACCGGTGTCCCCCCGACGGCTGCTGTCTCCACGACGACCGCTGGTGTAGTAGTCTTGAGGGTTATGAGACATTATTGAGAATGTATACTAGATGAATCTCGGTACAAATGAATGTATGAAGATGTTGGTGTCCCTCATGGCCAGCCAACATGCTCCTTTATACACCTGGAGCGAGCGCGCAGCCGTGAGCCCAGCTGCTGTGTGAGGCACAAACTATAGACACTCAGGCTACTCACTGTACAGGTGACGGTTGCTGTCCCGCGGGTGCGCGCCGTGGACCAGTGATCTGAACGACGATATCCGATCAACTAAGACTGAGGTGAAAACTCGACCCCGAAGCCATCATCAAATTTGTGGAAATCCTTTGCCACGACGCCGCCGCCACTCGAAACCCACCCAAGCTCGAAGCGCAAAATACGCGTGCTTCGGATTGTCAGAGAGTGGTCAACCAACACTGGTGTCAGTTTGCTGTGGCATCTGATTAAAATAAAAGCCGTCGATTACGAGTTTTGTCAATAATTTATAGAGACGATGATTAAGTATCTCGCAAGATTACCTTGCCAACTCAACAACTGGAACGTCCTCTGCGCAGCGGTCACTTGTGATCCTTTTTACCCCGAGCGTAGGATCGCTGACTAAAATGGTTAAGGTCAAATTGAAAAACATTGTTATATGGATGGTTGTATTGAAACCAACACTGCCAGAGGATGTTTCCAAACGTTGGATCCGGTCAAATTGGGGGATGGGTTCAAGTGACCGTATTCCAAATATTTCATCGGCTCTCTGAGGTCATACTCGCTATAGAATTAAAAGAAACAGATTTGGACAGCATCACATCTCGGCAATGACCTGAGCATCATCATGAGCCGTATACTCCTGATGGAGATTATCATATGTAGTTGAGGGAGGACGGACGCAACTCCGTTCGGCCGTCTACCACGTGGCTAGCGGCAATTGCCGAGCACGCAACGTACAAGACCGGTACTGTTCAGTGTTTGGCTTACATGTGTATCCATGGTAGTTGGAAAACTGTACCCAGAAGCCGCGAGATCACAGCCATGATCACAATATCTGCCCACTGCAATTTGGTGCTTGGATAATGTTGTATTTTTTTACAATTTGTCCTATGTATCTAAAGGATACTCCCAGGCAATAGCATGGCTAATTTTTATCGTTTATGTATTTATCAGGACCACAAGTCTGCGCTCAGCTACGTAGCCAGTATTAATACTACTGTTGATGTAGTTATTAATACTGAGTGGATTCCAATCGTTGCATCTGCAACCTAACTGCAGAGTCTGAGTTTAGGTACCAGGGAGATATACCTAGGGTCACCTGTGAGGTGAGCTGCGACGTCCATCCATGGTTGATCTGTGCCAGGTACTTGGAAAATCTGGTTGTCCCTTTGCAACCCTTGTGCTAAATCTTCTGTCAAGTGAGTCGAAATATTGAATTCACATACAATCAATTTGAAGTGTTATTCAAGTTTGCATGTTCCGGTTGCGCGGCGTAAGCACTCAGCGAAGATGGCCACAGTGTCCGTTGTAAATCCTGAAGGCCTGAACCACCGCATCCGCACTGCACATGTGCCAATGGAAATCCTTTGGAAATCCCATCTCCAAGGATATATACATTCAATTAATCAGAAGAACGCAGCTCCGCGTTCTCCGAGTTATCCACTGTAGGAAGAATTCAAACTTATTGTCAGTATAAATACACAGTCACTTATATAACTTACTAACTGAGAATTGAGCAGCCCTACTAAGGTAGCTATGGGCACCGGTGTTGACTGTCAACAAGGGTGGGCACCAGATATCATCCGCCACCATGGCGGGCGTAGGCTAGTAGGCACTACAAACTTGAATGCATATTTTGAAAGCAGACCTGATTCCGACGACAAGGCACCGTAGGCTCGGATCAAGAGGCTAGAACCGTTCCGCTTGTACAAGGGGAATAGATTGAAGTGAATATGTAACAGCATTTGATTGTCCTTTGAAAAATACATTCCAAGTTCAACCTAATGACCTCATCTGTCACTCGGGGCTCATTAATCCCGGGGTTCGATCAAATGTACAATAATGGTACAGACTGCATGAAGGGGGTGAAAATTTGCGCAACGTACAACATATCAAAAGATTTTGATGCGAAAATTTAAATCAAAGCACTAGTAAGATCGAAAGACATGGAGCGACAGAGAGTGTGTATGTAGGATTAAATAACTTCTTGAATTCGCTCCAGCGTGACATGGATGGCCCCAGAGGGTTGGTAAGCACCAGATTTAGATTTAGGTGCTCGGAGGTGTTCACTAGCCTCTAGTTCACTGGGCGAATTTTCACGTTGATCCATATCAGAGAGACGAGGTTTGAGGCTTGATCCATGAAATTCAGACCGCTCCGCTACGGTATTATTTCGTGACAAGCTGCCCCGAGCCTTCATGCTAGAATTGTCACTGCTGAAGGTTCGCATGTGAGTCTGGAAGTTGATTGGTTTGATTAGTTTGCGAGTGGTGGTGTAGATGATGGAATCAACAGCTCCTGCAAAAGCACGGCCATATCATGATGAATTACAAATGCGCGGGTCCAAAACTAGTGCGTACCGAGGGAAAAAAGGAAGAACATGCTAAAAATCCAGACCGGTTCAGGAACATTTTCCTCCTTCAACCCTATTAGACGGACGATAGCAATAGGGAAGATGCATGTGAGATATGCTATAAATGTGTGAGTTTGACCTTTGGAAACAAAATAATGAAAATTTAATACTCACCGATTGGATACCTTATGCAAAAAAAATTAGAATAAATGCGTCATCTGTGCTTAGGTGTACATACCACAACATTCGCTTTGCGATTATTATTCGCTCACGAGAAAATACATCTTCAATACGCCTTGAAGGAGTATGCGAGCCATGTTGTGTGAAGCTAATGCTTCCACGTAACACAAGGAAAACTAGCCCGTAAAATATGAAGATTATGAACGCCGCAGCGAAGAGCTTCGGGATGCAAATTAGAAATTTAGTGGAAGTTCAGATAATATTGAAGCAATAGTAGAATTGACGCACAGGAACATAGTGAATGATAAGTCGCGCAATGGCATATTCGGATGAAATAAAGCACCTAATATTTGTTGTTACCTGAGTACATACGCTCCACTGTCGTTCGTGCAATTATTCTCACCATGTACCGGCGATAGAAACTGCATGCGCGCCATATTAGATGTGTACGCGACTCAAAGATGTCGACACTTACAGAAAGGACCTTTGCTTGCCACTGGAAGCGTTGTAGGTCCTATCACAGCTACACGCACACGATTAGTGACAAATTAGAGCTAGATGAAAGCTGTAACTACTGACTTAGAATTATGACGAAGAGCCAACCGATGACAACAGTGGTAAAGACCACCCATCGTGGCCAATGCTTTCCTAGAGCCAGTCCACTGAAAGTATGTGCAGCAATAACGCAGCTCCTACGTCGTCATGAATGAGAATGGCGCGAGGCAGGGGACACGTTTTCGTACCAAACGGTTGAGCCTAAGTCACCCATTACCAAGGTCGCCGCTGCGAAACTATTACTGACGTTTTGAGCAAACGATACGCCGTCAAACCTACCTTGTACCGAACAAGCTCTACCCTCGTAAATGCGATTTTCTACTGCCCACTTTACTTGTGTGATACCGGAAATACTTTGAATTAAATCTGAAATAAGAAGACAAATGACGAATACCCTGAACCATAGGTAAAAATAGATCCAACGCGGAGTAATCAGGTAACGGGCTTACGCTATCTGCTTCTTCGTAAATGGGTCCGAAGAACCAGGGTGACGGTTCGGCCAAGAGGAAAGAGCGGAAAACATTATATATAGTAGTAAAGTAGAAACCAAGGTACAGCTTAATACGCCAGCTGCAGCCATTACCTATAGCGGAGAGCAATCATCAGAACGAAATACCCGTGAAAAGCCTCGATGAACTCACAGCAACTCCTTTTCTTTCGTAAGGCGTAAAGAAAAGCACCTCACCTGGGTTGAGGGAAGTGGGATTATCAGTCCCATTGGAAGCAACTTGAAGGGATGCAAGGCTCGAGAAAGGTGACATTTCGAGCGGATCCTTTGCTTTCCACCCAGGAAAAAAGAGCGAGATGGAATGAGAAGAAAAGAAGGAAGTCCACGGCAGTTTCGTCGGCTCTCAGGAGAAATAGAGTACGAGGTTGGCGCCGAGTTTCACGGGGAAGTACCCTTTGAAGACCTTTCACACTGTTGTACCTGAGCGCCTTGACCACGCAATTTTAACATCTGGCGGCATCAAAGTCCTGGATGTCCGTATGGCGTAAGTATCATGATGCGCATAAAAAGTTCTCGGCGCAAGGCTGCATAAAACGCGAAGCGTTGACGAACTTTCAGAACATTCGGGTTGGGTATTGCATTATTTAACGATATTTGGGGGGTTAGGTTAATAAACAGGGCAATTAAGGGCAAAAGTTCGAATGTTGAATGCAATTTAGAGCAACGGAGACCCTGGAGCACAGCAGAGGTCGGAGTCAGCCCAGTATCGGGAGGTATCACGTGCTCCCTGACACGACCTTGCTTCGACCTGACCTGCAGCTGAGCTTAAGCTTAAAAACACCCCAACTTCTTTGCGTTTTAGAACTATAATACTATTTAGAGACCTCAACTTTTTCAACTTGATCCAAGCTCTCAGTTATCAAGTTCATCATTTTTTTGCCCATTGTTGCTGAATTGTTGTCATGGGCAGAAGAAGCCCGATAAATCTGGATTCAAGACTGGAGTCTGCAGCCGACGTCATGGCCTTGCAGCATTCAGTCGGATAATGCTGTGTCTCGACCCACGGGAAGTGTTTCTTACATAAGACAAATCAGAGACCGCTTTCGTGGACAAAGTCAAAAGGATAGCGCATCAGAGCAACAATGAGGTTATGCGAAGGAACACCATCGTCAGGACAGAAGCTGTATCTTAGATTTCCATGGAAGCGGAACATCAGTGTAGACAGACGCTTATGGCACACATTGACAGTGAATCCAACCTGAACCCCTATCAAGAGCGATGCGCCCAAGGAAATCCTAAAGCGGTGGAAGTATGTGGATTGATTTGAGGAATGCAGTGTAGGGCCTAAATGACGACTGGTCATCTGCGTGTTTCGCCAAAAGAGCAATATTGCCCTATAAGCCTGATCTGCTGAAATCAACCGTCATACACTTTACAGGCCTCCTCTAATGCTGCAGGGTCAATATCGATATCTCCATATGAAGAGGAAGTTCCATCGGAGGAAACATTAGCTTCAAGTTCATCTTCCCTGGTGATTGAGTTCACCCGATGCTGTGAACAAAGTATTGGCCCTGCACATGATTCTGTACATCGAGACACTTGCTGCGAGGGGATCTTGTTATCTAGGACCTCCATATCATCATCGGAGAGCGGGGGTGAACCAAGCACAGAGAATGGTAGTGAAACGGCAATACCAGGGCTGCCTGCACGATATCCTTTGGATTTGCGCCGGGGCTTTTCTCGGTCATGTTTCGTAGGAAGTGCACGGTCACGTAAACTTGCATCCACGTCCATTACTTCCTGCTCTGAGTCGGTGATATATTCTTCGCCTGGATGTTCCACACCCCATGAAGGCGCAGCGATATGTCGTGCAGAGCTTGGACCTGCGGTGGTATTGGAGCATGTCTGTGGCAAGGGTACCTTGGTCGTAGCGCGCGCCTGGGGCAGATGACTGAGACCCCTGACCTGAAGCGGAACGGGGCGTCGCATTCCTAATGAAGGTGATTTACGATCTGGTTGAAGGAGATCTCGTTTATTGGTTTCTCGCTCCTTCAAAGACCCCATTTGCGATGTGCTCATAAGTTTGCCCCTAGCATGCGGAGTAGACGAGGGTGATTGTGATGTCTTATTATTATGGAATGGCCCTGCATGATCAATTGTCTCAAGTAGAGCCTTTATGCGTGCTCTCTGCGGTGATTTCGTAATTGATGTCGAGCGGGTTGGGGCTGTGGTCGTATGAGGATGGACGGGCTCATTTGGGTTTGTCGTAGCAGTACGTCGATGACGTGGAAGTATGTGTAAACTAGACGATGCAGACTGCGTTAATATGACAGGAGCAATAGGTGCGTGAGGCTTTCGTGGCCGAGGTGGGGGCCTTTCCGGAGGTTGTGCCTTTCGGATTTTTCTTCGTTGGGAAGTGGTGTATTCAGACACGGCCTTTTCGTTGAGGGAGCGCGATACACGGGATAGCACATCGCTGGAAGGGTTCAGGAGTTTTCCTTTGTTAGACCAAGATGGTGTAGGACTTTGCGAGCAACCGGACGCCTCGCTAAGATGTGTGAGGGAAGGCCGTGAACGCTTGGCTTTCCGAGTAGATAAGACAGAGGTGGATGATGAGGAAGATGAAGCCCTGGAAATAGTGGAAGATGACGATGCTTGAGATAGTTCTAAGAAAGTGGCAGCTGCATCCTGCGTCGCCACAAGGTTGGGAAGTAGGGAATGTTGGCGTTGAGTTGGGGGTGGAGGCTGCGACTCTTCAATATCAATGATGGTTTTATATGATAAAAAATAGAGCGATGAACAATTTATAAGTTCCAAATGGAATTCGGGTCGCCACTGAGAAGTAACATACTTTCGACGTCTTTCAGCAGTTTCTGAAGAGGGTCACAGCCTCCTTGAGAGCTGGTCCATATTACACTTATTTCACCATTTTGACTGGCACCTATTCTTCCAGCCTCCGGTTCATCAACTTCGTATGCCAGCGCGCGTTCTCTCCCAGTACGCGACCGGTTACCACCGCGTTCCATTCCTCGATGAAAAAAAAGTCACCAGGAGGAACCAAACGAGATGGTGGATAAGGCCCTGTGGCGCCTCCTACACGTCGGGGAACCACTTGGGAGTGTCAGTGTCACGAAGAAGGTCTGGTTTAACGTAGGGACATATCACCATCACGTGATGTGGACGCGTACAACGCTCGGGTCACGCTGTCACATTGCTCTTGCAAGCCAACGAATTGCATTCCAACAGATATACATGATGATACTAAGAAAACCACAGATGATGAAATCCTGACCAACGAAAAATGCAATCAAAAGAAAAGAGAAGATCATGACGGGTTAGAACCTTTCTGTATTGTTCTCCTAGCCCACAAAAACTTCGATTATCCAATTTCACCACCCAGCTGCATAAGATCCCAATTCTTCCAGGGTAAGCTGCGGACTATCCACCGATTCTGGCACTCGACTCGGTCCCTCAGGTCCTTCGTCATCACTACCATTATCCCTTCGGCTACCGCTGGGACCAGGTGCATCATCTGGTGGAGAGTTCTTTCCCCGAGGACGACCGCGTACCACACTCTTACACAAAGGGCATGAACGTGCGCCTTGAAGCCATTGCTGAAAATAATAATAATAAGTAGAAGACAATTGAACAATGTAAATGTTTACCTCCAAGCACTCTTTATGAAACCAGTGGTCGCAATCACTGATGCGTAAGACAGGATCCAAGTCCTTGTACTTCATAGAAAGTATATAATAAATCAATATAATATGGGGACGAAGCCAAAAATCGGTACGTACATCATCCAGACAAATGGGACATCTGGTTTCGCAACCAGGCACAACAAAATCCTTATAGAATCCTGTGGGCATTGCTGCTAATAAATGCGCAGGAGTTCCTCGCGGCTTTGCGTCCCCCACGACCGCGGCCAAACGTACAAGATTTTCATATGATGCGTCAAAATCTTCGTCTCGCTAAAAGTAGTGACGATCAATCGCAGTTCTGACGTGCTTTGCGTGCCTCTCGTTTAACTCACCACATAGTCACCCAGGCTCCTCGATAAAAACCTAGATGCCATTCGAGAGCCCAGCATATCCAATCTGGAAGCAAATACACCACGACCCCTAGACTCTCCAAACGCATCCGCCCCCAGTTCGCGGAATCGGCCTTGAGCTCTCGCAAATCGCGCCTGGCGTGCTTGTAGTCTTGCCACTGCAGTCGAACCGGGCGGCGAAGGAGAGCGGCGAACTTCACGGCTATTACTTGAACTAGCGCCAGAAACCGAATTGTCACTCATAGCCATAGAGCCAAAAGCAAAAGCTGGAGGAACTCGTCTCTGCCGCATTGTCTCTCCGAAGCGATGTATGTGCGACTGCGATGGACCTAGGTCACGTTCCCCTGCACCCTCCAATTCACCCCATTGATCCAATGCGCGGAGAGCTCTGCTCGGATCAACCTCCGACTCGCGAAGACGCCGTTGGAGAATTTGGGTAGTCTCATCCAACATAAGGTCCCTTGAGTTGACACTACGAGTTCTTCCCAACCGCGATAGTGGGCGGCGACTATCTTCGTCATCACGAGAGCGTCGGCTGATGGCTTCACGTAATTGCTCGCGATCTCGTGATCCAGATCCAATGTTTTCGTCACTCTCAGAGCTATGTGCAAACGGCGAACTCATATTGGGAAGTCCCATCGCGAAAGGCAACCTCTGACGTTCGATGGTAGTACGATCAATCGGTCCAGCTTCGTCTTCGGAGTGTAGTGGTATGCTACTCTGAGGTCGGGAGAAAGTCCCTGATCTTTCATGATCAGCAAGCATACTTGCAAGATACGAATTGCTCCTATCCGGAGTATATCGAGGGCCTGCCGATCTGTCCAAGGCGCCAGCTGCATGAAGCTCCCGCCTGACAAGGTCACGGTCACGTTGCATGCTGGATGATTGATCTGCAGCGTTCCTCCCAAAGATGGAGCTCAGTCCTGGTGCGTCGGTGTTGCGATGCATGTCGCGCCGTGCATCACGTTCCAGGTGTCTGGCAGCATCTCTTTCTTCGAAACGTTGACTGGCACGAAATGGTCCATGAATGGCACGTGACATTGTTTCCGGAGAGGGAGAGAGAGTGGCGTCCCTCATTTGTGCATCTGCACGCGCTCGTGCATCGGCACGTGCAGCCCGCCGACGGACGAGTTCACTGAATGTTTCTGGAGTGAATATCACTCCCGAGTTTGAACGCGGGGCTCGGGATAGAGACCCTCGGCTTCCGTGCCGATAGCCGGTCGTCTCATGAGACAAATATCGCTCTGCGACAAGGCCGTCGTCTAGCCGGGCCCCACGATACCTAGAATGCCACGCATGTCGAGGCTGCTGTGCAGGGGTTGGGATAGTTGGTGAATGGGTGGCGTCAGAGGAATCGTCATCCTGTCGCATGAGAGCAGGAAATAACGATGAAGGCGAACGTGATCCTTTACGACAAAGATCAATTGAATTCAAAGGCCACAACCAAGAACTCACGGGATCGCAAAAGTGGTGGTAGGCGATTGCCAGGCCGCGGATCAGAGACTATTGTCGGAATTCTTGGTTCCACCGGCCTCGGGGGAGGCTCCACTGGCATGTGAAGCGGTTCGAATGTTTGGGAAGCTTCGTTACCTAGTAAGAAACGGGATGCAAGAGAAATTCTCCAAACAACGCACTTGACAAACCGCCACGGGCGTTAGACTCTGGAATAATGTCTTCCATGGGATCTTGCGGTTGTGTTGAGTTAGGAGGGCTTGGAGTCCCGCTCAATTGCAACCGCCATCCTATCAGAAAGTCAACGTGAGTCAGGTAGTACCATTAATTCAACACTTACGTAGACGGGATGAACGTCCTAGAGAAGATAACGGCGCAGATTCTGCTCATGAACAATCATATTAGTGAGGTGCTCCAATACTCTGTATTCTGTCATACCGGATACCGGAGTTCGAGCAGCCACACCTTGTAACCTATCCTCTGAAAGCGTGGCCGCGGGCCGCCGCCATTGGTGTGTGGGTTGATGAGGTAGTCGATCTAATGCTAATCATTCGAAAGACTCTTGAAGGTAATATGTTGGAATTATGCACCTAGTGAATCGCGGGTATGATCCATCAATTCGCCGCTCGGGAACGCTTCTCCTAAAACTAAGGCATTTGTCTAAATGATAGTCGCAGGAGTGAAAAACGTGTGGTACCTGGGATCTGACGACGATCCGCCATGCGCGCCCAAGGTGTTTGCAGCACATTCCGTGCTTCGGAATAGTTGTGTGGGCTCTCAAGAGAAGCTGCACATCACCAGGGATTAGACGACATTAGCTTCATTATTCATGTGGAATATATAAGATACATACCCGGTGAATTTGAACTACGAGACTCAGGAGAAATAGATCCACTAGCTACAATGGACGCATCAATTGGCATAACGGAAGGGGCGCAGGTTAGAGGGTCGCGTACCAAAGACCCGCCGGCGGTCGGTGCTACGACCCCAAGGCGGTTCGACGCTTCCTAGTGCATTACGCGAGCCTGGAAACCAATCAGTGACCGCCACAATAGATCAGAGGAAACGGTGTACTGCTCATTTGGTGCAAGGAGGGAAGTGAACCACTGTCTGCGCTCGGGAGAGATCCCTGCAGCCTATGTCTGGCGTCAAAGCGAGAGGGTGAAACTTCGCGTCGCATGTACCGTCGGGATGATTCTTCTAGAGGGGATATCATGACCTTTGTGAGACGTCCGAAGGTAAAGACAGTTCACACCTGGCAGATCAATATTGTGCATTTCCCCTAGAGCGGATCCTCGCTCCATGAGCGTGTCTTCTATAGTTCCATATGATCATTAATACAGCCTTTACAGTGAACTGCAGGAATCGACACACCAGACGCACGACGACGATTCACAGTACGGCCCCAGGGTAGATCATCACTTCGTGAGGATGCTGACGCGTCTAAGTAAGATCGGAAGCGTTGTATTGAATCTGAATGCTCAGCAGAGACATCGTGCAACCATCGCCTGGGTAAAGGATCTATAAATTGGCGATGTCAATAGCCAGACAGCCTAGTATTTACTACGAACTACGTACCTGGCTGCACAGGGTTGTTTGCCACAGAATAACTGCTCGTAAACGCATCCTCTGGTATATGATTAATTGATTAAGGATTGTGTGTCAAAAGGAGTCCGCGTACCAGAGAACTGGCGATGAGAAGCAATACGTCCCCAAGATGGCTCAGTACCTCTTAGCGCGCTCCGCGTTTCTGGTCATGTAATTGAGTAATGATAACATTGGGGACAACACAAGAGATCGTACCGCTGCCATGATGCGGGGATGGTGGAAGTACTGACGTTCCATCGTTATCTTGAGACATTGCAACGTCAGTCTCGGAGCATAGTGGCGCAGGACGAACTGAACAATATATATGAACTCACTCATAGTTGAGAAAGCCGAAGAAAAAGGTATGGCATCCTCAGTCCGTCTGTCATGCCGTCCTGGAGAAGCTCGTCCCAATTCAAACTGATTAGCATTCTCTTGAACATGCGACCACGCAGGAGCGCCTGCCCTCGACCCAAGTCCATCCGTATTCCACTCTAAAGAAGGGCCCGACCGTTCCAAATTGGGGGGCCATGATAGGCGTGAGTCCGCAGCCGAACCAAACCGTAGGCTTGGATCTAGAAGAGAGCGGGAGCTCGAGCGAGTAATAGAAGCAAACGATGAAGACGACGACGAAGCAGTGGTAGGAGCGATGAGGTCATGGGAACGACCTAGGGAGTCTTGAGGAGACCAACTCAACTCAAGATGTCGAAGATTATTCTCACGGCGTAAGTCATCACGAATCACATCCTGCATGAAAGTCGATCGTCTATTTGTGTCCTCACGATCTCGTTGTGGGGCTGGGGAGCCTTCGCGTTCGGAATCCGACTCATCAAAGAGACCAGTCCAAAAGGAACTGCCCACCGTGGCATTACGCGTTCCGGTATTGGAAAGGCGCGAAATATCTACAGGAGAATGATTATGTGACTCCACGTCGGAATGCCTGCCAACACGCGCGGGGGCAGCATTGAGTAATGGCGGTGGTGACCCAGTAGAGGTGCTTCCTGCGCCTAAAGTGGGTGTGTGCTGTACATACATGTCAAAATTAATATCTTGGGGAGATGGAGAGAGCGACGACGTCCCGCCCGGACGGTGTTCTGGAAGACGGAATATCCGTAAACGAGAGCGGGGAATGGGGGCAGCTTCATCAGTAGTATCGATTGCTGGAGCCGGAGAGCGAGATATACGGGCTGCAGTATCTGCAAGAGCATGCAATCGACCATTTGAACTTGGAAGATCCTCAGGTACTACTTGCATATTTACATCGTAAGCTGTATCGACATTCGAGGATCCTTGTTGCCCTATAATGATGTGGGAATGAGTACATATTGCATGACAGACATCTAGGGCCGATTACCTGCAGCGGGAGAATGTCTTAGCACATCCATATGTTGGTCAAACTCCATCGAACGAGCAAGGTCTTCATGGGCGCTGCTAGGCTGAATGTGGATCGTCTCCTCTGTATCTCTCCGCGCCTCGCGAGGAGGAACAACCGGAAGAGGTATGAGAGAGTCGACTGGAGAGCCTTCAGTTGGTGTCCCTCCCGCCGATTGCCTGATATGAACAGAAGACAAAGGCGGAGGATTGCCTCTTGACCACGATACAGAGCCACGGGGACCATCTGTGTTACCGTGGTCTTCGCTTCTAGCCCTCTTCTGACTGCCCACCTGTCTATTATTGTCTTCGTTATCTTCGTCGTCCATAGAACCTGCGCTCAAGCTGCTGCCGCTCCCGCTGCTACCATCACTGCTTCCAGGTCCGCTGCCGGCGTCGCAACTTTGCTCTTGGCGAGACCTCTTTCGTTGAGGCGTTGTAGAATGGGTATGAGACTCGTCAAGAACTACAGACATCCTTAGTTGAGCACAAGGTGTCTATGTGGAGATGACCTCGCCGAGGCGTGGCGGGGTTCCAACTGACGCTGTACGTTTTACACAGAATATGCTTTACACACAAATGTCACAAAGTAAATTGCTCTACAAGTAGTTGACCCGTCCATCCTGTTCACTATCACACACTTCCCCTAAGATGCATATTTCTCCGTCCATTCCCTGCTCACAGCCTGTGCTGCTTTCTCGTCCTCTTTGTAATGTTTTGCTACATCCGTGGCTAATGGATCATCAGGGTTCGGCGCAGAGAGTAACGCCTGGATTGAAAGCAGTACTGTGCGTATTTGTAATGCCGGGGACCATTTGTCTGATGCCGCACGCGAAATTCCGTGAGTTTAGCGACTAATTAGAACCAATGGTGTTAACTCACCTTTCAAGATGTCCAGGCAAATACGGCCAAGTTTGTCTAAAACAATACACGTGACCGTTTCACAGCGTGAATGAGAGAAGGTTCTTGAGCACTGAAAGCATTCAATGCTCACCAATGTTCGGATGGTATATTTTCGTTAGGAAACGTACTTTCGGTGGACTCATTGGGTACTCTTCTGGAAGAAACAGCTCCAGCTTGAACACCCCTCCTGTAAAAAAGACCAAGTATAAGCTTAATATATGTAAATGGGTTAACAAGATGAACGCCAACTCCCGATCGGGCCAGCAGTAAGTCCAAATTGACTACAGTAATCACAACACGAAGAATACAAGACATACTCTCAAAAGGGCTACCTTCAGGGCCCGTGATAGCAACATCAAAATATCGGAGGTTATCGTCGTGTGGTACAGCACTGATGCCAGGAGCTGGATCCGCCATCAATCGCTCCGTTTCCTATCCATCCGATAAGTCATGGAATGGATTAAGGCCAGAGGTGATTCCGAGCGGAAATTGTCATGTTGGGGGCCAATTCCACGGTAAGAAAGAATACGCATGCAATGGTATGAGCAACGAGGTGTCAATCGAACGTCCGTAAAGGGTTTAAAGAATCGAGATCGTCAGTGCCACCGCCGACCAACGCACGAGGATAGATCAATCAAACATGGCGATGCAGGACATCGAGCCATGATGAAAACATCAGATATGGTGTAGTTGAGTATGCATAGGAATGAAAGAGGCAACAGTCAACTGTTTTAGTCTGAGGTATTTTGACAAGCACGCTGACCTTGATAATCCTCTAATTGGGTAATCGATCAGACAAAATTCGAAAGTTTCTACTAATTAGACGGGTCTTACCTTGGGCAAAGACATGCTGGCCTTGAAAGGGAGTCCGTAGAGCAAGTTCGATGAGGTCGTGGGTGGCTCTATGGAATGTGACGACCGCGTAACTTCGGGTCACCACTGTGACTGTTTCCTTTCAACCAGTTTATGGGCCTGAAGACTCCAAGACAATGTACAAAACCATTAGCGATAGCTTATTTGATATTGAGACTAATGCTCTGTTTAGCTTCTGCCCCAATTTTAGTTAACCGATCTAATGGTTCCCAAGAAAAGCACTGGGAAAATAGCTTGAAGGTCTTACTAAATACACTGCCAGTGGTCTACCCTCTCTACAATCGCTTCCTTCCCCACGTAAAAACAACCTTAGATGTCACATTTCTACGAGGATCGTCAAGTTCTTCACAGTACGCTTTGGTTAGATCAAGCGTGTAGCCAGGTACTCCTTGATGTGCCATGTTAGCAGCAACCCGCTTCAACGAAGTTCTGTATGCCACCCCCAATCTGTCACTCTTCGAATCTGCACAAGGATTTGGTATTAGCTTTCATTAAAAGTGACAAGGCATGTTCACTATTTTTTTTATTACCCACCTCCGCTCTTCTCCGATATTGGAAAAAGAATGGTCTTGACGTTAACCTCACTAAAGGCACCTGAGGCAAGCAGAATTTGGTCATGGTTTGGGGTTACATGCTCTACCCCATTGCTTCTCATAGTGTGGTGGTATAATTCTACCCACTCCCTTGTGGCGGGGCCTAGTCCTAACTCACTTTCATCGCCGAGATTGAAATTAAGATCCTCAAGGAGGAGCCAACCGCCGGGTTTAACAAGCTTTATGACCCTAGGAATAACGTTTTCAGGCTTAGGAATCTTTTAAAGTGGATGTCAATGGATCCTCGTAGAGAATATACCAGAATCACTAACATGCATGAACACTAATCGCGCATGAATAATATCAAACGTTTCAGGCTCAAACGGAAATGGTTCCATAATGTTGAGAATGCGAAATTTCATGTTTGGTGGGATTGGGCTGAAAGGCAAGGTTGGGCAGGTTCTGGAAGGGTATAGACTTCTCACCGGTTAGGCAAGGGATGCGCATCGACTGCAAGAATCTCAGCATCGGGAAATTGATTCGCAGCCTGGGTCGCCCAAATACCGCTGCCTGTTCTAGAGATTTGACCTGTGAGCGCCAAATGCACTTTCTGAAAGCGTATTTCACTGACCCCAGTTCCAAAATCTTCTTTGGTTCACTCTCTTCTAGTGGTGCAAATGATAGTCTCCCGTCAAGGTAGTCTTTATATCCATTATGCATGTCATCAAGCCTGTACACAAGAAATGTTAGTGTTTGCCTACCGATATTTACATAAATTCTGACCTGGTAACCTCGTCGACCGTAATGCTGGCATGCTATTTTGGGGGTAGAACAGGTGAGGATAAAAGCTCACAGAATATCAACCTTCTACTTGCAGGAATAGCATATGCTGTTGCTGCCGCAGCCAGTGGTGTTCCTTCAGATTGCTTTCCATTCGTCCGGTTCGACATTCAGAAATCTCAGGTACTTATCGATGAATTTTGGATCTAGGATCAGAGGGCGTGTAGGTACCCAGAAATTTGAGCACTTAGGTGTGATGGTGTATTCAAACTGGGGAGCCTATTCACCCAGTCTTTGCCGATTCAGAGCGTGGGCAATCGATGTTGATGGTAGTTTCTCGACGACTCGGAGGATGCATGCCGAAGTTTATCGTATATGTTAGTGGTATGGATTGGACACGCCATTGGAGCCAGATGGCATGCTGCGTCCAATAGTTGCGCAGCCATGCATACCCATGTAAATATCCTCACGCGAGACTGTTCTTATAGACTCCCAACTGATCATCATGCCGCTTGGCGCCGAATATAAGGAGGTTCCTACTTATGATTCCTGGGTATTCCACGAGTTTATTTCATAAAAAAAATTATACTCACCCCCGAATTATCCAATAGTCTAGTGCTCATCATCATCATCATCATCATCATCAACTTAAACTCTCCATTTCCACTTCTCCCTTCCCCGCACGGACATTTAGACAAGTGCAGCTCATTCTGTGTCCTTGACAATGTCAATTGAACCAGTAAACTTCGTGAGAGATGTCTGGTTTACATTGATTGATCTGGTACCTGTGACTTCACCCTGTACAGCTATATCAAGCACAGTTTTAACATCTGTACAGATGTATTTGTGGATTTAATTGCGTTTCTCTTTTTCTCTCCAAGCTATCAAGTTCCCAAGGGTTGACGTGTTCTCGCAGATTAACTTGAGTCCTTGATGGTTTGATAACAGTGGCTTGCGGGGATCTTATCAGTTTGAGCATGAATTGGTTTGATGTTTCACGATGTGATATTCCTTAAAATTTAACCCCTCTAAAATTCTGCCTGGGTGGCCTCCCGCTCTTTGATACTTCCTCGAGCACTCCATTCCGGTTTCCAATCGTCGGAATCCCCCAAAGCTCCATCTGAAACGCCCCATGCCCCTCCTCCAGGAGTTTCAATAACCAGCTTGTCTCCCTTACCCATCATAACAGTAGCTTTACCTCCGATATTGATGGTCCGAGTGTGAGCTTGAACTTTGTCGCCAGGCAATGTAACGGGTTCCTGGTCAACGGATTCAGGCAAGTCACCATCTTCCTCCCGACATTGCTTGATCCACGTGTTACGGCCTAAGGCACCAGGTCCACCCCCTTCCGCCCCATAAGGCTGTCTGGTTCTCCTCTTCGTAAAGAGATTTGGTGACAGGTTCAGCGTCTGTATCCATCAGAAGTAAGACATACCTCGGATAGTATACTAACACGTAGCTTCTCTGTCACCTCAAAGACCCTCCTTACGCCCTCGCCACCTTTCCACTTTCCAATTCCAGCGCTCCCTTCGCGCAGTCCAAATTCGTGCACCAGAACAGGGTACCGGCGCTCAAGAATCTCGACATCTCCGATACGAGTGTTAGTTATATGCGTGTGAACACCCGATGTCCCGTGCCAGTTGGGTCCTGCGCCAGAACCACCGGCGATAGTCTACATGACTTGAGGTCGCGTACAAGCGGTGCGAATAAGGCCGGCGTACCTCGTAATAGCCCCATCCAGCTGTGACCTTGCCATGGCGGTCCTTGCCACCGGCACCAAATGTCAGATTGCTGTGATTTGATTAGCGACAGCACGAGGGTGTCGAAGAGAAACAAAGGCAAATTACTTGGTGCACCCTTGGCTCGCCGCACACGCATTGAAGGCCTTCAATACTACGTCTACTATGCGCTGAGAGGTAAGTACGTTTCCACCACATACGGCAGCAGTATGCGAGGGAAGGAGAAGTGAAGCGGGCGGAATCTTAACTAGTTTGATTTCAACGTTTGGGAAGTTTCTAAAAGCATAAAGATACAGCGGTACGCACTGTGGACAGGGACAAGGCATCCTGCATTCAAAGGTATGTCGGCATTAAGCATAGACCGCATGCAGTAAATCACAGCGGAGTGAACAACAGAAATAGGTGCGTTCAAATTACCGCGGACTTCGGGCCCAGTGCCCGCAAAGTCGAGCACCGCAGATCCTGCAACCTCATCAATATCTACACGAAGTTGAATCTGAAGCCAAGAACCGTGGGTAATACTCGCAATATTTGCGAAATTCACGCACAGGGGATCCGTCATCGAGATAATCCTTGGCCTCTAATACATTTGTCCCAGCACGGCGTGCAACATCGCGCAACAGTTGTCGAACACATGACTCTGCGTTCGCCCGTATATGGTACATGTATTGGTGCACTATCGACAGAGAATATTCATTGATAACTTGGGGCGTGTTAGTACGGGGATACATGCGAATCAGAATATAATTACGGGCATGAAGAAGTTGAATGCCTTTATGATTTGCTGCGATTTGCTGCGTAATAATTGCCTGCAATTAACACGTGTGAGTAATGTCTATTTTTTGTCACTCACCGCTTTCAAGTCGCTTTCAACATCCTTGAAGTTTCGACATCCGCTTCCACCCTCGTATCTCCCAGGTTTTTCCACCATTAATTCCCACAGACCGTCTCGGTCGAACTTGCCTTCACTAACAATCCTGAACGAGATGATTTCGGCACCTTCCTCGAAAATGTTGACTGATGTAGGAGGCATGGATCCGGGCAGTATGCCTCCAACATCTGCGTGATGACCGCGAGAAGCTGTAAAGAAAATAATCTCTGTTTTCTTTCCATGAGACTCTGGGCGAGAGAACACAGGTGTGATCAACGTAATGTCCGGAAGATGCCTAAAAGAAGATTGTTTGAATTCAATGCAAGTGCTCTCATTGTGTGGTTCCATAACTTACGATCCTCCTGCTCGCGGTGAGTTGGTCATGAGAACATCTCCATCCTTAAGAGATTTTCCATGAAGCTTCATTTGATATTTGACAGCACTGTATCAAAAGTCAAGTGAGATATCCAATCTTGGCATTGATACAAGCATAGCTGACAAGCTCATACTCCCCAGGTGAATTGGAATGAAAGGTGCATTGGCGACAAGATCACCATCGGGAGCGAAAAGAGCGCAGGAGTAATCCAAACGTTCTTTGATGTTAGTGGATATGGATGTCTGCTGGAGAGAGCGACCCATTGCCTCCGCGACACTCATAAACCGATTGGCGAAGAGTGTCAGAAGAATGGGATCGGGTTTCCTGAGTTTGGCCTGAGCAACGTCATTTTCCATAGTTCCAAGATAAATGCCTTAGGGTGAAAATCGAATCGATGGAATTGACGCTACAAACGTTCCTTACATAAGTTCCGTTAGAATTTCTTGATGCATCAATGGACCAACATAGTGATGGCTTCTACCTAAATTATCAACACTTTTAAATAAGCTTCGTAACTTGCAAGGTTCTCTGGTGTTATGAAATCCTCTTTTTGAGGTTCGGGACAAGAACATACGTAGGCAAGATTGGTCAGCGTCGACGACTATAAGCTCCGCCCAAATTTGAGACAGTCATGCTCCAAACTAATCAGAAAGACCCAGCCGCTGGGACTGTTAAAAGATAAGATAGCGAGCTCTAGCCATCAGCCTGAGTTTTAACATGGAATTTTACATAAGCAGTATCGAAATTGTTCGATATGCTTTTCCCTCAGTCGTTCATTCCCAGTGAGAATTAGCATGGACGGAAACGGACGGCATCTGAGAACTAAAGGACTGCTCCGATAGAAACGGAGCCTATCGGAGTAGAACATAAGTTCGGCGAAATGACATAAGATAGGCGTCACTTAGTCCCAGCTAACCATAAGCGCCCATTAGATCAGCATTGGGTTAGGGTTAACGGGCGCTTAAACGGCCAATATGGTGGAGGTCAAAACCCCGTTTGGTATATCTGTGGTCCTACCAGAGGGCTTTTAATTTGCTTCGTATTTTTGGCATGAGTGGTCTTAGTGCAAGGCATGGTGTTTCCAAGTCACTTGTACCGCCAGGACTGAGGAGCAAGTGGCCGACTTCATGGATTGATTCATACTGTCATTCATTTTGGAAATAAATGTGAGTAATTGAGCTTCATTTTGAACTTCCAATGAATCTGCAAATGAATCCACAGACACTGAGGGCACTTCCCATTTTGAGTCTGAAACTATACAGCAGTCACAGTCACTTGTGACTCAGTTGACTACAAGCATTAGATGGCACCTTGACAGCATGGACACCCAAATGCTTCAGCCTTCTCTTGCCTTCCTAGGTGCCATATAAGACAAAATTAAGGCTTTTAGATGCACTGGGTAGGCTCTATGAGTTCTTTTGTGGATGGTGGAAGCCTCTCAGGAATTGCCAGATAGCTTATGTAAGCGGCCAATTTGGCCACTCCGAAAATACATGATGTGCTCTAGCTACTGGGGAAGCTGTTTGGGAGATTTTGGTGCAATAAAAAAAGTTTGGCCCCATAACTTTTGGTTGAGATTATAATTATCAAAACTGATTCCATAGCATTGTACTTCATTGTATTCTAATCAATTCTATAGTGACAGGTTGTCTTAAAATGTTGTGTGTCGAGGACAGAAGTCAGGCTGCTGCAGTGGCTGCCGCGGGCATTTATGGTTAGCTGAGACTAAGTGATGTCTATCTTATAGAATAAGCATCACGTGCACCTGCGTGCATTGTGCACTTTGGGAAATCAACAGTGCAAATTACACGATGCTGTCAGATTACACAGCAAGACGAAGATCCTAGCGTGTGACTAAACTGGTGTGCGTGCCCATATACATACACTAACTGTCTCCATTTGATCAGCTCCCGCAGCTGCTCGCCAACCATGGCCCCTACGACAAGCTACGTCTGTGCGTGTGCTCGATATTGCCAGGGAGGGAAAAATGTCAGCAAGTCAATGTATTATAATCAACAGAAATATCGCGACCAGCCATGACCGTTTACTTCGGTGGTGGGCACATTGGCTAGAGGTCCCACTCCATGTGGCTCTGTAGAGCCTCCTCATAAACGTATGTGTACAGACAACTTGGCTGCTGGGTCAATCCCAGGGGCAGGCTGGGGGTCCCTGGGAATCAGTGATTTGGAGGTGAGCGACGATCAACATAAGAGCAAAGATTTGGGACTGATGGAAACAGATGAGGGAAGTCATTTAGGTGAACAACACGGAGAGAGCAGAGTGTGTTTTTTTTTGGTTTATGATTTTATTTTGCAGGAGCGAGACTGAGTTGTTGTGGACATGCTGGGGTTAAAGCACGTCTGGTTTTATATATATTTATATCGCATTCACGTTGCGTGTCTCTGTAGTTAATATATGTTATTTACTGTAGGAAAATGATTTGGACAGTACTTTCAACAGGCCTGAACTTGAGCACAACCACTCAGAGGGTGCCGATGAACTGTGTGATGAAAATGTACTTGACGATAGTTTCATCCGGCCTGAACTTGAGATCAAGTTATTGTAAGGGGAACCCCTCATACTGCTCCTTTTTATTCTCCTTCTCCTATTCTCCTCTCTTATTCATGTTCACCCTTTCTATCCCCATCTCCCTTTTATCTCTCTTTTCTCCCTGTTGTTTCTATCTAATATTCCCATTTCCTTCCCCCCCCTCCTCCTTCCTACTCACTTCTACAACTGGCGCTTCTATTTGTGATTTAAGTGCCCGGTGGAGTGTGCAAGTTGGAACCTACCTGGGCTACGTCATAGGTCACGTGACTTCTGTTTTAAGCGCCCAGAACGTTCAGTCAGTTCGGAGACTTTCCTTAATTAGTAGTTGCCTTGGCAGTGGGAGTCCTTAGGCTTTTCTCTTTGGATTCCCATCTGCCAGGTATGTATCCTTGCCTGTAGCCTTCCTTGAACTTATATACTTTGGATTCCCATCTGCCAGGCTCTAGTGTGATATTCCACTAGCCCCAGAGGTTGCCCTTATAGTTATCTGGAGGGAGTGATGATCTGCGTGAGGGTTCTCCAGGCTCTCCAGGGCATAAAATAGAATGGCCTGGTAAGTTTAATAAGTTGGAAGTTTCAGGAATAAAATATGCACATGTACCTTTGATGCAGATCCTGGGAGTCTCATGGGTTTGGAAGCTGAAAACAGAGAGAATCAAGAAGACATTGACTCACAAGATGATTTGAACATTGAGGAGGACCTTGATGAGGGTGAGAGTGATGGCGAGGAGTGGGGCCATTGTGAAGAGAGTCCTAGGCCGCCGCACAATGGGCCATACGTTCCTTTGGTCAAAAGCCTGAAGACGGCACAGGATTTCATCCATGCACTTCAAGATGCTTCACTAGACAATGGAGATCTTGAAGAGGAGGCTTTGTTTTGGCTGCGTAATCCTCCAGAGCATGAACTCGAAATTGAAGACCCTGACGAGATTTTTTCACTTGAACAATTCTTGGCAACACAAAACTCCTCCCAGGAGACTTACGTGAAAATATGCCAGAGCCACAACAAAAGATACTCTGAGGAGCCAATGCTCTCGTATCACCAAATCAAGAGAAAAGTGGCTGATTGGAGTGGGGTCAAGGCAATAGTTCACGATATGTGTCTGGATTCGTGTGTGGCTTACACGGGACCATTTTCAAATCTTGAGGAGTGTCCACAATGCAGGCTAGGTCACTATGATCCTATAGTTCTGGAAAACAGCAATGGAAGAATTAAAATTCCTGCTCAGCAATTTTACACAATACCTGTCAGCCCACAGCTTCAGGCCCTTTACCACTCACCAGAGAGTGCTCACGACATGGGGCATCAAAGATGGCGTATGTATGAGATGTTCAACGCCCTGGACGAGGATGGCCATGTATTGATCACCAGTTACGAGGACATATACCAGGGATCGGAATACCTGGAGGTGTGCACACGGGGCGAGATACAACAGAAAGATATTGGTCTCATGTTTGGGATTGATGGTGCTCAGCTCTACAGGGATAAGAAATCAGACTGTTGGATATACATATGGATTGTCCTTGAGCTGAGTGAAGAGCTGTGTTACAAGAAGAAACATGTTCTCCCAGGGGGTTTCATCCCCGGGCCGAATAATCCCAAAGAGGTGGAGTCATTTTTATTCCCAGGTTTTCATCATATCTCGGCTCTAAAGAAAGAGGGACTCAAGATTTGGGATGCTCTCGAAAAAACAGTATTTGAGTCATTCATATTTTACTATCTAGGAGCTGCTGATGGTCCTGGGAGTATCCATTTCACAGGACTCATAGGGCATAAAGGGTACCATCCTTGCTGCCTTGTGTAAGAATGTAGATTCTTACAGTAGCATATATGCTACTAATTAGGGCATATAAGTCACCAGAGTGGCTTATGGGTTGTATTATATAAGCTGCCCACTAGGGGCACCTGTAGGTAGTGGACAACTATACAGTTGTCCACAGGTAGTTAGATGAGCAAGCATAACTTTACTTGTAAACACACTAGTCGCAGACACCAATACATATTGGCACAGTCTGTTTCATGTGACGCAATAAGTTTCTTACACATTTTTGACTGCCAAAACTTTTGGCAGCACTGCGATAAAAAAAAAGATCAAACCGATCTTTTTACCCAAACTGACGAGTTTAACACTCGCTGGAATTCTTGGAAACAGTAAACAGACGTTTACTGTTTATTCTTCTAAATCAATAGAAGAACGCCACAGTGTGGCTGATAGATCGTAGATCTATGGTTTCGATAAGGAATCAAAGTCAAACATCTAGATCCGGAGAGGATACAGATACGTCTGGGGGCACAGCCAAGGGCCCAGACAGGAGAATTGAGCATGCCCATGACGTGGACAGGCAAATGGGAATGCCAACGAGGATAGCTAGTCCTTGTATCACTACGACACCCGTAGCTTCCGACTCTAGGAGTCGAAAGTGAGTATTGGCGGATCTAAGAAGATCCGCACTGGAGGAATCAGAAACAGACGATATATCGTCCGTTAAGAGAACTAAAAGAACTTCAACTAGGTTGAAGTTACGATCATCTCTCGATGAGTTGAGAGAGCTGCCGACTAGCGACACGGACAATTTGCTGGGGGTGAAAATGTCGCAGCTCCCACATGTCCAAGAACATCGCAGATTGCAAAGTTCACCATCCCAAACAGGGACAATAGAGCAAGGGTTGGTGTGCCGGGATGAAGAAACCTGGCGATATGAATGTACAACCGGACACATTGCCCAGATGATTACGGCTCTCAAAGAGAGCTGTAAACACGTAGAGACTATGCGTGAAGTGAGCCAGTGAGTGGCTGAGGCAGCTCGTGCAGTGGACAACGCCGCGAACCAACTCCAAACACTAGGAGATGGTATGGAACTGTTAATACAGTCCCTGGAGGAGGAAATACAAGGACCTTTGCAAGGAAAGGCCCCCAAGCATGGCAACAATCCCAATAGGGATTGTGAAGTTGACTGTGAAGCAGAGAAGGCTTGCAGGAAGCGAGACAGACAGAGGATGCCACCTCCATCTGGTCTGAGCACTAGAAGTGGTCCTCGAGAACCTAGTGCCACGATAGAACAAGACAGCATCAGTACGTGCCGGCGTACTGAGGAGGAGACGGATCGTGAGCTAGAGGCTCACGATAGAGAAAATATCCACGAAGGAATTCACAGATCAAACAAAACTTATGATGAGCAAGAAGTGCTCAAAGCAGTGACCCAACAGTCACTGCGGGAGATGATGAAGTCTGATGCCGATAGCGTCAGTACCACGACTAGCACTCACGTTAGTCTTGAACGTGAGTTCGATCACTGGGATAGGATTGAACATAAGGCAGCGCGATGGAAGCACCGTTGACAAGCATGATACTTGACAGCACCTACTACACTACAAAAGACGCTCACTGCACATGCACCTATCTTCATCAGCTTTTGCCAGACCATCATCTGCTGTGCTACCTCCAGTCTGCCAGATACATCATCTCCACACTCATTCCATCTTCATCAATTCTATTTTTGATATGCTGTCCAGCATTGCCACCACCACATCCCATGATTCGTTTCAGATGACCGCCAAGCCAGACATACACATTGGGCCACGCATCAAACTTCCTAGTCGACATTCTCCCCTTGATGTTCATTTATCCAATCCTCCTCCACATGTTGCACATTGTCGGTACTATCCTCTATATGTCGAATCTCCTGAAGGCCCTCACCGAACATTCCCCTCCTATCCTCCTTATCGTGTTCACGATTGCATTTGGGTGTTCAACCCTGTCTTCCATGTTCCCTTCCATGTCATCAGCTTTGACCCAAACTATGAACCAGTGAATGGTTGGCATCATATTGTACTCAGGAACTACTGGGATATCAAAGAGGTTGGGTCAGGAACAGAGATTTGCTACGGTTATGTGCCTAAGGACTTCATCAAGCAGGACTCGTCTTCATTCCCTCTCTGGAGGAAATTCGTATACAAGTGTCATGATTGGTTCACATGTTTCTGAGTCGTCATCAAGTCACATGACTCACTTACTCATCTTCGGAGATATTTGACAAGCAACTGGAATCCTATTGGACAGCTATGACTCATTTTCCCCACATGACTCACTTGCTTCTTGGCTGTACTTCTATTTCCAATTGTTCCACATGGTCTATTGTCTGTGACTCACTTCTATTCTATTTCTGGCTTCTATTTCCAATTTGCTGCCACATTTCCATTCATTTCTTCGACCACCTGACTCATTTTTCCATTTAATTACAAACCACCTTCCTATTTTGGTTTTCTGCCTCTCACCGTTAGTCATTTCTCCTGTCTGCTGTCGACGACATCATTGTATGGCATACTCGCATTGTTTGTTGTTCTGCTCATGTATATAAGACCTGTTTCGCCTTAGTGTACCCCAATGCACCTCTTGCAGTTGGATTCACTCGTCTAAGTCTAAGTCTGAGTCTACTACTACATCTACTACTTCTACATCTACGTCAAGGCCAGCTTTGTCAATCACGTGACATTTGCTGTTGTATCGTCCACGCTTACATCAGCATATTATGTCATCATCATTATCACTGCTACGTCTTCGTCTTCATCTTCATTCTATTGCTGCTGATAGCAAAGCGCACTGAGCCAAACACCAGTGTTAGTAGCTGTGCAATGACGACACCGCTACCCACTGTCTTTTGGATCTATTTCTGAAAGTAAACTGACACTGTGTGCTAGAACTCCATGCTAAAGATGTGGATAAACTAGTCAAAGAGGCATATACTGCCAGGATCAAAGGCGAGGCCTTTGATAAACTGATCGAGTCAGCAAGAGTGGCTCAATCTGTCCTCAGTAGCAGTTATAGACTGAGGGATGCATTTTTAACGGCTGACAAATGTTGACTGTTGTATCAGATTGACGAAGACATTGTCGATCCACCAGTGCAGCAGGATGTGAGTACTCACATCCCCTGGCTGCACAAGCAGATACAAGTGATACCACGTGCGGTATCACTAGCAGTCACGGATCCTGAACAGAGGATCCAGGAGGTAGGAGGAAATCCGCCTACATATGTAGATCGAGTCGCAAAGATGGTGCGAGCTGCCCTTGAGAAACACAAGAGCAGCGAGCCAGACAAATCTGTGCTTGCCAAAGCCGGAGTAAAACTACCTCACCCAGCAGAATATGCTGGGAAAGCAGATCTCGAAGAATTCAAGAACTTTATCTCAGGGATCCTGAGATGGCTAGGCATGAATAGTCTATTGGGACTGTCCAGCACAGAACTCCAATTAAACTATTTAGGCACTTGCCTCAAAGGCAAGGCTTTGGAGTGGTATGCTCAAAATATTGAGCATCATGATTGAGTCGTAATTGACTGGACCCTGGAAAGTGCAATTGCTGGGTTACAACAGCGGTTCCTTCATGCACTCACGCACAGGCATGCATTGAATAAGTTCGACACAATTCTGCAAGGGACCAGAACCGTTCAGGAATTGCTGAATGATATTATGAAGTATGCAGCGCAGATGATACATCTGCCAGATGAGTATATGATCCACAAACGGTTTGTAGCAGCACTTTGAGAAGTGCTGCATTATGAAGTCTTCAAATTAGGCTACACGACAGAATTCAGTTCAATAACTGAGTTATATGAAGCCGCAAAGGCTGTAGAGGATGTGTCTCAATATGACATTGGGTCGCATAAGACGGAGCCTAGCAGCGCTCACGTGCCACAGGTAAAGCCAACTTTGACAACTAGTTGAAATCAGGCTGTGCCGAGCTCGTCTCGAGCTCCCAATACAGGAAGCTGTTCTACCGCAAAGCAGACAATATATTGTCTGCCGAACACTCGACATCAAGCGGAAACGAGGCTGAGTGTACCCCAAGCAGGGGTACAGGCTATGCAGAGAGCTGGAGCTGGAGCTCCTGTCACTTCTCGTCCTTCACAAAAACTTTCTGGAGGTTCAGGGGGTCAAGGACGTAGCACAGAGATGACGTGCTACGAGTGTGGACAGGTCGGGCATATCAAGCCGAATTGCCCACAGTGGAAGAATAAACTGTGCGTAGCAGGTGCACGGCTGGAAGAAGTGGTTGAGCACTCAGGGAATGCTCAAGAAGGGGAGGAGGAGCCACAAAGTGGTGAACTAGACGAGCGAATGGACGTCCAGGATGACCATGAGAATGAAATCAGCGAACTAGTCGCTGATTACCAGTCAGAGCTCACGCCTTATCAATGGGATGACGATGACGATACGAGAACGCAAAGCTCGTATCGAGTGGACAGAGTATGTCTGCTAGGAGGATCATATGAAGAAAGGCGGTGCATATATGTGGTGCAGACACCAACTACCACAATCAGTGGTGGTTTAAGTTGAAACAATGACTTCCGCATCCACGTGGGAGTCGGAGACAGGACCATTGAGCCTGTCTATGATCATTGGTTCAGACCGCGGGATAAGATGCGCCCCAAATGGGCACGT
This sequence comes from Ramaria rubella, assembly GCA_015039355.1. Taxonomy (NCBI): domain Eukaryota; kingdom Fungi; phylum Basidiomycota; class Agaricomycetes; order Gomphales; family Gomphaceae; genus Ramaria; species Ramaria rubella. The sequence goes on from MU134344.1 coordinate 280,935, forward strand.
ATAGACAACCAAACAATCTCCAGGTATTGGGAGATTGGTGGAGTCAGAGCCCACTGTCTACTAGACAGCAGGTGTGAGGGAGTTATGCTCTCTCCAGATTTCATATGTGCTGTAGGCATCAAGACATTCAAACTCGAATGTCCAATTGGTCTACAGCTAGCATGTGTTGGCAGTAAGTTGACCATCAAGTACGGAACACACACCAACATCCACTTTGGTGAGCATAATATCGAGGAATACTTTGATATAGCGAACATAGACTATTATGACGCAATACTAGGAACACCATTCCTATGTAAATTAGGGATATCCCTTGACTTTAGAGACGAGGGATGCATCCGTATGGGAAAGGAAGTAATTCCAAACCACGCGAATGCTTGGGAAGAGCAGCTGGACTATAAAAACCTGGCTGAACACAAGACTCGAATCGCAAGTCTTAAGCCCAAACTGGTGAGCCACAAACCATGACTCGTGAATGGCTCTTTGTTGCACATAGAGCCATCGACGAGCTCGCCAGATGGGAGGCAAGACAAGGGAAAATGGAAAGAAAACCAAAGAAACATTGACGTTGGTCTACTTGACCAATGTACCAACGGGATTACCGAAGGATGTACTGGCACCAAGCAACTGTTATTGATGGCGGATGACTTTCCCAAACTAAGGGAAAGATGGGAGCTAGAGTATGCAGACCTCTTTGGAGGTGTGCCGTTAGAACTTCCTCCTTGGAGGGAGATCAACCATGAAATTAAGTTCATAGATGAAACCAAACAGTTTCATTACCGGTTACTGAATTGCCTGGAAGCACTTCAAAATGAACTGATTGACAAAGTCGACCGGTATACCACTGCTGGTTGGTGGGTATTAGCGTCTGTACGTTCTGCAGCGCCAGCACTATGCATTCTGAAGAAAAACAGAAAGCTCAGAACAGCGATAGACCTACGTCTATGCAATGACAACATGGTGAAGGACATTACACCCTTCCCAGACCAGGATACAATCCGGCATGACCTAGCTCGTGCCGTGTATCGATCCAAGCTTGACATGTCCAATGCATACAAACAAATACATGTAGTCGAGGAGGATGTCAACAAGATGGCTTTCGCAACCATATTCGGTACATTCAAAAGCCAGGTTATGCAGATTGGCGACTGTAACATGCTGTCTACATTTCAACGTCTCATGATGTTGATTTTTCGTAACCAAATTGGTCGATCAGTCCACGTATACTTGGACGATATATTCATTTATTCAAGCTCTATAGAAGAGCACAAAAAACACCTTTGAAAGGCGTTTGATATTTTATGCGAGGCACATTTGTTCCTCAGCAGAAATCGATCCAAGATTGATTTGTATTCACCTTGCATGGAATGCCTTGGTCACATAATAGATGACAAGGGCATACATGCCAATGTGGATAAAATGGAGAAGGTTCAAGGTTGGAGAAGACCTCGAACATTTAATGATGTCCAACAATTTCTGGGACTCGTGCAGTATCTGGCACCATATATGCCAGATTTGACAGCATATACAACTCCCTTATCAGGAAGTGCGCACAACAATAGGACATTTCAATGGATGCCCTTGATGGATAAGTGTTTTGAATCCATCAAAGCACTAGCATGTAAGGCTCCAATTTTGAAGCCTATAAACCATGCTAGTACAGAACCCATTTGGGTTGTGACCAATGGTTCCAAGTCTGGAGTCGGAGCAGTTTACCGACAAGGTCCGGACTGGATGACTTGTTGTCCAGCAGGATTTCTCTCAAAGAAATTCAGTCCCACGCAACAGCGTTACAAAATGCATGAGCATGAGACGATTGCTATCCTTGAAGCACTTATGAAGTGGGAGGATAAGCTGCTAGGTCGCCAGTTCACACTGGTGACGGATAACAAAGGTCTTGAATACTTCGAGACACAACAGCATCTGTCAGACAGACAGGTGCACTGGTGGGAATTTCTCTCCAGATTCAACTATACCACGGTACATGTACCGGAGGTGGAGAACAAGGTAGCTGACTGTCTGTCACGCTACTATGAGAACAACAAGCAGGGTGAAAGTCACCCAGCAGAAGAATACGTCAACATGGATGTGCGGCTAGACCTGGAAGGAGAATTTCTCCAACAGATAGATTCGTAGAAATACGAATGGCCGCAGTGCAACAGTCGCAACAATTACAAGATGCGACAGAGCAGCATGTTATAGACACGCAGCAGATGAAACAAGCAGGGGAAGAACCTTCCACACAGGTGGAAGGTAATGAGGAGGAGGATGTACTAGTAACTAGTTACAGGATCAGGTGCAGACTCAGAGAGTCTATGTTCACATGTAGAACGTGAGTTTGACCTAAAACGAGCTGTAGCCAATGGCTATGGAACAGATCCAATACTCAAGAAAGTATTGGCAAATCCTGAGGCTCACCCTCGATTTGGGGTGAGAAACAGACTGGTTTGGACAAAGAACCAGTTCAATAAAGACGTAGTGTGTCTCCCCCGGGAAGTTTTTTCTAAGGGGAGGAGAATGGTCGAGATAGTTATCGATCATGCACATAGAGTAGTTGGCCACTTTGGGCAATTCAAAACCAACAAGTACATCAGGCGATTGTGGTCGGGAATGGCAGCTGACATAGAGTTGTTCTGTGGATTCTGTGCAGCCTGTCAGGCTGCAAAGAAGGACAATAGATGACCAGCAGGGTTGTTGCATACCCTGCCGATACCTGATAGACCATGGCAGTCTATCGGAATGGACTTTGTTAGTCCATTGCCAGAATTGAAGGGTCACAACTATTTACTAGTCGTGATTGACAGACTCATGTCTATGGTGCATTTAGTGCCAACTACGACGAGAGTGACTGCACAACAAGTCACGTGGTGATACCTCAAAGAGATAGTACGCTTGCATGGAGTACCTGAGTCAATCATATCAGATCGCAACTCCAAATTCACCTCCATATTTTGGAGGGAATTGCAGCGTATATTGGGCACAAAGCTGCTCATGTCCACAGCATTCCACCCACAGACAGATGGAGTGACAGAACGAGCAAATTGTTCTGTAGGGCAAATACTCCACATGGTAGTGCAGAGTGATCAGAAGGATTGGGTCGAGAAATGCCCAATGGTAGAGTTCACACTGAAAAGCTCAGTCAGTGTGACCACAGGATACGCACCGTTCAAATTGCACAGTGGATACTTACCCCATATCGGGCAGGTACTATCAGTGGATACTACTTTCAGAGGAGTACGGCAGTTTGCACAACAAGCATTGTGGAACCTGATTGATGCTCACAATGCAATCATCGCGAGCCAAGTACAGCAGACAGATACTGCTAATATCAGACACCATCAAAGAATGATGTATGAAGTTGGACAGCTAGTATATCTGTCTACAAAGCGTCTGTCCTTACCTAAAGGACAGGCAAAGAAGTTAGTGCCCAATTATATTGGGCTGTATCCAGTTATAGAAGTGGACAATTCCATTTCTACTGTGAAACTTGAGTTACTTCCAGAGCTCACGGCTAGGAGGATACTACCAAAGTTTCATGCGAGTCTAATCAGACCACATATACCCAATGACGACAAACAATTTCCTCGTTGTGACATAAATTATATGTACAACTTTGGGAAAGAGGATGAACCAGAATGGTTCGTAGATGAGATTCTGGCTCATCGCTGGACTAGTAAGAGTTACAAGTAAGGTGGACATTAGGAGATGTCACCTGGGAACCACTCTCTGCATGCAGAGAGTTAGAAGTGCTAGATGATTATCTAGAGCTAAGGGGAGTTAGGAAGCTGCAAGAGCTTCCTAATCATGCCTCATAGGCATGAGAATGATGATGGTTGAGTCCTTAATAAAAGGACTCGACACGAACTGTGTTCGTGTTGGCAATTCGTGCGATGCGATGTCGTCATGTGAATTTATCATGTGAGGTTACAGGTGCATGTGCTCTGAATTTAAGTGACCATTTTATCGCCGCTTAAAGGCTCTTTGCCATCCACTCCCACACTCGCACCAGTGCGAGTGCATCAGTGAGACTACCCATGAACGCTGAAGCGTACCATATACCTCACTCAGCAGAGGCACTCCCTAGTGCCTCTGAGCAATTTTCTATGCTCCAAAAGGAGCAAAGCTGGATGGTGCATGGCGTCAAGGACACCATCACAATCGTCCATTGCGATTCCTGCCAGGAGTGCAATGCATACACGCAGCACTTGCTGCAAGCTGCAAAACTGCGGCTTATCGACCCTCAAATGCATGACATTGAATGCGCATTAAAAGTGGCCTGGCCACCATTACTCGCTGAAATGGTGTGTCCTTTTATTAAGGACGTGGTAGCCTCCTACAAGGAGGACGTACACAAGCTCAATTCAGAGCTTGACATGCTTCGCGCTGCCCTCGATAAGGAGAGGCAGATTAATCATGAAATGGTGGATAAAATATCCACCATGAAGTCGATGCCATCAGTGCTGACTATAATCAATCTGACATCACTGCCAGATTCAATGACAGACTCAGTGAGTCTGTCTATGCCAACTATCGGTGCTTCACCGGTAGGACCCACTTGATCCAGTCACAAGACTGCATCTAAACAGAGAATGCTGGCGGCACCCTACCCAGCATTGCTGCACACTTGTATTGCTCCCACCATTGGTGACCCACCTGCAACGCAGACAGGATTCTTACCCTGCCCTTTGGGCAAAGCACCGCATCTCACAGCGGTGCAACCAAGTCGTCAACCCACAGAGTGGTTCGACACCTGCCAGCTCAACAATCCAAAATTTGTTGAGCAGCTTACGCTTGCGCGTGCAACATTTGCCTTGTCACGCAGCATGCCATCATCAAGTGTGCTGACCACGAGCAGCGATTAGCGACTCGAACGCCAGTGTTCAAGATTGCGCATGACATGCCTCCCAACCTCAGGGATGTGTTGTGCACGATAGAGTACTCCCCAGAGGGAGTATCACCTGCTATCTGTGGGAATGGAGACAACACCCTCTTATAAGGGCAACCTCCAGGGGAAGTGGAATATCACACTGAACACTGGCAGATGGGAATCTGCAGATATATAAGCTCACAGAAGACTACATACAAGGATACACCTGGCAGATGGGAATCCAAAGAGAAAAGCCTAAGGTTCCCACTGCCAAGATAACTACCTAAAGGAGTACGCAAATAAGCGCCAGTGACAAGCATGATACTCAACAGCGCCTACTACACTACAAAAGACGCTCACTGCACACGCGCCTATCATCATCAGCTTTCGCCAGACCATCATCTGCTGTGCTACCTCCAGTCTTCCAGACACATCATCTCCACACTCATTCTATTTTTCATCGATTCTATTTTCAATATGCCATCCAGCATTGCCGCCACCACATCCCATGATTCATTTCAGATGACTGCCAAGCCAGACATACACATTGGACCACGCATTGAACTTCCTAGTCGACGTTCTCCCCTTGATGTTCATTTGTCCAGTCCTCCTCCACAAGTCGCACATCGTCGGTACTATCCTCTATATGTCGAAACTCCTGAAGGCCCATTCCGAGTATTCCCCTCATATCCTCCTTATCGCATTCACAATTGCATATGGGTATTCGATCAAACCTTCCATGCTCCCTTCTACGTCATCGGTTTTGACCCAAACTTCAAACCAGTGAATGGTTGGCATCGTATTGTCCTCAGGAATAACTGGTACATCAAAGAGCACAGACCAGGAACAGAGATTTGCTACGGTTATGTGCCTAAGGACTTTGTCAAGAAGGACTCGTCTTCGTTCCCTCTCTGGAGGAAATTTGTATCCAAGTGTCGTGATTGGTTCACATGTTTCTGAGTCGTCATCAAGTCACATGACTCACTTACTCATCTTCGGAGATATTTGACAAGCAACTGGAATCCTATTGGACGGCTATGACTCATTTTCATCACCTGACTCACTCGCTTCTTGGCTGTACTTCTATTTCCAATTGTTCCACATGGTCTATTGTCTGTGACTCACTTCTATTCTATTTCTGGCTTCTATTTCAAATTCACTGCCACATTTCCCTTCATTTCTTCGACCACCTGACTCATTTTTCCATTTCCTTACAAACCATCTTCCTATTTTGGTTTTCTGCCTCTCGCCGTTAGTCATTTCTCCTGTCTGCTGTCGACGACATCATTGTATGGCATACTCACATTGTTTGTTGTTCTGCTCATGTATATAAGGCCTGTTTCGCCTTAGTGTACCCCAATGCACCTCTTGCAGTTGGATTCACTCGTCTAAGTCTAAGTCTGAGTCTACTACTACTTCTACTACTTCTACATCTACGTCAAGGCCAGCTTTGTCAATCATGTGACATTTGCTGTTGTATCTCATCTATGCTTACGTCAGCGCATTACGTCATCATTATCATCACTGCTACGTCTTCATCTTCATCTTTGTTCTACCTTTGTTGCTGCTGATAGCAAAGTGCACTGAGCCGAACACCAGTGTAAGTAGCCGTGCAACGACGACACCGCTACCCACTGTCTTTTGGACCTATTTCCGAAAGTAAACCGACACCAGGATGTACTGTGATTACATAACAGGATTGGAATCCAATCCCGTTACGTAACACAAGCGCTTATGTGAGTGAGAATGGATGCCAAGTTACATAATGGGATTGGAATCCAATCCCGTTATGTAACCAGGCGCTTAAATAAGCGAACTTGAACGAAAAGATAGGGGCAAGGGAGATATTGGGGGGAAGGGAGAAGTGAGGAAGAATAGATAGGAAGAAGAGATAATGGAGAAGTGTAGAACCACATGAAATGGGGTTCCCCTTACATCACCCCCCTTCTAGAGTGTGACGTCCCGACACACTGAGACCTACTGGAGGGACAGCTGCTTTTTGATGGAAGGTGTCGAAATCAGCAGCACAAATGCGACGAGGGGCACCAGGATGGAGGAGGTGGAAGTTGGCAATGATGTCTGGGGCTGCTAAATCTGTCTCAGGAATCCACTCATCATGCTCATACCCATAACCCTCCCACCTGACCTTGTATTGGAGTTTCCCACGGTGGAATTGACTGTCCAAAACCTGTTCAACCTCATAATGCTCATCTTCCCCTACAAGGACTGGGGGAGGTGGGGGTTGAGCTTTCTGACCAGGAATGGGGTCTGGAGGGGCTGGGAGGAGGTTCACCACAGGGAAGACAGGGTGGAGGCGACTCATAGACTTGGGGAGTCAAAGACAGTAAGCATTGGAGCCAACCTTGTGTTCCACTAGGAATGGGCCTAGGTTCCGATGTGACAATTTCTTAGAGGGGCAAGTGGTGCTAATGTCGCTTGCATCTAGGAAGACTTTGTCACCAGGAACAAAGGTAGGGGCTGGCTCACGATGATGATTATAGTATCGAGCCATATCCTCTTTTGCCTTTACAAGGGCAGCTCAGGCTTCAGACAGGGAGTCAGTCATTCATTGTTTGAACTCATTCACAGCTTCTCTCCTAGATCGCTGTTGGTGAGGTTCGAAGCCCATCCGTGAGTGGTGACCAGAGTCAAGCATGAAAGGAGTCTCTGTTGTGGATGAATGGATGTGGTTGTTGTACTGGAACTCTGCAAGGGGCAGGAGATCATCCCAGTTGTCCTGTCGCTCATTCACAAATAGGCAGAGGTATTGCTCCAGCTCTTGGTTGACACATTCTGTCTGTCCATCGGTTTGTGGGTGGTATGCAGTGGAGGCAGCCACCTCGATACCCAGAAGTCTGTATAGCTCACGAGTGAACTCACTGACAAACTGTGTACCTCGGTCTGAAACCACATGGAGGGGTAGGCCATGGTGTCTCCAAACATGATCCCTAAAGAGACAAGAGGCTCCCAATGCTGTAATTGTGGTCAAGGTGGGGATGAAATGAGAACGTTTGGATAAGGAATCCACAACAACCATCACAGCATCGTACCCATGCGACTCAGGGAGTTCAACAATGAAGTTGACACTGACTGTCTCCCAACGCTGCTCAGGAACCTCCAGAGGGTGTAGTTCTCCGACAGGCAATCGACGCCGAGCCTTGGTGCACAGACATAGGTCACACGCCTTTGTGTAGCTACCAATGTAGCAAGACATGTGGGGCCACCAATAGTTCCAAGAGACAAGTTCCAAGGTCTTCCAACATCCAGCATGGCCAGCAATACGAGTGTCATGATGTTGGGAGACAATTCGACATCGTAAGCCATGCTGATCAGGGAGATATATCTTTCCACAGAACAGAAGTGTACCATCCCTCTCACTTCACTCTGATGACTTCACAGACTTCCCAGTAGTCTTGCGAAGTTCCTTAGCAGCATGTGCAACCGACTCCTCTAGCTCTCCCTCCTTGGTGCCATTACAAATGTCCCTCAGGATGTCACGTTCTTCACCTGTAAACTCCAGTCCTTCCAGTGCATGGATGACAAAGAGTTCTGGTTGGAGAAGTACCAAATTATCATTGTCATTTGAGCCAGTGCCATGATCAGGTTGGCGTGAGAGTGCATCTGACTTCCCCATTGTCTTGCCAGGACAATGGTACAGGTTGAAGTGAAACCGAGACAGATAAAGAGACCAGCAGGCTTGGTGACGGTTGAGCTTTTTAGCCGTGCAGAAATATTCGAGATTTTTGTGGTCTGTCCAGATCTCAACATGATGTCTCGCCCCCTGAAGGAAGTGTCGCCATTCTTCAAGGGCAGGCATGATGGCAAGCATTTCCTTGTCATGGATCTCATAGTTGTGCTCAACTGGACTGAGACTCTTGGAGAAGAAGGCTATGGGGTGCCACTTGTTATCAACCTTGGACTGTTGGGAAAGAACAGCACCAGTTGCAAAATCAGAGCTGTCTTCTTCGACACGATATGGGAGGTCATCTGGGAATGCAAGGATGGGTGCAGATGTTACCAATTTCTTTATAGTGTCGAAGGCAGCCTGCTGTGAGGGTCCCCATGTCCAAGGAGTGTCTTTGCAAAGCAGGTCGAACATTGGACGTGCATGGTGTGAGAACTTCTCAATAAATCGAGGATAGAAGTTGGCAAAACCAAGGAATGACTGCACCTCTTTCTTATTGTTAGGTGTTGGCCACTCAGCGACACCAGCAATCTTGACAGGATCCATTTCGCCCTTCCCATGAGAGATGATGAAACCTAGGTATTCAATCTTGGTCTTGTCAAAGTCACACTTGTCAGGACGCAAATAAAGCTTGTGTTCTCTGAGACACTGTACCACTTTCTGTACGACTTCATGGTGACTCTCTAGATCTTCTGAAAAGATGAGAATGTCATCCAGATAAATGCACACGACACCTTCAGCAATGAGGTCATGGAAGATGTCATTCATCATAGTCTGGAAAGTGGCAGGGCTGTTAGTGAGGCCAAATAACATCACTAAAGGTTCAAACAGTCCCCGATTTGTTCTGAACGCCGCTTTCCACTCATCACCCTCTTTGATTCTGACATTGTTAAAGCCCCAATGAACATCAAGTTTGTAAAGTAGTGGGCCCCTCGTAGGCTGTTGACAAGGTCAGAAATCAAGGGAAGAGGGTAGTGATTCTTGATTGTCATTGCATTCAGCACCCGATAGTCCTGGACAAACCGTAGGGTGCCATCTTTCTTTTTAAAAAAGAACACTGGTGAGGCCATTGGTGACTTTGATGGTCGGATGCGTCCTGTACTCAAATTCTCCTCAAGGAATTTGTCCAATTCAGCCTGTTCTCCTGGAGAGAGGGGGTACACCTTGGGTGAGGCTCTGGGGTTAGCTCTGGGTTCTAACTCGATGGCATGATCCCATGGTTTGCGTTCTGGATGCTTGTCAAACAACTCCTTTGCAAAGACATCTTCGTAATCAGACAGGTAGTCTGGAAGAGTGTCTGAAGGTTGGGAGTTGCGCCAGGCTGCCTCTGCAAGGCGTTGGGATGTTGTTGAAGAAGCACTAATGAACTCAGCTTGGGGAGGGAGCATAGCGACTAGAATGCGGTCACCCTCTTCTATGGCCTCATCAGATGTGCCTTCAGCCATTTCAGAATCACCCCCATACTGTTGACTCAGGAGGAGTTCTTCTTCAGCTGTTGATCCATCTGAATCATGCATGAGAATAGGGCAAGGCCCAATACGGCAGGTGCGCACTTGTAGGGCCTTCTGATGTTCTTCCTTGATGATGTTGCGACATGTATGGCACTGGGGAGGATACCGAGTCATCTGTACTTCTTGAGACTTCCAGTCAACTTCTGGGTTGTGGTCCCGAAGCCAGGTGTATCCAAGGATCATATGTTGATGCCCTCGGTGCATAATAGCAAACACAGCTCTCTCAGAATGGTCTCTGTACTGCAGAATTAGATCAACGACTTCAGTGATAGATCCAGATTCATTGGGTGAGCCATCAACATTGTACACAGGAATAGGATGAGAGAGTGGTCGTGCAGTGAGGTGGTTTTCCTTAACAAATCCTGAGTCGATAAACAAGCCAGTGGCACCAGAGTCAAGTAGAGCGCGAACCAACTTGATCTCTGCTGTGTCTGTGGTTTGAACCTCAACTGGGAGAGAGAGGGAGTTTGGGCCTGGGGTGGAAGCAACAACATACTATGCAGGAAGGTTTCGTTCCCATTTTTTACGATGGAAGCAAGTAAGAGGTTGGAAAGGAGTTAAGGGTTGTGTGTCTAGCATTTCAGTCTCCGTAGCTGAGGAATCAGGTTCTGAATCTGTATATTCATCATTTACCTGATTATACAGCAGTGGAGCGAAATGATTGGAAATTGGAAGCAGGGGCACACTATTCACCTGCTGCGCGACACAAAATCCTCTTCTTCTTCCTGAGGCTCTGGACCATCCTCCTTGATAGGGCTTGCAGCTTTATGATCAGCAGATGACACCAAGTGGGCGATCCATTCCTCTTTCTCTTCTCCAGTCATGGTACGAACATCAAAGGCTTGAGGACATTCTCTAGAGAAGTGGCCTGGTTTTCCACACCTATGGCAGACAAGAGAACTAGATTGACAACGACGAGTGGCATCTACCTCCATTGCTACTCGCTGAACAGCTGTGGGGACAGCAGGTGGGGCTAGCTGAAGTTGTGGTGCCAAGTCTGATTGGTGAGGTGGGGGTGGGTTTCTGTGGTTAAGACCAGTAGAGACAATGGTGGGGTGGGCTGAAGTGTTTGGTGTACCATGGGAAGCACTTTGAAACACTTCATTGGCAGCATGTGCCTGTGAAATTATCCTAGCCACTGAAAACCATTCAGAAAGGTCATCGTCTGAGGGGCATCCTTCAACCATATTTGCAATCCGACTCTGGACAGAGGGGTCTAGACCGTGATGAAATTTCATGACCAGGGAGGCTTGTTCCATATACCCAGACTTCTTGACCAGTTCCTCAAATTCATCAATGTAATCAACAACCGTGCGACGATTTTGATAATATTGACAAGACTCAAGCTTGGTCCTGGCAGTAGTCTCTTCATGAGGAAGGAAGAATGTTGATTTGAATGCTTTTTCAAAAGAAGCCCAAGAAGAATGAGCAGGCCTGCCAGTTTTGGTTTCCATCTCAAAGATACATGTGGCAAATGAAGAGGCATGACCAGATTTCATGAATGGCAGGGCCCAGAGGACCTTGGCATGATCATTGGCAAATTGGGTCAGGCATAGGGCAAGGTAGAGCTTGCACGAGTTTAGGAAGGCTCATCCTTTCTCTCTGTCACCACTGAAATCAGCTAGAGTGGCAGGTGTTGCACGTTTGTGAGTGGTAGAAGGGGAGAGTGACGTGGTCATGAGGTTGGCAACATCATGGTTCAAGGTGTGTACTTGGACATCTGTTTGCCAGAGTTGTTGTGATAACAATTCCTTCTCCTCTCTTTCAACACGTAGGGCAGTCTCTAGGACAGCAACACGTTGGTGAAGCTCATTGTAAGCCGCTTGGAAATCAAAGGAAATGGGGTCTTCAGAGATGGGTGTAGACATAGTGGAGATAGATGGAATATAGGGTGCTATGTAGAGAGTGTACCAGAAGGGTTCTGAACTGCTATGCACCTGAAGAAGTCAATTCAGAGACAATAGCAACAGCAGCCGCGCCAGCAACAGCTGAGGCTTTTCTACTATAAGGGCAACCTCCAGGGGAAGTGGAATATCACACTGAACACTGGCAGATGGGAATCCGAAGATATATAAGCTCACAGAAGACTACATACAAGGATACACACCTGGCAGATGGGAATCTGAAGAGAAAAGCCTAAGGTTCCCACTGCCAAGATAACTACCTAAAGGAGTACGCAAATAAGTGCCGGGACGTACTGTGATTACGTAACGGGATTGGATTCCAATCCCGTTATGTAACACAAGCACTTATGTGAGTGAGAATGGATGCCAAGTTACGTAATGGGATTGGAAATCCAATCCCATTACGTAACCGGGCGCTTAAATAAGCGAACTTGAACGGAAAGATAGGGGCAAGGGAGATAATGGGGGGAAGGGAGAAGTGGGGAAGAATAGATAGGAAGAAGAGATAATAGAGAAGTGTAGAACCACATGAAATGGGGTTCCCCTTACACCTCTGTCTAGAGGATGTTGATGTATGGGTATGGCTCAAGTTAATTAAGCCAAAGAAAGACAGTCTGGTCTTTCTACAAAAGTTAACAGACCTGTTTACAGTCCATGGCCAGTGGGCCGATCTTGCCGGTTCAATCTGGCGGCAAGATCTCTCGACACTGTTGTCTACCAGTGTCAAGAAGGTGTTCGAATGGAAACACCCTCATGAGAGTACGTCTCTTGATGAGCTAGCCCAATGGCTAGGCACTTACATGGGTGTAGATCCCAGTAGGGCTCTCATCAATATTGAGCCCCACTTCGTGCATAAGCAGAGCAAAATCTGCTATAATGAGACCACACAGAGGGTCCTCGATGCTCGTGAAGGCCGGACATTTACCAGCCTTCATATACCCATGCCCCCTCGTCCCCCAGGCTTTTGGGGACAACCATTGACATTGGACAATGATTCGTCACTCTACAGATGTGGTGGAGGGCCTCCCCGCTCGAAGGCACGTACGGACATGCTGACGACGGAACCTTCTGCTTTGTCTGCTCCCCCGCCTGCACCCGCTATTACAGCAGATGACACCACCATGGAAGTCAATCTATCCAACTCCATTTACTACGACAACACCATCGAAGTAGCCGCGCAGTCATCATCGACTGCACCTGCACCCATATATGCTGATCCTCCATCAGCATAAAATATCCCAAACCTTCCTGAGGTTTGGTCTGTGGGGAGGATGTAAGAATGTAGATTCTCATATATGCTATGAATTAGGGCATATAATTCACCAGAGTGGCTTATGGGTTGTATTATATAAGCCACCCACTAGGGGCGCCTGTAGGTAGTGGACAACTATACAGTTGTCCACAGGTAGTTAGATAAGCAAGCATAACTTTACTTGTAACCACACTAGTCGCAGACACCAATCCATATTGGCACAGCCTGTTTCGTGTGATGCAATAAGTTTCTTACACCTTGTCTGTGGTCTCACGGGGTGCCGGAAGCGTAAAAATCCCAGGTACTACCCTGCCCTTCTGAGGCTGGATGTTAGATCCCAGATCCGACTTGTGTTATTCTGATGTTTTCCGTATCCCGATAAGCCCTTTTCCACTTATTTCTGACATGTCCCCATTTATCATTCTTAGTCACGATTCTATTTCAATATTATCCGTGTATGTCTTATCTCGATTTCCGTATTCGCTCTGACTCCAGAACTCCATATCACACACCCTTATCTTTCTGTTTCCGATTTCGGAATTCTGCATGTTCCTTTAAATATGCTTTCCCTTGCTCAAGCTTTCTTTAGCTTGTATATCTCATTATTTCATCTTGTTACCTTGCTATAACCTGCGATATCCTGTACACCTGATATATCTTGTCCACCCTATATCATTACATCTTTTATTACACTTCATCACTCCAAGTTCTATCCGCAATAAAGCTTTCAACCTTATTCAGTATCCGATCAATCCAACCCCAACATATCCGACATTCCAAAACCCCCTCTTTGATTACACTCACTTTTCTGTAAAGCTAAACCCTTACTCAATATTCATTTATCATTAACCCTATCTCCTCCCGCATTGGTTATTCCAATCCCAAATATCCAAAACCTCCGCTCATCTCCGATAAGTCTTAATGTATTATTTGTCACTGATCCTTCCAAATAGACCCAACCATCGGAATTCCAATCATTCCGTCCGATCTTCAGTCCGAAATATCAGGGCACTAGAAATCCAAGAGGGTGCAACCCATAAGTTGAAGCTAAGGCCCATATAGATCAGTCTTATTTGATTGTTAATCATGCCGGAGACACAATTTGAGAAGCTGAATGAGCAGAATTATGTGGATTGGCATTTTATGATGGAGGCTTTACTCATCAAAAAGGTTTTATGGGATGTTGTTGCTGGAATCGAGACCCGTCCCATGGGTTCTGACCACACCAAGGCAGTACGTGCTTTTGTCAAGAAGCAGCAAGTGGCCTGAGCCAAGATCATCCTTCACATTGAGCCATCACAACTTCCTCATGTTCAATTCGACGACCCAAAAGTCATTTGGGAGAATCTCGAACAGGTCCATCGTGCTTGTGGATTTGCCACATGTCTCGCCCTTTGTCGTGAATTCCTTTATATGCGTAAATGTGGAGAACAGGTGATGAATTCGTGGATCTCTGATGTCAAGAATGCTGCATTCCATCTTGAGGCTGCTGGAGTTGCCATAATTGATGAGGGACATCATTCTTGCACTCACAGCCAGACTACCGGATTTGTATTCCACATTGATCGTCACACTTGACAATCTCTCTCAGGACGAACTTATACTCTCTAATGTTATCACATGTTGCTTGAATGAGGAGGTGCATCAAAACCTTCATGAACATTCTGAGAATTCCCCAGGATCTGTCTTTTCCGCACAAGATGCCAAGAACAAGAAAATCAAGACCTCACTTGTGGAAATCACCTGTTACAATTGCAGCAAGAAAGGCCACTACAAAATGAATTGTCCTAATCCAAGGAAAGAGAATGGAGAAGGAAATGACAGTGCAAGATTTCTATTCTCATTGTTTTTCAGACTTTCTGTTGCTTAAGAAGGTGTGTATAAGGGCAACCTCCAAGGCTAGTGGAATATCACACTATAGCCTGGCAGATGGGAATCCAAAGTATATAAGCTCAAGGAAGGCTACAGGCAAGGATACATACCTGGCAGATGGGAATCCAAAGAGAAAAGCCTAAGGACTCCCACTGCCGAGGCAGCTACTAACTAAGGAAAGACTCCAAACAGACTGAACATTTTGGGCGCTTAAAACGGAAGTCACGTGACCTGTGACGTAGCCCAGGTAGATTCCAACTTGCACACGTAAGTGGGCACTTAAATCGCAAACAGAAGCGCCAGCTGTAGAAGTGAGTAGGAAGGAGGAGGGGAGGAAGGAAATGGGAATACTAGATAGAAACAACAGGGAGAAAGGAGAGATAAAAGGGAAATGGGGATAGAAGGGGTGAACATGAATAAGAGAGGAGAACAGGAGAAGGAGAATAAAAAGGAGGAATATGAGGGGTTCCCCTTACAGTGTGTTGGAATGCGAGCGACGTCAAGTCGTTGTCACATGTCACATCAGTGTAAAAGTAGTATATAAGTTCGTACTTGTGTAGTTTAGCCCCTCACATATTTGTACCTGGCCTTCGTGCCACCCCGTTTTTTTCTAACAATCTTACATGCTACTTGTTGCCTGCTTTGCTACTGACACAAACCTAGCAGGTTTTTCATGTCCCACCCACCCTGTCCTTGCTTTTGTATTTCTATTTCACAAAGTGATGTGTTTTTCCCAATGGGGTTTTTTAATGCACACTTCACTGTTCACCTGTATTCCTTTTAGCTACATTTCCGGTTGTGCTCAAACATGATAGATGCCCACCTTTGGGGGAACCTGTGTCTCTTTCACTATTAGTCATGTGAAGATGATCTTACCTTTATTGGACTGCAGACCAAGCTTTAGCGAGGTCGGAGTGTCCAATTACCACTTGACTCTGGGGCTGTCCAAAAAGACGTTTGAGCCCTCTGATTGGTTCCCCACAATTGGGCAGCACATCCATGGGTCCAGGTGGATGTTTCGCATCACGCAGGGGTCAAGAATTTGCCAACTTCTTGTCGGTGTGCTGACTAGCTGATCCTGGTAAGATTCAAGCTCAGAAGCTCCTCAAATCACATCAATCACAATTCGCTGTCCGCTGAGTGACCGGCCATGGCCGGTTGGCCATGCCTAACTGGCCACCGGCCTCAGTCTAGACCATTAGGTCATCCTCAGATACTCAATGTCCATAAACATCCACAAACCCACAATGTACCACAGTAAATACATCACTTGTCTGTCAACCCTCCTTTGTTTCCCTAACTCTCTTCATTTCAAAATGAACCTTCCATCTCTTGCTCACTGCATCAAAATCTAATGACCCCACCCTAGGCTATCATATCACGCAACTACTATTATAGTACTACTAGTCACCTAGGCTTACCACAGTCACATGAGACTAGTCACGAGTCTAATTTCCTCCTCGCTAATAAGTGACCTGCTCCTGCTCCCAGCTGCTCTTTCCAGCACCCACCCTGCTGTATAGACAGGTTGAGGAGGGACAGCTTCCGCTTGATGAGTGCTGTCAGAGGTGGGGCTGAGACGAAGAGATGTGCACTATGGTTTAGGTGAGGGATGTACATGGAGCAAATCTCTGCCTTTGACCAGTAAGCAAGATTTGCAAGCTTGCTCCCGCACTATCGCTAAGGTTCGCGCTCGGACCAGCTCGCCGTGTCTCACTTTAGTGTGCAAGCTCGTTCCTAGTAGGTTCGTTGTCGCAATGCAGCCAGCCCCCTTCACCTAGCAGGTTTTTTCACTTCCCTCCCACTTGCTCCATGATGTATGACTTTTAAGGTGATCTTTTTCTTTCACAGCTTGTTTATTGTACACTTGTAATATGTATGGTTGCGCTCTCAAAAATACATAGATGCCTTTGGCACCATTATCCACCTAAAAAACCTAGCTCCATTTGTCCTTTGTGTGTGAGGACTTGGAGAGAGATCTGCAAATGTTCAATGAGGGTGAAGGAGATGTCTGGATTAAAGCAGGAGGAGGGCCAGGTAGAAGTCAACATGCCAGATGTGTTGTGGATGACATAAATGCTGAAGGCGCCTAATGATTGATTTACAAAAGTGCACGTGACCTATGACATCATAGTAGACCGAGGGCTGGTGGTTGATCGGGCATGCCCTATCGGACATGGCCTGTTTCAGGACCCCTGATTATGCCTATACATGCCTGATGCCGGTCCAGACACAAAAGTCTCAATCTTGACCTCCATGCCTGAGGCTCATCTGGACAAATCAGGGGTCTAGCCTGTGTGAGGGCTAATCCACCGTCCAGACAGCTGTGTCATGCTGACTAGATGTCTGATGTCAATCCAGACATACTGATGGTAGAGTTGTATTATGGTTTGGTTTGTGGTTTTGTGTGGTCATATTGTAGTTTTGATGTGTGGGTTCAAATCCTTGTAGTTGTAAATGTTTTGCTTAGCATATACATTTGTCACTCTCATTGTTGCACTTGACTAATTTTAGTACTCCAGACCAGAAACTGGCCCTAAGTAGGCCTCATCTCCAGTCTGGACAAAAATTGATACAAAATCCAAGATGATGAACAATCCGGACATTTTTGGGTGAATCTGGATGAAAATTGTCTGGACATTTTGAAGGGCGATGGGATCAGGCATGTATAGGCATAATCAGCGGTCCTCCTGTTTCCCAGCAAACCGCTTTTTCACACATCAATCTGCCACTTCTGCTCTTATCACTACATAGCTTCTGTCTTTCGCAGGCTCACGGCTCAGTGACGTTACAAATGGAAACTGAGTTGTCAAGTGCCATTCCTTGCCGCTTATATATACTCGAGTACGGTGCCCGACCTGTATCAGGTCTAAACCAGTTGACGAAATGCAAACGAGAACTTAGGTGGTGTGATAAGAAACGTTTCCATCAAATTAAAGTGATGAAATTAACTCCAGTCGGTCCGGTTCCTCCTTTTACTGCCTCGGAGTCTCTCTAGCTATGCAGTGTCTCGCTGCCAATTCTCTCAAACCTAAGTGAGCACTTGCTGGCGACAACATTGTTCTTAAATTACTGGCATTTGCTTAGCAGCGTCTCTTAATTTCAAACACGGGTACGCTCGATGTTCAAGCTCCTTAATTCGCTCCAACGGTGTCTCTTAATTTTAAAAACAGGTACGCTCGATGGTCAAGCTTTTATACTCGATCCTTGCAGGAAATACTGGAAATGAAAGTTTATTTTTGTGAGTGAGGGATCTTGCTAATTCTTGCTTTCTCTGACATTTTTCGTACCGTGTCAAATGGATGCCAGTCTGCCTCGCAATCTCTTCTTTGATGAGGCGTGCACCACGCTTCTTCGTTGGATCTAGTTTCATCTGGTCAAGGACGAGCTGTCGTTTGACGGCATCGGGGGTCTCTCGGGTGGTGAGTTGACTACCCTTCGAGCGGCAGCGAGCAACTGATGCTGGACTATTGATCATATTATATATAGTCCGAAAGCAGCAGTAACATGTGACCAACTAACCTGATGGCGATGTCGTGCTCTCTTTTCAGCAGCTGCTTAGCACAGTGCGGCTTGTGACACCTCGACGATGATATTCTACAAGTAACTTTTGTAGCTCAGGGTCATTGGCAGAGGCTGTATGCAGTGGTGGTGTCAGTGACTAACCAGAAAACAAATACAGGTAAAGGGGAATCACGGCATTGTTTATGCCGGTTTTTTCCTGTCGGATTGCGGTTGTGCGAACTGTTATTACCAGTAGAGGCAATTGGGACACTGTGTTCGCTTTGTTCGTCCTGCTCGGCCTGCTCACTCTGTTCGTCATCTTGGAACATAGTGAGAATACAAGATACGATTCCACGTAAGATAACCTACTGGTAACTGCTAGTCATGCATCCGATGGGCGCAGTCCGATCTGAATTCCTCGATCGTCGAAGTACAAGTATTATAAGGCGGCAACACTCATATCCTGACTACCTGCAGTGTCCGCTGCCTTAGGACCTCGCGCCAAACCTGAACGCGATGCTGGAGGCAGTGGACACTGCAGGTCGACATCAGGTGAGCTATCAAGTTGCTTACATGTTGTGGGGTCCAGTGGATACTTCATACTTATGTAATGGAAGTCGACCTATCATTAATTACGATCGCCAATTTGCTATCGCGACGCGAATTCGCTTTCTCAATTTCGTCAACTGATTTAGACCTGATACAGGTCGGGCACCGTACTCGAGTGAAAATGCGCCATCGATGGAGATCTGTCTATCTTGTTGCCAACCTGGCCAACACGCTCGTACATAGTCCGGGTGCAGAACCTAGGAGCCGGATGGTGAATCTACCGGCTCATTACCGGCCCTTAATATCGTGTCACAGGTTCACTCAGGCTCAGCGCCACATGATCTCACATGATGCTTCTAGGTCTTCTGACCCGATATGCCTGCAGATTTACGCATTTTAGTGGCGACAAAAGCGCATGTATCTCCCGGGCTCCGACATTTAATTTCCCCATGTGCACTGATCCACTCCGCAGACATCATAGGGTAATTTTTGAAGTGTAATTGCTTTTAGCCCCTTTTAGCCCCTCTCGCCCGGTGTTCAAGAGTGCCAAGGTCCCAATGGCTGGAATGGAAGACCGTGGGCACAATTTTTTTCATTAGTCTATACGTCCTTGAAAACATTAAACTCAGCGCAGATTCAACGTGTTTCATCTTCTTGATCCTCCGATGTCACTGAGAATCACTGAGTCTGAGTGTGGGTTCTGTATAAAGTCACATGAGCCTGTCTTCCTGATTTCGCGCGATGACAACTTCTCGAATGATAAAGCGTCAGGGGTGTCCCACTCTCCTTTGCAGTACACGTGTTATACACAGCATTGCTCAAGAATTACACTCACAACTACATAACTGGCCTGCGTGTGTTAATTTCACAAGTCAAGCACACGAAGAGAAGACGTGGCCTTCTTTCATCTCGTGTGCCATGGCACTCAGTTACGAGAACCAAGTGGTGTCCTAATGTATTCTATCCTACCATCTCATCGGTGCAAATCTACCGTAGGGACTACAACAATTTGATAATTAGAGATGATGTAATGAATAGGGGAAATAAGAAGTGATCCCTATACAAGCAAATAATACATTTGAACATATGTCAATGTCAAATAATCCATATAAAATAACTCAACCTGCAGTCTCTTCCGACCTTGATGGAAGCACGTTGGCAGATGTTGGATCAATGAGGTCCCGAGGAAACTCGGGAAGAAATGTTAGTGCCGCCTGGAAGAGGTGTAATACTGATGTGATGAGGTTGTTGCAGAGCTGCTGGTACTGGCCGAGGACCCATGGGTTGAGGACAGGGGTCGAAGAGTGGAAGATGAAACATTGTGAAAATAGCGGGAAGAGGGGGGAGATTCAGGCCAATTCTCATCATCTTCCTCATCACTCGGTTGATCATTGCTGGCGTCATGTCCTGACTTTTGCTTTCCTGCGCTTCGCAAACCCTGTGGATGTGAGCGAAAGTGACGGAGCATGTTGGATTTCACATTGAAGGCACGCTTGCACCCTGGGTATTGGCAAGGAAACGCTAAAAGACATTCCATCAGCTCTCATTTTGTTCATAAAAGTCGATTTGACGTACGCTGGTGGCCAGTATGTGTATGACGATGCACCTGTGACTTTGTTAGCTTGCTATGAATGTAGATAATCGTATGAGAGGAATTTACTTCAAGAGAGCTAGGTCGATCGTATTTCTTCTCGCATCCAGGCCAGGTGCATTTATATCGTTTGTGGGATTCGTCTTCATCTTCAATAATGGCAGTAGGTCGTAGAATTCCTTGGGCTCGTGAGGATGGCGTTCGCACATCAACAAGATCGCCTTGTTGCGCTCGTAAAACATTAAATGAATAGGGAGCAGGTCCGGTAGGGGGTTGAGGAGTTGTGGGAGTCGAATAAGTGTAGATCGTCGAAGCTTCTGGGGTTCCTTGGGATCCATCGCGAAGTGATCCAGGTCCTGGTGAGCGCACCGGACATCCCTCGTAACGGGGGCTGGGGCTGTAATCTCGAGATGATATATGTCGGATTGGGGGAAGTGTAGGTCCTCGCTCCGGAAGGTAATGCTGTGTGGGGACTGATAAGCACGCGTAGAAGCTGTGTTGACAAGTAACGCACTCGACTCGGAAAGCTCGCATGTTTCTGTGGACCTGGAAGCGCATAATCTACATCTCGAAAATCAAACCGATATGGGGATCTGGCAGGATTGTCCAGGGCATCTGGGAACGAACTGATGAGAAACAAACAAATGTGATTGCAAGGGACATACCGCCGACAACATCTCGTAGAGGAGGAAGCTCGTTTCTGGATGGTCTGTGGTAGTCTCGAGGATCGCCGGACATATGTCGCCCCTACATACAAGTTAAAGCAACACACTTATATACTGTGCTAACGCACGATGAGGGCAGGCGCGCGTCAGCTAAGTAAGAAGTCGAAAGGCAGTGCCAAAATGCATATGTAATAAACGTCGGGTTTCGCCGTGGCGCCGCGGAGTTATTTCACGGCTCCAACATTGCTGGTCCGCAACGGGTGAATCTGCGTTCAAGGGCTGTACACGTCGTTCTCCTCAATGTTCACGCAACATTTCGGCGTCGGGAACATGCTTTCTATCATGCAGATGTCGTGTCACTTTCCTCGAAGCGCATTACGGTATTACAGTCTCCCGGCCGGAACGGCCGACTTAATGACCTGATGCGCCTGCAGACAGCCATACTTACATAGGTACGTACCGCCGAACAGCAATGATAAATTATGCATCAATTTGCTCACCCGGCAATAAATTCGCGAACTACGCAGATGTCGTACCATATGTCAGCCTGACGTCTATATCCAGTCAGGTCTCCGGGGACAGCATTCCTGGCCTTTCAGACGCAAACTCAGAGTCAAAATAGGTATACATAAATAAAAGGGTCTACATTGGTCGAGGATACAAAATTTTACCAAAGCCGAGTGGCGGATAAATTACGTTCTATCTAAATAAAACAATAAACCTAATGGATGCCTGGCAATAAAAGGTTTCCGTGTTCTTCATGCGATCAGTGAAATAGATATAGAAATTGCTGTGTGTGGTCATGAAGCGGGCCATTACATTGCAGCGCGCCTCGCCTCCTCCTCACCTGCGGCGGGAGGATGAAAAATATGCGGAGCCCGAGGTCTGGCTGCTAGATGTCGATGAATTTCCTCGGGAATGTGTTTCGTTAAAGTCGTCATCTTCACCGCCTCCGTGAGCTGCATAGTGCGCTACCTCCGTTCTCTCGTGAGACCGCCAGTGACGCAACATGTTGGATCGGACACTAAATGTGCGCTCGCATCCCGGCCACTCGCAGGCAAAGGCTATGTAGTTAAGCACCATCATCAATTTGGGTAACTAAGATGCAATGAGAGAAATACTCACGTTGCGAGCCCGTGTGTGTGCGCATGTGAACCTAACATGCGTCTGTAGATTAGTTTATAATTTCACAAGCCGTCTCGGAACCGACCTGTAGGCTGCTTGGTCTATCAAACTTTTTGCCGCAATATTCGCATTTGTGTCGTTTTTCCGCGTCTTCCTCGTGATTCTGGGAAGGTACTCCTCCTTGCCTCAGAATACCTTGAGCTCGCGGCGCGGGAGGTATAGCATGGACAAGCGAGCTTCCAGTGCCAGACGTCCGCAAGACATTATACGCGTAGTCGGGTTCACGTGTCGAAGGTGTCGCATAACCAGCTTCGTGGCGGTCACGATGTTGCGGTACTGCGTCGGGGTACTCGGAGGCACGTCTTCTTTGCGAGGCAGATGTCCCAGACTGGGCGATGCTCCCCGAGTAGGAATTATATCCTGCATGTTGAATAGGCGGAAGAGTCAATCCCCTCGGGTCTCCCTGAAATTTTATTAAGGATAATTACGCAAACGGCAGGTATGACACTCACACTCAGTTGCCCGTCACGAGAGGCAGTCGGGAGAGCCCCCCGGACGTCTCCAAACGCGTATGGATTGGGCCGGGGACGTCTTTCTAGTTCATCTACATACGAAGTAATCAATGGGAATTCATTGCGTTTCCTTGAGGGAAGAAATTCAACGCACCTCCAACTACGTCACGAATCGGGGGAAGGTGTCTATCCTGCGACATGCGAGAACTGGACGAGTAATAGCAATCTCTGGAGTCACCTGACATTTTGTTTCCTTGAGATATCTGGTAGATGTCTTAGTACTTTTGTTCTGATTTTTAGTTTTTAGTTGCAAAGCTAGTTATACCCCCCAATGCACCGCAGGTCCACTGCCACATGGACGACCGTTTGGTTAGAAGCCATGCACTTGAAAGCTTCCTAAAACATCCTAACTACGGCGCGCGATGATGTCAAAACAACGAAGCGCGCAAAATTATGACGAAGGTTACAGTGTTAATAAAACAAAGCCATGTTCGCACTCAGAAATAGCCACGAGAGTGAATTTGAAGCCGGCCAGCCATTTCAGGACATCTATGATCGTCTACTCTCTAGGAAAAATACCGCGACGCAGCGAGACAGACATATTGCTTTAGGCGTACTAAAATCCGTCACGGTAGTACAGATATATCGGTTTGCCCACAGAAGGAATTTCGATGTAAACAAACCAAAGAGGAAATTACAGATAAGCCGATGTTGTGGACAGCTGTGCGTAGTGCACAGTGAGAGAGATCACAGCTCGGAGGCTGGAATTGAGAGGAAGCCTCAACTGGTTGACTTGGAGTTGTGGCGGAGTTGAGAGCTCCGATCACTGATGGTGGGTTAGCGAAGAACGTTGGCGACCCGTGACCAGTTTTGATGAGAAGTTGATACCGTCATCCGTACATTGGACTAGCAGTTCTGGTGGTCTAACTTTAACCAACTTTGATATTTTTATTGAGGTGTGTATTTTTTATGTTACTCTTATATTTATTTATTGAGCGTGGAATGGAGACCGCAATAATCTCGACTCGGAGAATATTCATTCATACCTCGAAACTTAGCATTCATACATGACCGACTCCTTCAACCCGTCGGACACGGGCAGCAGTCATTCCCTGCCCTGGCGATCATGACCTTTTAGGATCACTCAATTACTAAGGGATGACAGACTGAACCAATCACAAGTTTCCCCGCACACGCTGCGGGACGTAGCTATGTCCCCTATCACGCGCTAATCCTGTTCAAGGTTCTCAGTCTACATTCTCCACGCCAACAGGCAACCTTGATGGTGACACGTGCGGAGAGTAGTACCGTGCGACGAGAGAGCGTAGAAGCGCTGCGATACCAGGCCCCAAATCAGACGAAAATCAAAGAGACTTCTTTTTCAAAAGGTTAACTCTTGCTCTGTGAGGATGTGTGCCCCCGTTCCCCCTCTAAATCGGGAACCTTTTCGTTGTTAGGTACGCCCCATAATGCTGCGGTCGGCGAGCCACCATGTGTGCACACCTGTGCGTTCGACTTGGTGGTTCATTTTGCTCGTGCTGAGTATTAGATGCTGACCGTCTCCCTGACGCCACGGAGCGTATCGCCTCTAAGACTTCTATAATTTCTCCCGTAAGAGGTATGCAACGCAATTGTCTCGGACCTCGAGTATGTTGATAGATGAATCCAAACATTGAAGTCATACGGGCCTTCTTCCTCTCCGGAACCGCCTGTTAGAAAACCTTATCATAAGTACTTTCCACTCTTACTCAATTTGGTACCGGCGTCTCTCGGGCTCCGCTAATGCCTTGAATTTCTTAGGACGCGTTCGCAGATGGTTTCCAACCAAGTACCGCGAGTCCGATCATGGCCCTCTGCGTGGAAATACTTCCTATGCCAGTAGGGTGTTGCCGCGCGCCTAGTTTTGAAGCTAAGAGGCCTGCAGATCTGATTGGCTAGCGACGCGACCTGCGAAGTAAGGTACGCCACACGTTGATTTCTTGGAAATCGATGCTTAATTTGATTTGCGATATTGACTGACATTCTGATGGTGACGGCTCGCGTGAGGACCATGCCATAAAAGATGAGTGATTATGACCACTCGCTTCATGCCATTCTTCTGTGTCTCAATCAGGCCTGGTGTCCATTGATCGGTGTAGTACATGGTAGCTGTAGGGGCCATCATCAACCAATATGATTAAAAACTGCTGCAGTGACTTACTGAAACATGTGAGACAACAATCATATCTCAACTTCAGAAAAACAAGGTCGGCGAGGAACAGCAAAAAAGTACTTTTGGGATTCAAGAACCACCCTGTCTCAAGCACATGGCATGTAGATATATTGCCGCCAGCCTTCGGTCTTGTGTTACAATAACCATTACAACGATCAGAGCAAAGCAACGAATGTGATAAATGCATGTCTGCACCTGTATAGCCTGAAGTCCCAGTCATCACATGTGTCCGACATGCTGGCTACCTGTCCGTGACAGCGCGCAGGAGAGCGTATAGCCCCAACATAAAGAATTTTTAAACCCAATGCAATCTACGATGAACATCGCTTTAAATCTGGATTAATAGTAGTTTCGGTTATTTGTCTTTCGCCAAGTGGTTATCGAAAGAAGTTCTACTTATCCTTCGTCAAATCATGCTGTGTTTTACATGAGAGAGAAATGTGACACTGACAGCGCTAGTGACAATGTTTGATCATAAACATTTGATAGAGAAGCCATGTGCACTCGTAATTGGAGTCTTAGTTCTGAGGAAGTAACTCTAATCAAATCTGTAGTGTAGGTTTGCAATAAATGTGATGTGTCACTTACATAACTGTAAATACACACCTCTAAGAAGGAAAAATCTCAGGTGTCGGAAGTTCGTTACGCCGATATTGTACGCACAGCATCGATCCATCTGTGACTTGAACCATAGGCTGTGGGAGTTTCTCGCGATGTCTAGAAGTCTTTTGCTTTGGGTCTGCTGCAATCTCAGGCTGGTGGATTTCAGATGGATTTCCCCGGTGTTTAAATTTCTGGGGTGAACAAATGGCAGACAAATAACCATTAGAGCGAAAGACTAATAGTTAGGGCTGAGGCCTAAGGCCTAAAAGGCAATGAGGCCCAATGATGCTGCAGAATGCACGTGATGTAACTGAACAAGGTGCGATCAGCAACAGACGCTCATTATTAGTCGTCTATTCTGTCTCTCGCCGCCACCATCGTTGACGTGCTGCCACCTCCAACGCGTCTTGGATATCCTCCATGTCTCATTCACGCTCTGGCTCATTCTCAGGCCAAAGCAGACCCCGCGTGCGCGCCAACTCCCAGTCACATATCGAGTCTGCAATCTCTGCGATCCAGCAGAAGGGCGAGAACACCGCCGCATCAGGCGCTTTCATACCTGGAACGGGTGGTTTCGTTGGGGGACCCCCTGTAGCTGGTGCAGAATCGGGGGCAGATCATGCTGTCTCCCCGACGGCGACTGCTACGGGTGCAGCTACGCGCCGTGTCAGCGTGCGACACAGGAGGGATCCTACACATTACATCTTGAACGGAAAGCGAGTCAGAACCACTGATAGGATATGTAGCGAGGTCAGTCGAATGCGCCCAGCAGCCCTAAGCAGCCCCCGCTCTGACGATCGTCCAAGGTGCCACCTCCCGTTGGCTATAGCCCGTCTGAACCACAATTTTGGTCGTATGCAGACCCCAACAAACCACTCCCTTCCCTAGCGTTTCTTAAAGAGCATTTTCGCGCCGAAGGGCGGTTGACGGAGGAGCAGGTGAGCTGCATAACCATGTAGATCCTTATGGTGTTTCCGATCTCGATAAGAGCATCTGCTGCTTGTAGTGAACATGCTCATATTGCCATACAGGCTTTATACATTTTGGACGCCACAACACTCATTCTTGGTCGTGAGCCGAACATGATCCATGTTGGCGATGGCGTCACAAGTGAGTTCGAAGTATTTTATTGATTTCAGTGCGCTTTCAACTCGGCGCTGCAGTCTGTGGAGATGTACATGGGCAATATGTACGTCATGAGTAGTAGAGCGGATCTAATTCAAACGCTATCTTTTCAGTATGACCTTCTTAAACTCTTTGATATTGGCGGTGAGCCGTCGGAGACGCCATACCTTTTTCTAGGAGACTATGTGGATCGTGGTGCTTTCGGAATTGAGGTGACACTCTTTTCTTACACACTTTTTATCTTCTAACTCATGTGTATAGTGCCTGTTGTATCTGTATGCTCTTAAGCTACACTACCCAACAACCTTCTTTCTCCTCCGCGGGAATCATGAATGCCGACATCTAACTGAGTTCTTTACCTTCAAAAAGGAATGTACGTGTGCTGCGCAAATAGCTTCCAATTCTCTGCTTACTGCTTGTTGCTTGTCACGCAGGCCTACACAAGTATTCCCCCAAGATTTATGAAGCCTGCATCCGCTCATTCCGCTCTCTTCCACTCGCGGCTCTCGTTGACGATCGATTTCTATGTGTCCACGGTGGCATTGGGCCTGATCTTAAAACATTAGCAGATATCGATAAGGTTGGTAGGGCTGAGCAAGCATGGCTTCTGTCACACTCACACGCCCCAGGTCCATCGATTCCAGGAGCCTGGCATGGATGGCCTTCTTTGTGACATCCTTTGGGCGGACCCGATCGAGAACTATTCGCGGGTTCCTGGACCAGACGATCCGCCCCTACCACAGGTCAGGCGCTTCGCTCACCGTAAGCACTTAGTCACATAAAGTTTCTCGTAGGTAGTGCTCACTGCTTTTTGTTTGAAGGCAAAGGCAAGGGCAAGGCCAGGCCAGGCAATGATGATTCAGACGAAGATGGGGAGTTACTCCCACCAGGGTTTATACACAATAATGTTAGGGGGTGTTCCTTCTTCTACTCGTAAGTTCGTTGGGGATATGATCCTTTTTGGTGACCTGACGTAGATGCGAGCGCGCAGGTATACTGCCGTATGTGACTTCTTGCAGCGTAACGGTCTGCTCAGCGTGATCCGAGCGCACGAGGCTCAAGACGCCGGGTGCGTTCCATTCGTCCTTAACGCCACCCATGTAGTCTGATCCGTCACCAGGTTCTGCATGTACCGCACAACCACTCTCAACTTTCCCTCCCTCATCACCCTCTTCTCAGCGCCGAACTATCTTGACGCGTATAACAATCGTGCAGCGGTGATCAAGTATGTAGGGCAGAACATTACAATCCGACAGTTTAATAAATCGGACCATCCATATTCCCTACCGGGCTTTATGGATGCGTTTACTTGGAGTCTACCGTTCGTTGGCGCCAAGAGTGAGTGTTGCGACGGCCTTAGCGGTGACGTGTAGAAGACTAACTAGGGCGGAATTGCTCTGGTGCAGTTGCGGAAATGCTTTTAGCGATTCTTAATTGTTGTACACAGGAAGAATTGGAGGATACTGATGAGGAAGAAAGTGAAGAGAGTGCCGCGTCCGGGGACTTCGAAGGCGAAGACCGGTTGCAGAATCGAGAGGCGATCAAAAACAAGGTCCTGGCCGTAGGAAGGATAGCGAGGGTATTTGAACTATTGAGGTATGTCCTCTGTATCTTTTGAACGTTCAGGCATCTAGCTTACTCTTCTACAGAGAAGAGGCTGAGGGTGTATCAGAGCTGACGTTCGAGACACCATCTAGCGAGGATATACACGCTCTTAAGAACACAAAACTTGACAACATGAACCACCGGATCAGAAAGTCGATCCATAATTTCGATGAGGCGTACGTTTTCATTTGCTATTTGCTACCGGCCCATGAGCTTTGCTAACAAAACTTTCTTTACGCAGACGGAAATCTGATATTCTGAATGAACGCGTTCCGCTTTCGCGGCCCCGATCCCCTTGGCAAGAACCACCGCCAGCAGACGACGAAGACATCCCACATGGAGCAGGTTCACATGCGAACCGACATCCGCTCGTCACAGCACCTGCAACATTCCCTCCCGCACGTGATGCCGAATGGGAATATGGCGCCGCATCGCCATCGCTCGTCTCACGCCGGCGCAGTACAACGGATGATACCACAACAATGATCAGGCGCGCGCTACAAGGCGAAGGGGATGACGAGGAAGAGCGTGAGATCTTGGAGCTTGCAAAGCGGCTGACCCGACCGTTGGTAGGGAAAGACGTGAAGAGAGCATATGGCGCAGGGACAGGCAGTACGAGGAGAGCTATTAGGAGAACGGATACTGCGTAATGGAAAGTAGATGGGACTTGGCAACACTGTGTGCATAGGATATACCAAAAGCCAGTGAGGACGACTACATATGTAGGAATCTCCTCCGTGTCGGGCGGCGAACGTTGACGGATATGCATGGTATTTTATTGGATGTGGCAGCCATAGCGGCAAACGTAGCTCGTGTTGTTCCTGGTCTATACTGGGGCTTTGATGTCGTGAAGCTTGTCCTCGGCCTCATCATCAACAAGGAACATAGCCATCGTCGACTCGTGTCCTGCATTCCGTATTCAGACTTGAGCGTTATGTTATTTGTTGTTCTGGCTTCAAGGCCGCGGTACTTGATGCTGCAGCATCATCACGTCACGATTTCCCGCACCCCTGTGATGGGGAGCTCTTGTGTCTTGGCTAACCCTATCGTAGCTCATGCAATTCTGTTGTCAACATAATCTCGATTCTCGTCTGTGCTCCTATCAACGACACTCAAACTACCTGTTTTTCTTTGGCCCATCCATTCCTTGGTCTAAGGTTGTAAGTGCGGAGGACCAAACCCTTGCATTAGAAGATTAGACCGAGGCACGACACCCTCGGGTTACGGAGGCTGTCGCAAACATTTCCATTTGAGTATAGCGCTCGAATTATTTTCGCAAACCGTCTTGGAGAGGGTCGTCATCGAAAGACTAAATGGTAAACATCATCATCGCGTGGAATTACGGACTTGAAGGTGGCCTACATCAACGTTGATGTGCAGTTGCTCGTGGAGGCATAGAGAGCCAACGGTGATAGGAGCTTATTTAAATCGTAAAAGATATATCCATAGGCATAATGAATGTCAGGATCGTTCACGGAAAGAGAAGGGGAAAAGTTGACCGGAGCACAATGAGCCAGACCGAACCTTGGCAGACCTTGGCCGGATGACGTCCTTACGGGAAGCCGGCGTGTGCGGTATGATAAGCGCTTCGGGCTGACCACCCGCCCGACGTTCGCCAACAGGTGGTGAACTAGCGTTCTTCCTGCAGCCCGTGTCGCAACCCTGCCTTGCATCTTGACCATCGACAGCACACACCCTCAACTCGTGCAGGTCAACCTGGTCGAAGCACTCATGACCTCCCTAGGACTCAGCGCGCATTGTCATGATTTGTCATCTCTTTTACACATGGCAGCTCATGTATGCAACAGGATGAGGTGAGTACAAAATAGAAACGGCAAGTTTGACCGCAACCTTATCAGGCATTTTGATCGCCCTTTGCCAACCTTTGCCTAGTATCCTTATATCTATAATAATCAAGGCAGAACTCTTCCGCTGCACGTCCGCCGGAATCGGCCGGATGGCGCCCGTATACCGTCCTTGCCAGGCCCGCATTATTGAACATGGAGAAATGATCGAGCGTTGTGGCTAGGACCCCTAGGTACGTAGGCTATCCGTCGGACTTCTTTTACCGAGATGTCAGCCGCCGTATCATACCTACAGCGTGACATCAAACACTCCCGCTGTCAGGGGATCAAGCTCAAACTTATGCCCGAAAATAGAACTGAAAGTTTATGCCCGTTGTATCAAAAAACTCTATATGGAGTTCACCAAGAATTCTAATACGGGTGCAACAGTTGTGACTCACCTTCCAGGCTGCTGAACAACTCTTCTTAGACTGCTCCAAATCCCAAAGCTGACGGCGTAAAATTTGCTCCCTGATTTACTTTGTTCAGCGAGGATTCATGAATCTCTTTTGGGTAACAATTATAACCTTGAATCCTTTTTATATAACCTACGGGCAGTGACAGGCTCGAGGCTACAGAACTCCGAGATGAGGAACAACCCTGCCCCGAAATCGCCTGATTCAGGTTGTCTTGAAGTATACCTACTTAAGTAGGTTAATAATATTCCTCAGTTGGCTTGTAACATTATTGATCCGATTTCTCAGTTTTTAAAAAAAAAACCTTTTTGCGGTCAAGCGGATTCGCCTGGAATACTTTGCCGGAAGAAGAACCCCGTATATACTATCTAAACTTGGATGTTTGTGCGCGCTTGCCAGTCCAGAAAATACTATATATCATCGTGGGTTTTGACTGTGGCCTATCAAACTCGCTCCCACTTAACGCAATCCCATTGCACTACCCACCCTCCTTCCCTACAGTCTTTACTTTGCACAGTATTTCAATGCATTTCTTTATTCTTTTCACACTTATCACTTCGGCATTTGCCATTCCCCTACTCGACAAGGAGACGAACGTAGATGTCAAGCTACCCATTGATGGTACTGTCTCCGTCACTCATTACGGTCGTTACGTTCGTGTGTTTCACGATTTTATTTGTCGGCCTTGGCTTTACTTTTTAAAAACTAGAACCCGCACGGGGACGCAGCCCTTCGCGAAGCTAAATACGTCGGTTTTTTGCTTCGTAATGTTGCTGGATACATCTCACTTCTCGCTAACTAGATCTTGGGTACTCGAGAAGTCCGTGTGTTTCACGATTTTATTTGTCGGCCTTGGCTATAGCTTTTGAAACTAGAACCCGCACGGGGACGCAGCCCTTCGCGAAGCTAAATACGTCGGTCTTTTGCTTCTTGATGTTATTGGATACATCTCACGTCTTGCTAACTAGATTTTGGGTACCCGTGAAGTCCGTGTGTTTCACGATTTTATTTGCCAGCCTTGGATTTAGCTTTTAAAACTAGAACCCGCACGGGGACGCAGCCCTTCGCGAAGCTAAATACGTCGGTCTTTTGCTTCTTGATGTTATTGGATACATCTCACCTCTTGCTACCTAGATCTTGGGTACCCGTGAAGTCCGTGTGTTTCACGATTTTATTTGCCAGCCTTGGATTTAGCTTTTAAAACTAGAACCCGCACGGGGACGCAGCCCTTCGCGAAGCTAAATACGTCGGTCTTTTGCTTCTTGATGTTATTGGATACATCTCACCTCTTGCTACCTAGATCTTGGGTACCCGTGAAGTCCGTGTGTTTCACGATTTTATTTGCCAGCCTTGGATTTAGCTTTTAAAACTAGAACCCGCACGGGGACGCAGCCCTTCGCGAAGCTAAATACGTCGGTCTTTTGCTTCTTGATGTTATTGGATACATCTCACCTCTTGCTACCTAGATCTTGGGTACCCGTGAAGTCCGTGTGTTTCACGATTTTATTTGCCAGCCTTGGATTTAGCTTTTAAAACTAGAACCCGCACGGGGACGCAGCCCTTCGCGAAGCTAAATACGTCGGTCTTTTGCTTCTTGATGTTATTGGATACATCTCACCTCTTGCTACCTAGATCTTGGGTACCCGTGAAGTCCGTGTGTTTCACGATTTTATTTGCCGGCCTTGGCTTTAGCTTTTAACCCTAGAACCCGCACGGGGACGCAGCCCTTCGCGAAGCTAAATACGTAGGTCTTTTCCTTCGTGATGTTATTGGATGCATCTCACCTCTCGCTAACTAGATCTTGGGTACTCGAGAAGTCGTGTGTTTCAAGATCCTATGTAGCGGCCTTGACTTATTTTTATTCATTTCAACTCTAGGTCCCAATCCATGCTCTCTCACACGCCCGCAACGTAGGCTCTTCTCTTTATGATGTTTTTGGATTAGTCTCACATGTCGCCGTCTAGGAATTGGGTCGTCGTGATGTCCGTGTGTTTCACGATCCTATGTATGGGCCTTGGCTTATTTTTTATATACATAAAAATGTAGAACGGAAACGCTCTCGCAGCCGCCAAATTCGTAGGTTTTCGCTTCCTAATGTTATTGGATTTGGCTCACCTGTTGCCACCTAGGAATTGGGCCGTCCTGAAGTCCGTCTCTGAAGTCCGTCTCTCTCCTTTGGGTACGATCATGTCCCCTGATAAGTTTTAACCAGGGGAACGGTCAACTGAACGACGCGAGGACTCCATCGCCGATCAGGTCTAATCATATATATCTGACTTTGGTCTGTCCTTGTTAACACCGCGTACGTTAAACCACCATACTTTTAGTTGAACTCAACTGCGTTTTTCCTTTTTTTTTTTTACCGTTGTCGCCAGTTTTCTTGGTAGTCTTTTCGAAATAGGTTTTTCCATCGTCTAATGCAATGCGTATACTTGTCTTTGGGTTATCCATATTCTGATGTTTTGGCAAGTAGTTGGCTTCGCAAAGTTTAGTGGGAA
Source organism: Ramaria rubella (assembly GCA_015039355.1). NCBI lineage: Eukaryota > Fungi > Basidiomycota > Agaricomycetes > Gomphales > Gomphaceae > Ramaria > Ramaria rubella. The sequence continues at coordinate 314,275 of MU134344.1, forward strand.
GCCACCGTAAACCACATTTCTTAACCAACACTCTTGTTGTGCGTTTCAATTCTTATTACTCCGATCGTCTTCTGAACCTTCTAAATGCGTAAAACATTGATTTATTATTATAATAACCAATCTGACGTGCTCAGCCAACAGCTGCATCATATGCCCGTGAAAGACGAGAACATAATGCTTCAGCTTGCCAGTCCCAAATATAAATGCCCGTCTTTTGTCACAAAACAATTCTGCACGTTCAGGAAAATGTGCATCATCGCGCAAATGCGCCTGCCGCCCAAAATGTTTCCTTGACAAGTGTCTTGCTTTAATTTTTCTTTCAAGTTCTTGGATTATACAACAAGGATACGGTTTCATTAGTACTTGAGCTGATCTAAACTTAGATGGACGTTTTTTTACATAAGTTTACTATACCGCTTAGCAAACATAATGTAGACCTATGAGAACATTATGTGACGTTAGAATATCAACGCACCAGCATCGCGACAGTTGCGGGGAAGAAATTTTCAACGTATCCTTTCAGGATCAGTGTCTAGTTGAGGACGGGTATCTAATTACTAAAACATCTGAAGTGAAAACTCAGGATTTCGTATTTACTAGACAATCCAGCATGTAAAAGTACGCAAAACAAAAAAAGAGGAAATGCTGTCATATTGTGGCAGGTAGCCAGTGTGGTGTAACGAGATCATAAGTTGGATCTGATCAAGGAGATACGAGAAGGAGCGGTATAGTGAGATACGGGGTATATTCAAAGGCCAACGGTGCTCAAGCCGAGGCCGAGACCAAGAGAATTGAGGGTGCTGGACACAGGCCCCAGCAGGGGTGCAAGAGTTGTGGCGATCCCGGGAACAAGGGAGGTGACAGTCGAGAGTAGACCATTGATAGAGCCGCTGTGAAGAAGGTTAAGATCTCTGGGAGTCTAAGAATTAAAGGGAAGGTGACTTACTTAAGGAGAGTGAAGACGGATTGAAGCTCGGGAACTTCGGTCCCAAGCTGCGAGGTGACCTGTTGGATGACGTCGCTGACCGACTTGGTAAGTCCTGCGACGGCCTGCGAAGCCTGTTGAGTGGACACTGCTTGGCCGCTGCCACGGACAACGCCGAGGGGTGCCAAAAGGCCGAGCTGGTTAGTGGCAGCGGTGAGGACGGAGTTGAGCTCGTTGAGAGGGCCAACAAGGGCAGAGCCCACAGGAGTTGAGGCGAGAAGGCTCTGAATATTGCTAATGATCTTGGTGGCATTGGCCTGGGCACTGCCAATCACGACAGGAAGGGTGGGGAGGTCGAGACCGTTGTCGCGTGCGGAAACTTTGTTACCAGAGAGAACATTTTTTGCAATTTTAGAATCCTTCATGCCGACATTTCCAATTGCAACCCTAGCGAGAGGAGCAATCGCCTTAATTCTCAAATGTAAGACCCAAAGGGATTATCACGATACAGAAACATGCGCACTTTGACAGCTGCCTTGACAGGAAGGTTCGCGACCTCACGATAGCCTAAATAATTCTGGATGCAGAAATGTAAGACAAGCATTAACATCGCATAGAAACAGCCACGCCTTTAATCCCTGGGTATAGGGATAAAAAGACAAACGTGTTTGTATCACATATAAACAGACGTACATTCATGGCACCGTTTTGGCGCACACCCAAACCCTAGATACAGACAGGTGAGACAAAGGCGTATGATAAAGGTTGAAATTCACGTTATTGCCAGATAGGACGCCATCGGCGACGTTATCTTTCTTAGCAGCAACGTTGGCAGCCGGTGCCTTGACAGACGCAACGACCTTAGGGAACAAGTCAGAAAATAAAATTATCTGAAAGAACACAGGCAAACATTTGGAAGGATACCAGCAACACCGGCGGTGGGTGCATTGATTTTCACTGGTGCGTTGACCTCTTTGAGGAGGGGAACAGCAAATGCGGAGGTGACAAGAGTAAGGAGTACAAAAGAGTGCATCGTACGGGTGTACAGAGTAGTGGTAAAGACCGTGGGGAACAAAGTGGGTTTGAAGTGATTTGGGAGTTGAAACAAATGTCAACGATGGGGAGGGAAAAACGCGGCGCCGTTATATATCGCCTAAGAATTGGCAATGCGCGCTTTATGTCCATTCAAGATATACGTACAGCTCCACTTCGCCATGACCAAAAGGGTTTCGGAAAAATAATGATCACGAACCTCAAGCTTGAGCTTAGGGCCTTAGGGTGTTCCACCGAGCAAATTTTAACGGACAGAAGGTGATAATAGAAGAATCCTGGCCTGCTTCAAGCGGGCCTCCCACAGGTAGCCCTGCTAAAATACACAGTTGAGAATACCTATCACCACGAAACTACAGTGCAGGAAGTTGAGGATGTATTGATGCTCCACCGCGGGAACTAGATAAGCCTATATGTGGACTGGTATGTAGTGGAGCGATCTAGCCGTCTATGCGTACCCAAGTTGAATTTATATGTTGCTCATCCAGATTAGCTCCGGCCGATTCCAAAATCGTAATCTGCGATTATGGACTAGGCGAAGTGGTTTGGACCAGTGCTGAGCGCGTATGTCACTTAACCATAGCAGAATATGACATCAATTTGCAAGGGGGCATACACATTAATTTTCTGACAATCTGAGGATGAGAGAAGCAAATGCACAATGAATTTTGAAGATATTGTACTACACAAAAATTTAGAGTAAGCCTTGTTTTAAGATATCTATGAGTGTGATATTGCTGCGCGCTCTTGTGCCTCTCCGGAAAGACGTAGCTCATCTCTCATTGCCTTCACTTTCTCATGCCCCAAGTGTGCCTCTTCGTTAGCCCAATGATGCTCTTCGATGAGCACCTCGCTTGCAACATTCTGGTGCACTTGATAGTCACGTTGTTTCTCCATGGAAGACTTGAACATCAATGCCAAGAGGTTGAATCCTTCTTCTCAATGACATTTGACTGAGAGTTGTGGTTTGGAGGTGGATGGGGTTTGAGGCAGGTGGCAAGTTCTCCTTCTCTGATCCATCTGAGTCTGGTAGGTCATCCCATGGGTGTTTGGACTTGCATGCATGCCCCATGAGCATGGTGTTGTGAATGGCATGGCCATGCACTGCCTTGGCATCCTGAGCCTAGGCAGTGATGTGGTCACATCATCTTAACAGTAGGTCAATGACTTACCTCTTTGACTTGCTCACATTCCTCATCTAGGACCTGTTCCACATGTCTCTTCATTGCAGCAACAGCATCTATGTGTTCTGAAAGGACAGCAAACTTCAGAGGGTCACTGTTTAATTCCCGTCCCAGGGTGGATTGGGGGAATGCCGCTTTGGCATTAGGCATCTGTAAGTGGTCAAAGATGAATATAGTGGAAAAGAACACATATGAGGATGCTTACCCCAATGAGCTTGAGGACACTTTTAAGTTTATTCCAAACAGTTTCCCAGTCACAGCCTAGGCAGCTGCCATTGTCCTGCACCATCCTAAGGACCTCCTGCCACTTCTCTTTGGACTGGGTGTGCTTGCACATGACTGGGTCAATGTGAAGGACAGCATTCAGGAGTTTGTCGATATCACTATATGTGAATTTGGCACACACCTTACGTCCAGCTCCGTTTTTTGATGTGGGCTCTGCCTTTGACTGCTCGGCTGGGAGATCATCCATTGACCACTGTTGGGGCTCCAGTGGGTTGAGAGGATGCACAAGTGGAACATTCATGATGGTGCCCAATGACGTGGCATGGGAGAGGCTGAGCACATCAAGTGCATTAGCAGTTCCCAATGAGGGGTGTAAGGGAGCTTGTGTGAGGCCTGGTATAAGGGCAACCTCCAGGGGAAGTGGAATATCACACTGAACACTGGCAGATGGGAATCCAAAGATATATAAGCTCACAGAAGACTACATACAAAGATACACACCTGGCAGATGGGAATCCAAAGAGAAAAGCCTAAGGTTCCCACTGCCAAGATAAAGGAGTATGCAAATAAGCACTGGGACATACTGTGATTACATAACAGGGTTGGAATCCAATCCCGTTATGTAACCAGGTGCTTATGTGAAGGAAAATGAAGAACAAATGCACTGTGTTTATGTAATGGGATTGGAATCCAATCCCATTACATAACACAAGCACTTATGTGAGTGAGAATGGATGCCAAGTTATGTAATGGGATTGGAATCCAATCCCATTATGTAACCGGGCGCTTAAGTAAGCGAACTTGAACGAAAAGATAGGGGAAGGGAGATAATGGGGGGAAGGGAGAAGTGGGGAAGAATAGATAGGAAGAAGAGATAATAGAGAAGTGTAGAACCACATGAAATGGGGTTCCCCTTACATCACCCCCCTTCTAGAGTGTGACGTCCCGACACACTGAGACCTACTGGAGGGACAGGTGCTTTTTGATGGAAGGTGTCGAAATCAGCAGCATGAATGCGACGAGGGGCACCAGGATGGAGGAGGTGGAAGTCGGCAATGAGGTCTGGGGCTGCTAAATCTGTCTCAGGAATCCACTCATCATGCTCATACCCATAACCCTTCCACCTGACCTTGTATTGGAGTTTCCCATGGTGGAATTGACTGTCCAAAACCTGTTCAACCTCATAATGCTCATCTTCCCCTACAAGGACTGGGGGAGGTGGGGGTTGAGCTTTCCAACCAGGAATGGGGTCTGGAGGGGCTGGGAGGAGCTTCACCACAGGGAAGACAGGGTGGAGGCAACTCATCGACTTGGGGAGTCGAAGATGGTAAGCATTGGAGCCGACCTTGTGTTCCACTAGGAATGGGCCTAGGTTCCGATGTGACAATTTCTTAGAGGGGTGAGTGGTGCTAATGTCGCTTGCATCTAGGAAGACTTTGTCACCAGGAACAAAGGTAGGGGCTGGCTCATGATGACAATTATAGTATCGAGCCATCTCCTCTTTTGCCTTTACAAGGGCAGCTTGGGCTTCAGACAGGGAGTCAGCCATTTGTTGTTTGAACTCATTCACAGCTTCTCTTCTAGATGGCTGCTGGTGAGGTTCGAAGCCCATGCGTGGGTGACGACCAGAGTCAAGCATGAAGGAAGTCTCTTTTGTGGATGAGTGCACATGGTTGTTGTACTGGAACTCTGCAAGGGGTAGGAGGTCATCCCAGTCATCCTGTCGCTCGTTCACAAATAGGTGGAGGTATTGCTCCAGCTCTTGGTTGACATGTTCTGTCTGTCCATTGGTCTGTGGGTGGTATGCAGTGGAGGCAGCCACCTCGATACCCAGAAGTCTGTATAGCTCACGAGTGAACTCACTGACAAACTGTGTACCTCGGTCTGAAACCACATGGAGGGGTAGGCCATGGTGTCTCCAAACATGATCCCTAAAGAGACAAGAGGCTCCCAATGCTGTAATTGTGGTCAAGGTGGGGATGAAATGAGAACGTTTGGATAAGGAATCCACAACAACCATCACAGCATTGTACCCATGTGACTCAGGGAGTTCAACAATGAAGTTGACACTGACTGTCCCAACGCTGCTCAGGAACCTCCAGAAGGTGTAGTTCTCTGACAGGCAATCAATGCTGAGCCTTGGTGCCTAGACATAGGTCACATGCCTTTGTGTAGCTACCAATGTAGCGAGACATGCGGGGCCACCAATAGTTCTGAGAGACAAGTTCCAAGGTCTTCCAACATCCAGCATGGCCAGCAATACGAGTGTCATGATGTTGGGAGACAATTCTATGTCATAAGTCATGCTGATCAGGGACATATATCTTTCCACAGAACAGAAGTGTACCATCCCTCTCACTTCACTCTGATGACTTCACAGACTTCCCAGTAGTCTTGCGAAGTTCCTTAGCAGCACGTGCAACTGACTCCTCTAGCTCTCCATCCTTGGTGCCATTACAAATGTCCCTCAGGATGTCACATTCTTCACCTGTAAACTCCAGTCCTTCCAGTGCATGGATGACAAAGAGTTCTGGTTGGAGAAGCACCAATTTATCATTGTCATTTGAGCCAGTGCCATGATCAGATCGGCATGAGAGTGCATCTGACTTCCCCATTGTCTTGCCAGGACAATGGTACAGGTTGAAGTCAAACCAAGACAGATAAAGAGACCAACGGGCTTGGCGACAATTGAGCTTTTTAGCTGTGCAGAAATATTCAAGATTTTTGTGGTCTGTCCAGATCTCGACATGATGTCTCGCCCCCTCAAGGAAGTGTCGCCATTCTTCAAGGGCACGCATGATGGTGAGCATTTCCTTGTCATGGATCTCATAGTTGCGCTCAACCGGTGACAAGCACGATACTCGACAGCGCCTACTACACTACAAAAGACACTCACTGCACACGTGCCTATCATCATCAGCTTTCGCCAGACCATCATCTGCTGTGCTACCTCCAGTCTGCCAGACACATCATCTCCACACTCATTCTGTTTTTCATCGATTCTATTTTCAATATGCCACCCAGCATTGCCGCCACCATATCCCATGACTCGTTTCAGATAACTGCCAAGCCAGACATACACGTTGGACCACACGTTGAACTTCCTAGTCGGTGTTCTCCCCTTGATGTTCATTTGTCCAGTCCTCCTCCACAAGTCACACATCGTTGGTACTATCCTCTATATGTCGAATCTCCTGAAGGTCCATTCCGAGTATTCCCCTCATATCCTCCTTATTGCATTCACGATTGCATATGGGTATTTGATCAAACCTTCCATGCTCCCTTCTACATCATCGGTTTTGACCCAAACTTCGAACCAGTGAATGGTTGGCATTGTATCGTCCTCAGGAATAACTGGTACATCAAAGAGCATGGACCAGGAACAGAGATTTGCTACAGTTATGTGCCTAAGGACTTCATCAAGAAGGGCTCGTCTTCATTCCCTCTCTGGAGGAAATTTGTATCCAAGTGTCGTGATTGGTTCACATGTTTCTGAGTCGTCATCAAGTCATATGACTCACTTACTCATCTTCGGAGATATTTGACAAGCAACTGGAATCCTATTGGATGGCTATGACTCATTTTTCATCACCTGACTCACTCACTTCTTGGCTGTACTTCTATTTCCAATTGTTCCACATGGTCTATTGTCTATGACTCACTTCTATTCTAATTCTGGCTTCTATTTCAAATTCGCTGCCACATTTCCCTTCATTTTTTCGACCACCTGACTCAATTTTCCATTTCCTTACAAACCATCTTCCTATTTTGGTTTTCTGCCTCTCGCTGTTAGTCATTTCTCCTGTCTGCTGTCGACGACATCATTGTATGGCATACTCACATCGTTTGTTGTTCTGCTCATGTATATATAAGGCCTGTTTCGCCTTAGTGTACCCCAATTCACCTCTTTCAGTTGGATTCACTTGTCTAAGTCTAAGTCTAAGTCTACTACTACGTCTATGTCAAGGCCAGCTTTGTCAATCATGTGACATTTGCTGTTGTATCTCGTCTACGCTTATGTCAGCGTATTACGTCATCATCTTCGTCACTGCTATGTCTTCATCTTCGTCTTTGTTCTACCTTTGTTGCTGCTGATTGCAAAGCGCACTGAGCCGAACAGCAGTGTTAGTAGCTGTGCAATGACAACACCGCTACCCACTGTCTTTTGGATCCATTTCCGAAAGTAAACCTGGCTGCCCCAGAGAGGCCCAGTCCATCGTCTATCATCTCAGCAATCCCTATTTCCATTTTGACACACATCCTTCCATCAAGTCCTTCCAGAACTCAGTTCGGTCTCGCCCATTGATCGTTCATCACACACGTTCCTACTCCATCATCTTCTCAATAAGGCCTTATCCCTTCCTGTTTCATCTATCTGGCACTCTCTCCGACAGTTATTGCCATTTATATCTGTCATACCTAGCTATTCCGATGACACCTGTCTATTTCGTACATAACAGGAAGTCGAATTGCAAGTTAACAATACTTTGCGACAGCCAATACAGTTGACAGCCATCTCAATTGGTACCCCACACTGGATCAAAGCTTTTCCTGCCGATCGTATTCCACATCCGGACTTACCATTGCCATCTTAGGACATATCTGCATCGCCTCATTCATACCTCCAGGGTGCTTGGCACTCATACCTTCTATTTTGGGCTTCATCAAGCGCTTGCTTATCTTTTGACGCTCATCCGGCCTCCGTTTGTATTCCCATTCATTCCCAATCTGACTCCTACCACTTCTGACTACTTCTGACCACATCCGGTCTCTGCTGACATCTGACAGCGCTCTTCATCAAGTACCAATTTCCAGGATCTCATTAGCCCGATTTGTACCGGATCCTTTTGAAGTCATCCATTGGCGATTGTTCCTAGTGCCTGTCAATCAATCTTCATTTGTAGCTGCCTGTCCAGTACTCTAATCAAAGTACAATCCGCCAGCATTCAGCACTCACCTCCATCAGATCCATCTCCTTCCTTCTTTGGCCCCGATCCTTGACTCCCTCTTTGGGCCAAAGACTCGTTTCGCTCGTCCCGGTCGGCTAGTCAATACACCTCCACCAGGTCACATTTGGCTGTTATCCTCATCTAAACTTCATATCAACAATCCTAGCTGGTATCCCAATCAAGCACGTCTCTGGACTTCAATTCCTGTCAACAATCCGCTGCTAATTGACTCCCTTATTGACCATCCCATCCTATATCCCCTTGAATACAACTTCTTGACTCCAACAGAGCTCAATACACCTGTCAGCTCCCATTCACAAAGCTCATCTATCGTCATGTCTCAACCAATTCATTCCAAATTTGACTTCCCTCCCCCTCGCTCTCGGAATGCACCCAAGAGATCTTCAGGCCAATATGATGAAGTTGCCACCTTCCTCAAAACTTTTGCAGAACTTTCCGATGCGTATGGATTAACAAATGAAGACTGCTTCGAAAGACTTCCCCTCTATGTCAAACGATCGGTTTGACAGGTCATTGAAGGCTTAACAGAATTTCATCAGAAGAACTGGACCGCATTTGATGCCAAGCTCAGAGTTTTATATGATCATGACTGGACATCAAAACACTTCAAAGAGAAAGATCTAGAGAACTTTACTACTGAGTATCGTCACAGGGTCCTTTGAAATCTCTATGACTTCCATCGCTATCAAAGGAAGTTCACTCGCATTGCAGGCTGGTTGCTCAATCGCTCCAAGATCAGTGACAATGACTATGAAAGATACTTCTGGCATGGTATTCCAAAGTTGATTCGGGAGAAACTTGAAGACAGAATGCTCCAGGAAAATGCTGCACTCGACAGATCTGTTCCCTTCAAAATCGACATTGTAGTCAAAGCTGCAGAACACGTCTTTGACCTTGGTAAATTCTATGATGATGAATCTGATTCAGATGGTCTTGTTTCAGAAGCAGATGACTCAGATGAAGAAGAAAGTGGTTCCTCAGACAATGACGACAGTGATTCTGATGACGACAAGAAGAAAAAGAAGAAGAAGACAACCTCCAAGTCCAAGAAAGCTTCTCCTGCTTCTCCCCTTCCTACTTCGACTTCTACTCCATCATCTTCGACTTCTAAACCCAATGGCTCATCCCAGAATGAAACTGACGAAGTTGCAGATCTCATCGACAAGCTTGCTCGCATGAACATCAGCGACCCCAACTACTACTCTCTCTATTTTCGAATTGTCACAAAGACGCCCATTATGGTCAATATTCTTCCGAAACCCTCCCAACGCTCAAGTGAATCTCGCCCTCCCACCAATACATCCTCCTCGAGTCAATCCCAACAGGCTAATTCTAGCTTGTTTGAATGCTATTTCTGTGGAGAAAAAGGACATGGAACTCGACGATGCCATCAAGCTGACACAATGATTGCTGCTAACACCATTGCTCAAAATGATTCAGGTCGCATCACATGGCCAGATGGTTCAGATATCCTTCGAAATGGCTCAGAAACCATTTTAGCTGCCATCAATTGAGAATTAGCTCTCCAACTCAGGAAAAATTCAGATCGTCCTGCGACTACCAATCTAATCATGGCTCCTCCAGAAATATATGCAGCTGACTCAGACTATTCAGAGAGCGACAGTGGCAAGGTCTATGCACAGTATACCAATCCAGTCTCACGACCACATGACAAAAGAAAAAGCAATAGGAAGAAGACAAGATTCGATGGAGTTTATCCTCCTCCTCGCCCTAAGCTTGCTCCCAAAGCTCAAGACACGTCATCTACTCTGGCAGTCCCCTCTCAGGCAACTATATCCCCTCTTCCTGATACCTCCGAGTCTCCTACTCCATCAGCATCGGCAGACAAAGAGAACATTATTCCTAAGGTTACTCCTTATGACATTCCCCCCCTCCCTTTTGATCCAGATGACGATGATCAAATCATGGAAGATGTCTCACAGCCTACACCTCCTGCACCTCCTTCTCGTTTTGGACCTCCCAGGGATGCTAAGCCATCGAAATCATCAATGAAACCTTCAACCGCTCCCAAGACCTCCAAGACACCAGTTCAGTCACTATTCCTTCATCTCCTTCAACAAAACTTCAGTCACAACTCCAGTGCAATCTCAATGTTGACACCTTCGTTGAAAAAATTTTGGACTCACCTATCACTGTCAAATTCGGAGAAGTACTAGGCTCCTCACCTTTTACGTCAAAGAAGATTTTGGATTATCTGCGGCTTACTCGTCCTACACTTTACACTCAAGACAGCAACATTGACATCGACACTGCTATGGTTCACAATATGGGCATGAATCTTCCAATGCGCTGACAAGCATGATACTCGACAGCGCCTACTACACTACAAACGACACTCACTGCACAAGCACCTATCATCATCAGCTTTCGCCAGACCATCATCTGCTGTGCTACCTCCAGTCCGCCAGACACATCATCTCCACACTCATTCTATTTTCCATCGATTCTATTTTCAATATGCCACCCAGCATTGCCGCCACCACATCCCATGACTCGTTTCAGATAACTGCCAAGCCAGGCATACACGTTGGACCACGCGTTGAACTTCCTAGTTGGTGTTCTCCCCTTGATGTTCATTTGTTCAGTCCTCCTCCACAAGTCACACATCGTTGGTACTATCTTCTATATGTCGAATCTCCTGAAGGTCCATTCTGAGTATTCCCCTCGTATCCTCCTTATCGCATTCACGATTGCATATGGGTATTTGATCAAACCTTCCATGCTCCCTTCTACGTCATCGGTTTTGACCCAAACTTCGAACCAGTGAATGGTTGGCATTGTATCGTCCTCAGGAATAACTGGTACATCAAAGAGCATGGACCAGGAACAGAGATTTGCTATGGTTATGTGCCTAAGGACTTCATCAAGAAAGCCTCGTCTTCGTTCCCTCTCTGGAGGAAATTTGTATCCAAGTGTCGTGATTGGTTCACATGTTTCTGAGTTGTCATCAAGTCATATGACTCACTTACTCATCTTCGGAGATATTTGACAAGCAACTGGAATCCTATTGGACGGCTATGACTCATTTTCATCACCTGACTCACTCGCTTCTTAGCTGTACTTCTATTTCCAATTGTTCCACATGGGTCTATTGTCTGTGACTCACTTCTATTCTATTTCTGGCTTCTATTTCAAATTCGCTGCCACAATTCCCCTTCATTTCTTCGACCACCTGACTCAATTTTCCATTTCTTTACAAACCACCTTCCTATTTTGGTTTTCTGCCTCTCGCAGTTAGTCATTTCTCCTATCTGCTGTCGACGACATC
>MU134344.1:330368-359988 GCA_015039355.1 Ramaria rubella
TTTCTGCTTCTACTTCTGTATCGTCACTGCTTCTACTACTGCATTATGCGACTGTATTCGCATCTGCTCTATGTTGTCGTTTACAGTGTACTAACTGTTTCGACCGGAACTGTATCTGCATCATCATCTGAATCTGAATCTGAATCTGCTCACTTAGGTTGACTTACTCCACTTAACCCCATGTGATTCCGCTTTGTCCGGAATATATGTACTCGTCTTGTTGTTTGCTACGCTCATACGGTATGTTACTACAGCAGTTGTCGTCTGTCCTCTTTACTGATTACCGCTCTCCGTCTTTTGGTTTTATCCTTCTACCAAACATTCCTTTACCTTTTTACTCAATCCACCAGCTTTTTTACTTCCCTTTACACCGTCGCTTAAACTTTTATCTTCGGTCTTAATCTTATCTTCACTCAGTATCTGTTATCTGGTACACCTTGTTAACCTTTATCTTCATGTCGGTTCTTCACTCACTCAGTCCACTACTTTTTACTCAGTATCGGTAGGTTATCCTAAGGTCAACGAACAGTTTATAGAGGCTTCTACTCATTCACTCAGTATACTGAACTACTGCTGAGTCTTTGTACACTTGGTTAGTGCTGTGAACCTATGTTTAAAGGAGGTCTCTCCCTTACTTCTGCTCGGGAAGAACTGCTTCAGGAATCCGTGTATTGACATTAGAGACAAACCAGACACGAGAAACTACATGGTCAATAAGGACTCCTGCTATGTTACGGTTGGTAAGTGACCAAGCTTCAAACCCAGTTTTGGCTACTGCATCTTCCCTCGTACCTTCCAAACTAGTTTATGGGTATACGTTAGCACTTACGCTATTCCTCCTATACTCCCCTTATGAGCCTTACCTGGAAAGTCCTCTAAGCTGTATATCTCCTATCATGGCTGCTACACACTGAACACCCTCCTCCTGACCTGTTTACTTGTAGTTCCCCTCTTGTGGCTGATCCTTCAAGTTACGCACCAGGTTGCACATACGGACCGAACCGTCAATAGACTTTGTTCAGTACCCTATACCACCGCCGTTACGACCTACCGTATAACTTTTTATCTTAGCTACTTTTGTCTTACTCACCACCTCCTACTACACAGACCGTCTGAGTTCTACCTTTGTTGCTGCTGATAGCAAAGCGCACTGAGCCGAACACCAGTGTTAGTAGCCGTGCAACGACGACACCACTACCCACTGTCTTTTGGATCCATTTCCAAAAGTAAACTGACACCGGACTGAGACTCTTGGAGAAGAAGGCTATGGGGTGCCATTTGTTATCGATCTTGGACTGTTGGGAAAGAACAGCACTGGTTGAAAAATCAGAGCTATCTGCTTCAACACAATATGGGAGGTCATCATCTGGGAATAGGGGATATCACAGTGGGCTGCTTCACTGTGGTTTTGATGGCGGTTTTGCAACCTGTTTCGATTTCGTGTGCTTGCCTGGCATCACAGTGTCGGGCACTTATAGAAACTTAGCTACTTGGACGGATTTGGGAATTTTTGCATATGATGATTTGGAACTTAGTCAGATAGCTGTACAGCTGTCCCATCTTGTCTACCTACTACTTCTTGAACTTTAAAACTCCAATGATCATGGCTAGTCCCAAGCAACGAAAAAAAAGTTCTACCCCTATCCCATCACTGGAAGTCAATGTTGCTGTGGCAGAGGTAAAATCATCCAAGGCAGGAAAGAAGTCTGACACAAAGATGGTTGGTGACAAGTGTTTGGGAAGTGATGCGTCTTTGGCCATCCAAAGCTCCAAAACAAAAAAAAAAAAGAAGAAGGCACCCAAAAAAGACGATCAGGAGAATGGAGGCTCTGAGGGAGAGGATGGAGAGAGGAGCGGCAGTAGTGCTGCCATTGTCAAGTAAGAATTTAGGCTCACTTATTTATTTTTTTAACTGATACAATTGGCACCCACAGATGGGCAAACCCTGACCTTCACTATTTAACATCTACACTTATTAATATGATCAGTGACAACTGGGTGTGGCGGCAGGCATTTAATTTCTACACATCAAACCCAGTTGAGCCCATCAACAGTGGTGGGAAGAAGACAATAGACCATCACCGTGAGATTGCAAGAATTCTGTTGCAAGAGGATGCCTCTGGGACCTGGGTGGATACCAATATGAAGACCCTGGTGAATGTCATCAATAATCGAATAAATGTGTGAGCTTGGTTATTGGTCACTTTCATGGTCTTACATTTGTGATTTATAGTTTGAAGAAGAAGTATTTTGAACTCCAGAAAGAACTTGGTTCAACTGGGTATGGGCTGATTGAAGAGGATAGAGAAGAGGATATTTGGGAGAATTCAGCAATCTCAAATGTTTGGGGTGCGTTTTACTGTCATTTTTATTCACTGATGTGTATGTATTCACATGTTTTAGAGAAAATACAAAAGGCCTTCCCATGGTACAAAGACCTCAGCGTCCTTCTCAAAGCAAGCCCAATAGTCGACCAGGAAGCATCAGCCAATAGTGTGACAGACTTAGACCTCTCCATCCTTATGCCTCAACGATCCACAGGCTCCGAGGGTCCAATGGCAACTTGGAATGATGGGCCAAGTGATACAGAACATGCTTCTGGGGACGAAGAATTAATAGAGGGTGTTCCCGGTTCTCCACACCTGGATGCACTTCCAGCTGGCCAGAAGCTCACTAAGCGCAGACGTTTGCCAACAGGACCTCCACCATCCCAAATGGGCACAAAGAAGAACTGTCAGTCATTTCTCGAAAAGGCCTCAGAGCTAGCAGCACCCCAGAATGCTGCTATCAGCGAGGTCATCAAGAACAACAATGTTGCGTGCCAGGAACGCAAGAAAATGGAGGGAGATATAGCTGTGCACATCAAGAAAATGGAGATGAAGCATGAGATGGAGATGATGGAGCGACGAATGGAGCTCGAGCACAAATATGAGATGGCACACTTGGAGCGTATGTCAAGGGTGGGTATGAACATGGGTGGGAGCATCCCTACAAGTTCCACAGCATCTCCTAACTCTCATTTGCTCACAGACTTTGGTCCTGATGTTTCTCTTACTTCCTCAGACACTACCCATCTTGGTTTTTCCACTAACATGTCATTTCCGAACTAAAAGTAACTAGATAATACACATGCCATTCTAATGTCCCAAGTGCTCGAAGAGCACATTATTCAGCCTCTCCCTTTGCAGCCGTCCTTGAATCAGCTGCCCATCTTGTGCAACCTCACGTACATGGTCATCATTAGCTATATGTTCGTCAGCCCACAGGTTGCGAGCCTCACACATCCTCTGTTCTTCCTCAATCAAACCTAATCCCTCATGAAAGAACTCATTTAACTCTACATCCCCTCCGTCATCGTCTTCTGCTTCTTGCAGCATGGCAAAATTATGTAGAATGATGCACGCAATCACCCAGATTACTGCAAATCAGATGTGTGAAGGGTTGTTGATATGGAGGCATAATCCACGTAAAGATGACCATTGGCCCTTCAAAAAGCCTACACAATGCTCAGATCGCACATGTACTCGGGAGACATAGTAATTATACCTCGCGTTTTCAGGTATATCTTTCTTGGGTCTGTTGGCAAAATGGCAAATACATCATTGTGAAATAAATAACATCATTATAACATACTTTTTATATGGTGCTTGACACCAGGTTTGCAAAGGGTAAGCTGTATCGGCCCACACCCACTCATCTCTCCCCAACAACGTCTCATGCTCCAATGGGATCCATGTTTGCTTCCAGGCCATCACATCATGTTGACTACCTGGCAGTCCAACACCATAATCAATGATACGAAGGTTAGGTGTGGAAATTAGCTTAAAAGTCCAAAATCAGCAAGTGCCGGGTCAAATAATAAGTAAACATACCTGAACGTTCAAAGAGTAATTACTCTTGCAGTCATACCAGCTATTACCATAAAAACCAGGTCATGCAAACAATGGGACCAGCGTCCCATCTACCAAGAGCCAGCCATCACGCCATCCAGGACACGAACGGCTTTCTACCCAGTTGCGTGCATCTTCTTTCTGATTGTCGTTTGGCCACCTCATCACTACCTTCCTGAAGTTCTCATCACAAACTGCCTGCATCACCCACCAAGTACACTTATTGACCATCCCATATCCTAACCCAACCCATAGGCCCACTTTTTGCAAAGTTGCCGCATTTCCAAAGTGAC
The DNA here is from genome assembly GCA_015039355.1 of Ramaria rubella. Classification (NCBI taxonomy): domain Eukaryota; kingdom Fungi; phylum Basidiomycota; class Agaricomycetes; order Gomphales; family Gomphaceae; genus Ramaria; species Ramaria rubella. Next base: position 334,552 of record MU134344.1, read on the forward strand.
CGAATCGATATAGAACCACTGCAAGCTGATGATCCACAGGAATTTGCTGATTGTCAGAGTTGTTTTGGAATACAGGATGATGTTCAATTTTGGAGAACAGTGCGTCGAAAGTGCGAGGTGAGATGCAAAGTAGACTTTGAAAGAGAGCGGGATGATCAGTTTTGTAGCAGGTTAAGGTGAGCCATAACTGACCACCATCTTTGGGAATGTGGACTCTCTCCTGCAGATATCGTGTAGCGTTTAATTCTGCAAGAAGAGTGAGATATACCCCACTCAGCTGAGGTAGCGGAAGGTCTTCATCTTCGGAATCCGATGTGTCTGAGTCGTCTAGAAGTCTTAAGAGCTGCACTTGTCCTTCGGCGAGCATTTGAATAACGAAAAGTTCAAGCAGATCGTTGGTGAGGACCTGTCGGTTGGTTTGTTGTGGCATAAGGAAGTAAAATGTGACATTGATGGAGTTCTCCCTCCAGTTCAGGTAGTCATGCTGAACTCACAGCACCAGCATGTAGGTAGAAAAACATAATCTAAACTAATGCTTTAAACATGCATGAAAAAGGGGATATCACGGTGCAAAACCGTTTTGCATATTTTTCCGTGGATTTACCGTGTTTCAAAACGACTGTTGAAACCGCATCGAAACCACCACAAAATGGCCCACCGTGATATCCCCTAATGCAAGGATGGGTGCAGATGTTACCAATCTCTTTATAGTGTCGAAGGCAGCCTGCTGTGAGGGTCCCCATGTCCAAGGAGTGTCTTTGTGAAGCAGGTCGAACATTGGACATGCATGGTGTGAGAACTTCTCAATAAATCGATGATAGAAGTTGGCAAAACCAAGGAACGACTGCACCTCCTTCTTGTTGTTAGGTGTTGGCCACTCAGTGACACCAGCAACCTTGACAGGATCCATTTCGGCTTTCCCATGAGAGATGATGAGACCTAGGTATTCAATCTTGGTCTTGTCAAAGTCGCACTTGTCAGGATGCAAATAAAGCTTGTGTTCTCTGAGACACTGTACCACTTTCCGTAAGACTTTATGGTGACTTTCTCAATCTTCTGAAAAGATCAGAATGTCATCCAGATAAATGCATATGACACCTTCAGCAATGAGGTCATGGAAGATGTCATTCATCATAGTCTGGAAAGTGGCAGGGCTGTTAGTGAGGCCAAAGAACATCACTAAAGGCTCAAACAGTCCCCAATTCGTCCTGAATGCCGCTTTCCACTCATCACCCTCTTTGATTCTGACATTGTTAAAGCCCCAATGAACATCAAGCTTAGTAAAGTAGTGGGCCTCTCATAGGCTGTTGACAAGGTCGGAAATCAAAGGAAGAGGGTAGTGATTCTTGATTGTCATTGCCTTCAGCACTTGATAGTCTTGGACAAACCGTAGGGTACCATCTTTCTTTCTGACGAAGAACACTGGTGAGGCCATTGGTGATTTCGATGGTCGGATGCATCCTGTGCTCAAATTCTCCTCAAGGAATTTGTCTGATTCAGCCTGCTCTCCTGGGGAGAGGGGGTATACCTTGGGTGAGGCTCTGGGGTTGGCTCTGGGTTATAACTCAATGGCATGATCCCATGGTTTGCATTCTGGAAGCTTGTCAAACAACTTTTTTGCAAAGACATCTTTGTAGTCAGACAGGTAGTCAGGAAGAGTGTCTAAAGGTTGGGAGTTGTGCCAGGCTGCTTCTGCTAGGCGTTGGGATGTTGTTGAAGAAGCACGAATGAACTCAGCTTGGGGAGGGAGCATAGTGACTAGAATGCGGTCACCCTCTTCTATGGCCTCATCAAATGTGCCTTCAGCCATTTCAGAATCACCCCCATACTGTTGACTCAGGAGGAGTTCTTCTTCAGCTGTTGATCCATCTGAATCATGCATGAGAATGGGGCTAGGACCAATATGGCAGGTGTGCAGTCGTAGGGCCTTCTGATGTTCTTCCTTAATGATGTTGCAACATGTATGGCACTGGGGAGGACACTGAGTCATCCGTACTTCTTGAGACTTCCAGTCAACTTCTGGGTTGTGGTCCCTAAGCCAGGTGTAGCCAAGGATCATACATTGACACCCTAGGTGTGTAACAGTGAACACAGCTCTCTCAGAATGGTCTTTGTACCGCAGAATTAGATCAATGACTTCAGTGATAGATCCAGATTCATTGGGTGAGCCATCAACATTGTACACAGGAATAGGACGAGAGAGTGGTCGTGCAGTGAGGTGGTTTGCATCATCTTTTATCATAAGCTTGAGAAAAGGATGAAAAGAGGTCTGAGAGGTTCTGCACTAGGCTGAAGCCCCAGAGGATACACGACTTAGAGGTGGATGCCAGTTGCCATCTCATTCCAACCTTGTGTGCTGAGCTCCATGTTTCACTACATCTTGCTCCACTTCCTCCTGAGGTGGAGCATCAAAGGTTTTCAACTTAAGTTGCCTTCAAATACTCCCTAATACCCACATTACAATTTGAGATCACACTCGTGCGATACTTATACTGTATGCTACTCCAATGGCACATTTAATATTTTTGGTGCGCACACATGTCAGCTTTTTGCACACAAGTTTTAAACAACCTCTATAGGACTACACCACCAGATGTGTGGAATGTTTAGAATATCTGGGTGCCAGGATCCCATAATAGAGTACTGGTTGATCCTGAGAGCTCATAAGGCAATGTTCTCACAAGGGTCTCCCGAGAATCGAATCGGAGCCATGCAAGGTTTGACTCCTGGACAATATTTACAGGATTACCTCACCGCAATGTTTCTGACTGGTGCTGTCACCTCAAAATTTCTCCAGTCATTGTGTAACATGGGATTATGCCTGCATGCACATATTACCAATGTTGCTTGCTCTTGTGCAGGATCTTGCAAATAAACATTTTGAACCATTAAATTCCAATTCCCTGAGTTTACGAAGGAAAAAATTGGCTTTTATTAGTGGGGTGTTTTCACCTTTCAAAAGATCATCCCCCTTTTCCCACGATTAATCCTGGATTATGCATTTGGGTCCACAGTTTACATAAGAAAACCCTACAAGCTGAGCACGAAACATGTCTCTTTTGGATTTCAGGATGGTTTTGGGGTCTCGGTGGGGTTCTACTGGGAATGACCATATTTTTGGCACTTTCATTCTGCTTAGTCTGGGTTCAGCTAGAACCCTAAACATAGGATTTATGTAGAGATGTTCGATCCCAGATCCAGACTTGTGTTATTCTGACATTTCACATATTCCGATAAGCCCTGTTCCGCTTATTCCTGACATGTCCCCATTTATTATTCTTAGTCACAATTCTATTTCGATATTATCCCCATACGTCTTATCTTGATTTCTGTATTCGCTCCGACTTTGGAACTCCATATCACGCACCCTTATCTTCCATTCCCGATTTTGGAATCCTGCATGTCTTAAACACATTTTCTCTTGATCAGGCTTCTTTAGCTTGTAAATTGTATCATATCACTACCTTTTGTATCACTATCTCTCGTATCACCTTCTATCTCTTATATCATATATCTTATACCCTTTTCACATATCTCGCATCCTTCATATCTTGTTACCTCAACTTGTTATTCCAATATAACTCATAACACCCTGATATATCCCACCCATCCTCTATCATTCAACCTTTATTACACTTTGTCGCTCCAAACTTCTACCTGCAATAAGGCCTTCAAACCTTGTTCGGTATTCCAATTATTCTGATTATTCTGATTATTCTGATTATTCTGATTATTCCAATTATTCTGATCATTCTGATTATTTCCGACCCTACCTCATCTGACATTCCAAACCCTCCTTAATTATACTTGCTTTCCAGTAAAGCTAACCCTTACTTGATATTGATTTATCGTCACCCCTATTCCATCTGCATTGACATTTCCATTTCCGAATACCTGAAGCCCCCGCTCATCTCCGATAAGTCTCAATGTATCATTGGCACTGACCTTCCAAATAGACCTGACCCATTGGAACCCTGATAACACTCCAGTCTTCAGTCCAAAATACCAGGGCACTAGAAATACAAGAGGGCGCAACCCATAAGTTGAAGCCAACGCCCGTATAGATCAGTCTTCGGATCTCCGACTTCTGAGTCATCCAGTATTCCACACATTTCCAAATATTGCGACTACCAATCTCGGTCAAGGAGAGTTCTGACTGGATCCAATCCTGATGTCAAATGCAGCAAATCCTAACATCCTGATGTCGAATCTGGCACGCATCCCTAACAAGAGACTCTTCTGCAATCTACCTCCATAACTTCCTATGTACTCTGATTTTATTTTAAAATGTTTATTGTTTTTGTGATCACGATATCTCAACACAATCCCGCTGGGATTGTAGTCACGTGACCATGCTGCTGCAGCTGCACATCTACAACTTACCAGTTGGTGTAGGAAGACTTGGATATATACTGAAAAATGCAAGGAAAAGACATGATAGGTCAGAACATGGATTGTGGTATCCCTTTATCTGTGCTGGTATGGGGCATAAGAGATGGATTATAAATGGGGATAAACAGCAGTATATGCAGGTTCTAAAACATCAAGTGCCTTTCAGGACACCACAAGCCAATAGAGTGTGGGGGGGCTCAAAACATGACTTAATCTTGTGTGATTTTCATGGGTGAACCACCACTGCCTCACTGGTCTAACATCTTCACCAATATTGTAGCTTGGTTAGCACATCAAAGTGGTCTATATATGTGTGGGTGTACATCATTTGTATTGACCTGTAAAATATTCATACACAAGTGATATCATATGAAAATTTGATGGCAGCAGTGCAACACTCACATTGGATCCAAAACACTTTGCAAGTCTCTAGAGCACTAGAAACTGACTACATGCAAATTTAGTGATCAACCACATAACCAAACCCTAGCCTAACCATTCAAAATGCAATTGTCCAGGTTTCAAGCCAATCCATCAATAAACTGTGGAGATATTATGTTTCAAGTATTGGATTTTATTTCGGGACAACCGCCTTAGGTAATGAAAATAAGCGCCCATCCATTTGCCCTCAAACCGGATGGGCGCTTATTTTATATGTCACATAAATCAAGGTTAACAGCCACAAAAAGACCAGAGAACTATTTATTTTACTATATCTAGTGTATGCTCATTTCATATACTCTATTTAAACACATGCTAGCACAGATCCAACAAAGTGAACTATAACCCACCTAGAAATTACTCAAAAAAATATTCCCAAGATAGAATAGTGTATGAAGAGATATGGCCATATTAGACTGGGGCATTTACAGCATTCCTACAAGAGCATTTCACAAAAGACATATATCATCACAACACTAACCCCCTAGTTTTGGATCATATAAACAACATAATTGTCAACTCTCATACATAATTATTCATTTCCCCAAAAAGAAACAGCACATAATAAGCTTTTCTGGCCTGTATTTCACTTTTGACACCTGGAAGACCATGGGCGCCAATCGAGGCTGGGCCTCGATAGGCACCCATCAAAAAAACAGTGACTTGATCTCTGGGTACACCCCTTAAATATGGTGGTGATGATATATGGTCTCAGATTTATTTTTAACTTATGGAAATTGATCGTTCTGCTGCACTATAAAAGCACCCTGCCCCTTAATTGGCCCAATCATGTATTTTGTGTACAACCCCATGCATCTCTATTCTGCTGGAAAAAAAAAGATGTTTGGTTCTCATTCTCTTTAGAAAAATAACTGTACAAAATGATCACAATGATTGATTTTTATTTTTTATTTTTTTGAGGCCTGCCAGGCAAGTGATTATAATTGTGCATTCACACAACCTCCAGCAAAGGCATTGCATGGGTAGGGGATGTGATAAATGGTATAATGTGTTCAATGGCAAGCACATAAGCCAGCTGGGTATTTTCTCTCACAGCCCAGGAAATTTTCACCTTTTTTCTTTCATATATAGTATTAAGCACCCATCCATCCAGACTCCAAATGGATGGGCGCTAAATTTGCTACACCTCTACTCGATGCTATTCATTCGACATCAAGGGAGGTTTGTCAAAGGGCCACAGAAAGGTGAATCTCACTATATGACCTCAATGCTGATTTTTCATATTATGTCGTAAATTCATACTTGGTTTGTCAGCTGTATTTATAAGTAAAATCCATCCCCATTGGGACTTTGAATTCTTCACATTGATCAAAAATTGATGACAACCTCCATGCCTCAGCAAAGATTTTCATACTTCACAAGCCTCTTTTCCTGCAATGTTGCAATCATGGGTCAGGTGGCTCCTAGTTCATTGCATAATGCATGACATTGCCCCTGAGCATGCAGAATGGCCTTAGCTCGTAAAAATAAACACGTAAGAATGGGGTATATGAGCAATGTAGATAACTTACATTTAGCAGCACACAGCTTTGAATATACAAAGAACATAGGGAAATAACTGCCAATTTATTAATATACATAGAACAATGGGATACAAAACACTGGTAATAATATAGGCTTATTTAAAGGAGCACTTGATAGAAAATGAACTACACCTTGTTAGCAAGGAGGTGTCAGGGTGACAAACATAGGGGCATCGGCCTCTGTCATGCAGAGCAGTGACCCATTTCACAAGTTAAATTCTTTTCAATATTAATATAATGCAAATGTAATTTATTATTTATTGAATCATGGCTCAGTTAATACAGATAAAAGGTAGTTCACAATTGTAATGCATACAGGGGACCCCGGATGATGAAATACCGAGGTGGATGAACTTGTAGAATGAAAGCCAGCATGGAATACAGCAAGGATCAGGACTTGGACATGTGGGGATAGTGCAAAGAGCGATAAGAGCGAGTGGAGTGCAGGATGATGGAGCGCAGGGTGATAGCTGTTTTTCAAGGCCCCAAATGTGAGTGTAGAGTGATATTGAAGAAATTGCCATACCATTATGATTTGTTTTTCTTCTTTTTGATTTTAGCAATTACCATGTTGCTGGCATGGCGGTTGCATACCAGCTGCCACTCTTCGAGGTCTTTTGTCAGTGTGATCCAGCAGGGTTGCATTCACAGTTGGCCTTGTAATTTCTCTTCACAGTGCTGGCTGTTATATCAGTGAGATTCTCAGATGAATGAGGGGCACAGACACAATTGGCCCTTCCTTGGTGGGATAAGTTGTTTCCCATTCTCACATCTTCCAGTCCAATGCCAACCAGGTGTCAGTCGGGTTCTCAGCAATTACCATGTGCTGGTACAGTTAGGTGTCACCAGACCAATATGAGAAATGAGGAACACACTAGAAAAGCGATATGGATTACAACTGGTAAGGTCATGGCTGCATGAATGTTAGGCATGCCAACAATCTGATGTGTTAGTTTGTTTTTATCATCTCCAGATTTAATGTTTTCTGTGATTGGGAAAGAGGCTAGGTTAACAAGAGGCCCCTTGAAAAATACAGCTGTCTTGGTACTGTTTCGAAATTCAATTGCATAAGCTCGGATCTCTTTGATGACAGCTGTAATTTTGTCTTTGTCCTTGCAATCCAGAACCCCTGTAATGTTTAATTCACACATGACATCCTGGTGATAGCATTTATGAGCCACAAACTCAATGTATGCACAACTTACCAGTACAGCATGACTTACCTCACCTCTATATGCATTGAGGTATGGTGCTAACATGATGCCCATTGCCCATAGTATATTTACATATATTCATCTGTTCAGATAATATACTGAGTGATTGTTCAATGAATTATTTCACTCACTCAAAAGGCAGGCGAGGGTTTGTATTCATCCAGTTGAGAGGCAAAGACGTTACTGCAGCATGGATCTCCAGGTGTACACCAAATGTGATAAGCTCACATGCCAAGTTGTCATGCTGAAAAAACAGGTCGGCACAATCATATATGCATATGAGAGAGGACTCTCACAGTGTTTTCCACCCATTCATCAAGCAGGGCTGCTTGTTGAGGTTTAAATGGCTTGTGAGCCTTGAGTGTTTCAACAAGTTGTCAAATGTCCCTAGAAGGTGCCATCAGGGAAGGGGCTTCTTCATAGTCATCAAGTGAGCTCCAAGGTCTTTTATTCATTGTTGGTTCCAAGGGGCTGAAAGATGATGAAGATGCTGAAGAATTGTAAGAATGTAGATTCTTATAGTAGCATATATGCTACTATCTAAGGTATATAAGTCACCAGAGTGACTTATGGGTTGTATTATATAAGCCACCCACTAGGGGCACTTGTAGATAGTGGACAACTATACAGTTGTCCACAAGTAATTAGATAATCATCTTAATCTTACTTGTAACCACATGCATCGCAGACACCAATAAACAAATTGGCTCAGCCTGTTTGTGTGATATCATTTAAGTATCTTACACTTTTTGACTGCCAATCAAATTGGCAGCACTGTGATAAAATCTGAAAAAGATCAACTGATCTTTTCGCCCAAACCGACAAGTTTAACACTCGCTGGAAGTTTCAGAAACAGTACACAGACATTTACTGTTGATTCTTCTAAATCAGTAGAAGAACACCACAGTGTGGCTGATAGATCAAAGATCTATGACTTTGATAAGAACTTGAAGCCAAGCATCTAGATTTGGAGAGGATCCAGATACATCTGGAGCCACAGCAGAGGGCCCAGACAGGAGAGTCAAGCCTGCCCACGAGGTGGACAGGCAAATGGGAATGCTGATGAGGATATCTAGTCCTCGTAGAACTACAATGCCCATAGCTTCCAACTCCATGAGTTGAAAGTGAGTATCGGTGGATCTAAGGAGATCTGCAGTGGAGGAATCAGAAATGAATGAGATATTGCCCATGAAGAAAAGAAAGAACTTCGACCAGGTCGAAGTTACGATCATCTCTCGATGAGTTGGGAGAAGTGCCGATGAGCGACACAGACAATTTTCCAGGAGTGCGAATGTCTCAGCTCCCACATGTCCAAAAACATCGCAGATTGCAAAGTTCACTGTCCCAAACAGGGACGAGAGAACATGGGTCAGCATGCCGAGACAAAGGAACCTGGCGATACAAATGTACAACCAGACATATTGCCCAGATGATTATGGCCCTCAAAGAGAGCTGTAGACACATAGATACTACGCGTGAAATGAGCCAACAAGTGGCTGCAGCTCGTGCAGTGGATGATGCCACAAACCAAATCCAAACCTTAGGAGATGGTATGGAACTGTTAATTCCCTGGAGGAGGAAGTACAAGGACCTTTATGTGGAAAGGCCCCCAAACATGGAAACAATCCCAATAGGGATCGTGAAGTCGACCACAAAGCTGAAAAGGCTTGCAAAAAACGAGACAGACAGAGGATGCCACCTCCATCTGGACTGAGTAACAGAAATGATCCTTGTGAAGCCAGTGCTACCCTAGAGCAGGATAGCATCAGTGCGTGCCGGCATACTGAGGAAGAGACAGATTGTGAGCTAGAGGCTCGCAATAGAGAAAATATCCACAAAGGAATTCGCAGATCGAAAAGAACGTACAATAAGCAAGAAGTGCTCAAGGCAGTGACCCAACACTTCGAGAAATGATGAAGTCTGACACTGATAGTGTCAGTACCACAACTAGCACTCACATTACCATTGAACATGAGTTTGATCACTGGGATAGGATCGAAAATCAGGCAGCGCCATGGAAACACCGTGTGCTAGAACTCCATGCTAAACATGCAGATAACCTAGTTGAGGAGGCATATATTGCCAGAGTCAAAGGTGATGCCTTCAACAAGCTGATTGAGTCAGTGAGAGTGGCTCAATCCACCCTCAGCAGTCATAGACTGAGGGATGCTTTTTTAATGGCTGACAAATTGTTAGGGACACGTGCCAGATTTGATGTCAGGGTGCTAGGATTTGCTGGATTTGATGTTGGGGTCAGATTTGGTCAGAACTCTCCTTCACCGAGATCGATAGTTGCAATATTCAGAAATACGCGGAATACTGGATGACTCGGAAGTCAGAGATCCGAAGACTGATCTATACGGGCATTGGCTTCAACTTATGGGTTGCACCCTCTTGGATTTCTAGTGCCCTGGTATTTCAGACTGAAGACCAGAGTGTTATCAGGGTTCCGATTGATCGGGTCTATTCGGAAGGTCAGTGCCAATGATGCGTTGAGACTTATCGGAGGTGAGTGGGGCCTCAGGTATTCAGGAATGGAATAGTCAATGCGGATGGAATAGGCGTAGTGATAAATCAATATTGAGTAAGGGTTAGCTTTACTGGAAAGTGAGTGTAATCAAGGAGGGTTTGGAATGTCAGATGAGGTAAGGTCAGAATAATTGAAATGATTATATTGATTGGAATAATCGGAATGATCGGGATGATCAGAATGGTCAGAATACCGAACAAGGTTTGAAGACCTTATTGCGGGTAGAAGTTCTGAAGCGATGAAGTGTAATAAAGGTTGAATGATAGAGGATGCGAAATGTAAAGGGGTATAAGATGTAAGGGAGGTAGAAGGTGATATGAGAGATGGTGATACGATATGATACAATACAATACAATTTACAAGCTAAAGAAGCCTGATCAAGAGAAAACATATTTAAGACATGTGGGATTCCGAAATCGGGAACAGAAGATAAGGGTGCGTGATACAGAATTCCAAAGTCGGAGTGAATACGGAAATCGAGATAAGACATATGGGGATAACATCGAAAGAGAATCATGACTAAGAATGATAAATGGGGACATGTTGGAAATAAGCAGAAAAGGGCTTTTTGGAATATGTGAAATGTTGGAATAACCCAAGTCGGATCTGGGATCTAACACAAATGTCAACCGTTGTATCAGATCAACAAAGACATTGTCAATCCACCGGTGCAGGAGGATGTGAGTAATCACATCCTTTGCCTGCACAGGCAGATACAAGCGCTACCGTGTGTGGTATCACTAGCAGTTATGGATCCTGAATGGAGGGTTCAGGAGGTAGGAAGAAATCCGTCTACTTATGTAGATGGAGTCACAAGGGTGGTGCGAGCTGCCCTTGAGAAACACAAGGACAGCAAGCCAGACAAGTCCATGCTTGCTAAAGCCAGAGTAAAATTACCTCACCCAGCAGAATATGCTGGGAAAGCAGATCTTGAAGAATTCGAGAACTTTGTCTCAGGAATCCTGAGATGGCTAGGAATGAATAGTCTACTGGGGCCATCCAGCATGAAACTCCAATTGAACTATTTGGGCACCTGCCTCAAAGGTGAGGCATTGGAGTGGTATGCTCAAAATATCGAGTGTCATGATCAAGTTGTAGTTGACTGGACCCTTGAGAGTGCAATTGCTGGTCTACAACAGCAATTCCTACATGCACTCATGCATAGACATGTGTCAAACAAGTTCGACACAATTGTGCAAGGGACTAGAACCATTCAGGAATTACTGAACAATATTATGAAGTATGCAGCATGGATGATACATCTGCCCGATGAATATATGATTCGCAAACGGTTCATAGCAGCGCTTTGAGAAGCACTGCATCATGAAGTCCTAAAACTAGGCTACACAACAAAATTCAGTTCAATAACTGAATTGTATGAGGCCACAAAAGCGGTAGAGGATGCATCCCAATATTACATTGGGTTGCATAAGATGGAGCCCAGCAGCACTCATGCGCTGCAGGCAAAGACCACTTTGACAAATAGTCGAAGTCAGGCTGTGCCAAGTTTGTCTTGAGCTCCAAATACAGGGAGCCATCCTACAGCAAAGCAGACAACATATTGCCTGCCTTATGCTCGACCTCAAGCAAAAATGAGGCTGAGTGTACCCCAAACAGGGGTACAAGTTACGCAGAGAGCTGGAGCAGGAGCTCCCGCCACTTCTTGCCTTCCACAGAAACTTCCTGGAGGTGCAGGAGGTCAGGGGTGTAGCACAGAGTTAACGTGCTATGAGTGTGGACAAGTTGGGCACATCAAGCCCAATTGCCCACAGTGGAAGAATAACCCACGCATAGCAGGTGCACAGTTGGAGGAAGTGGTTGAGCACTCAGGGAGTGCTCAATAAGGGGAGGAGGAGCCACAAAGTGGTGAATTAGACAAGCAAATGTATGTCCAGGACACCCATGAGAGTGAAATCAGTGAACTAGTTGCTGGTTGCCAGTCGTAAATCAGGCCCTATCAATGGGATGATGATGACGATACAAGAATGCAAAGCTCATATCGAGCAGACAGAGTACATCTGCTAGGAGGATTGTATGAAGAAAGGCAGTGCATATATGCGGTGCAAAAACCAACTACCACAATTAGTGGTGGTTCAAATCGAAACAATGACTTTCATATCCACGTGGGAGTCATAGATAGGACCATCGAGCCTATCTATGATCATCAGTTCAGACTGCATGATAAGACGTGCCCCAAACAGGTGCATATAGACAATCAGACAATCTCCAGATATTGGGAGATTGGTGGAGTCAGAGCCCACTGTCTATTAGACAGCAGGTATGAGGGAGTCATGCTTTCTCCCAACTTCATACGTGCCATAGGCATCAAGACATTCAAACTTGAACATCCTATTGGTCTACAGCTAGCATGTGTTGGCAGTAAGTCGACCATCAGCTATGGAGCACACACCAACATCCACTTTGGTGAGCATAATATCGAGGAATACTTCGATATAGCGAATGAAGACTACTATGACGCAATACTAGGAACACCATTCCTATGTGAACTGGGGATATCTCTTGACTTTAGAGGTGAGGGATGCATCCGTATGGGAAAGGAAGTAATTCCAAACCATAAAATGCTTGAGAAGTACAGCCAGACTACCAAGATTCAGCTGAGCGCAAGACTCGAATTGCGAGTCTTAAACCCAAACTAGTGAGCCACACTCCATGACTCACAACAAGCTTGCCAGACAGGAGGCGAGACAAAGGAAAACGAAAAGAAAAACAACAAAACAGTGATGTTGGTCTATCCGAGCAACATACCGACGGAATTACTGATGGGATCACTGGCACTAATCAACCATTATTAACAGCTGATGACTTTCCTAAACTTAGGGAAAGATGAGAGCTAGAGTTCGCAGACCTCTTCGGAGGTGTGCCTTTAGAACTTCCTCCTTGGAGGGAGATCAACCACAAAATTAAGTTTGTGGATGAAGCTAAACAGTTTCATTATCGGTTACCAAAGTGTCCCGAGGCACCTCAAAATGAACTGATCAACAAAGTCGATCGGTATACCACCGCTGGTTGGTGGGTATCAGCATCAGTACGTTTTGCAGCACCAGTGCTATGCATTCCAAAGAAGAACAGAAAGCTCAGAACAGTGATAGACCTACATCTATGCAATGACAACACAGTGAAGGACATTATGCCCTTCCCAGACCAGGATACAATCCAGCATGACGTAGCTTGTGCCATGTACCGGTCCAAGCACTGGAAACAAATCAAGGTGTCCTTAGTTAGGAAATGCTTGGGACATCTTATGGAAAGCTATGATGTTAACATTGTGTATGGACTTGTGACATGCTTGTTTTATTTAATATGGCCCAGATATGTTTCAAAGCCAGACATACATGGAAAATTAAAATGTTCATAGCCTGTATTCCATATAATCCCAGAATGTGTTCACAATATGGCCTTTTCTAGTGCATTCACAAAACATCCTGTGATAATATGGAGTACATGCTATGAACACTTTAATTTGTCCATGTATGTCTGGATTTGAAACATATTTGGACCATATTAAATAAAACAAGCATGTTACACATCCATACACAATGTTAACATGATAGCTTTCCAGAGGATGTCCCAAGCATTCCCCAACTCAGGACACCTTGATTTGTCTCCAGTGAAGCTTGATATGTCTGATGCATATGAACAAATACACGTAGTTGAGTAGGACATTGATAAGATGGCCTTTGCAATGATATTTGGCATGTTCAAGAGCCAGGTTATGCAGATTGGCGATTGCAATGCACCATCTACATTTCAATGTCTCATGACATTGATTTTTCGTAACCAAATTGGTCAATCAGTCCACATATACTTGGACGATATATTCATCTATTCAAGCTCAATCGAAGAGCATGAAAAACACCTTTGAAAGGTGTTTGAAATATTATGTGAGGCACATTTGTTCCTCAGTGGAAATCAATCCAAGATCGATTTGTATTCGCCTCGTATGGAGTGCCTTGGTCATATTATAGATGACAAGGGGATCCATGCAGATGTGGATAAGATGCAGAAGGTTCAAGGTTGGAGAAGATCTTGAACATTTAACAATGTCCAAAGATTTCTAGGAATCATCCAGTGCCAGATTTGACGGCATATACAACTCCCTTATCAGGGAGTGCACGAAATGACAGGACATTTCTGTAAGGGGACATCAAGGGACAATAAGACGAATGCCTCTAACCCAAGTGTATAACAAGGATAGCAAATATACCTGAGCTATCTACTGCTTATATAGACTAGGGTTCCGTAAAGAATGCTCGTGTTAATAACACTGGTTAATTAACACGGTTAATAACAGGTTAATAACATGTTAATATCTCGAGGAGGATTTTAGTGTGTAAAAAAATGTGAATATCTTCTAAACTCTGCACAGACTGTAACAGACCAGATGGCCACCGTCTGCTGTGTCAACAACAGCTTTTCTGCAGTCTGGGACTCGGACTGTAATTCCAACCCATGGTGGCCAGGCCTGCTGGCCACTGGTATCCCATGGCCACTCAGATGGCAGACACAGAGATTATGCCCACTCGGTTTCTGTTCCATTAGGTATAGCAAATGACATGCAGCCGTACTTTATTTCCTTAATCTACCTCACCTCGAAAGTTACATCTGATGCTGTGTGACCCATGTCTGCCATAGTTTGCATCTGCCTCTGCTGTTTCAACACAGGTACCCTGGGGATGGTTATGATTAATATTAACACTAATAACAGTTAATAACACCCAAACTACTAGTTTTTAACAGTTTTTAACAGTTAAAAACTCCTGGAGCTCCCAGGGGCACCAACCCCCAGACCCCCAGTTAATAACTGTAAATAACACCCCATTAATAAGGGGTCTGGAAGCCACAGTGTTATTAACCTGTTAGTTAATAAGTTTTTACTTATTAACGGAACCCTAATATAGACATATGGAATGCAGGGGCATCTAGATAGGAAACATATCTGAAGGCTATTGACCAATCAATATGCACAGCACTATCTACCAATCGGAGATACTCAAGATAACCTGCCGAAAGATAACTAAAGATAGAGTGTGAGGTCTGTCACATGTCCATTACAGGTTGGGGATGGATGATGATGAGGAGATAAGAAGGATGTAGTCCTGGGTAGACACTCCCCAGGAGTCTACCGGACCGTAGAGTAGGAACTCCACTGTAGTAAGCGTGGAGTTCCCCTTACAGTTTCAATGGACGCCCTTGATGGATAAGTGTTTTGAATCCATCAAAGCACTGGCATGTAAGGCTCCAATCTTGAAGCCTATAAATCATGCTAGTTCAGAACCCATTTGGGTTGTGACAGACAGTTCCAAATCTGGAGTTGGAGCAGTTTAAGGATAAGGTCCGGACTGGATGACTTGTGGTCCAGCAGGGTTTCTTTCGAAGAAATTTAATCCCACACAACAGCGTTATGAAATGCACAAGCACAAGACAATTGCTATCCTAGAAGCACTTATGAAGTGGGAGGATAAGCTTCTAGGTTGCCAGTTCACACTGGTGACAGATAACAAAGGTCTCGAATACTTTGAGGCACAACAGCATCTGTCCAACAGACAGGTGTGCTGGTGGGAGTTTCTCTCCAGATTCAATTATACCATGGTACATGTACCAGGTTGAAGAACAAGGTAGCCAACTGTCTGTCACACTACTATGAGACTGATAAGCAGGGTGAAAGCCACCCAGCAGAAGAATACATTGACACAGATGCGGCTGGATCCAGAAGGAGAGTTCCTCCCAACAGATTGATTTGTAGAAATATGAATGGCTGCAGCATGATGGTTGCAGCAATTACAAGATGTGACAGAGCAGCGTGTCACAGACACGCAGCAGATGAAGCAAGCAGGGGAAGTACCTCCCACACAGGTGGAAGGTAATAAGGAGGGCGATGTACTAGCTACAGCATCTGGTGTGGACTCAGAGAGTCTACGCTCACACGTAGAACATGAGTTTGACCTGAAATGAACCAGAGCCAATGGCTATGGGACAGATCCAATACTCAAGAAAGTAAGTATTGGAAAATCCTGAAGCTCACCCCAGATTTGGGGTGAGAAATGGACTGGTTTGGACAAAGAACCAGTTCAACAAAGACATCGTACTGGTGGTCGAGCATGGCAGCCAACATAGAGTTGTTCTGTGGATTCTGTGCAGCCTGTCAGGCTGCAAAGAAGGACAATAGATGACCAGCAGGGTTGTTGCATACCCTGATGATACCTGATAGACCATGGCAGTCTATCGAAATGGACTTTGTTGGTCCATTGCCAGAATCAAAAGGTCACGACAACTTATTAGTCGTGATTGACAGACTCACGTCTATGGTGCATCTAGTGCCAACTATGATGAGAGTTACTGTGCGACAAGTCATGTGGTTATACCTCAAAGAGGTAATACACCTGCATGGAGTACCTGAGTCAATCGTCTCGGATCGCAACTCCAAATTCACCTCCATATTTTGGAAGGAATTGGAGCAGATAATGGGTATGAAACTGCTCATGTCCACAGCATTCCACCTGCAGACAGATGGAGCAACAGAACGAGAAAATCAATCTGTAGGGAAAATACTCTGCACTGTAGTGCAGAGTGATCAGAAAGATTGGGCTGAGAAATGCCTGATGGTAGAATTCACTTTGAACAGTTCAGTCAGCACAACTACAGGATATGCACCATTTGAACTGAATGGTGATACTACCTTTAGAGGAGTACAGAAGTTCACACAACAAGTGTTGTGGAACCTGATTGATGCTCACGATGCAATCATTGTGAGTCGAGTACAGCAGACAGACAATGCAAATATCAGATGCCATCAGGGAATGACATATGAGGTTGGACAGCTAGTATATCTGTCTACAAAGAACCTATCCTTACCTAAATGACAGGCAAAGAAACTAGTGCCCAATTATATTGGGCCATATCAAGTTATAGGGGTGGACAACTCCACCTCCAATGTGAAACTTGAGTTACCCCCAGAGCTCATGGCTCAGAGGATACTTCCAAATTTTCATGCAAGTCTAATCAGACTGCATATACCCAATGACAAAGAATGATTTCCTCATTGCAATGTAAATTACATTTACGACTTTGGGAAAGAAGACAAACCAGAATGGTTTGTGGATGAGATCCTTGCTCATCGTTGGACTAGTGACTCCAAGTTGGAGTTACAAGTGCGGTGGACATTGGGAGATATCACCTGGGAGCCACTCTCTGCATGCAGAGAGTTAGAAGTGCTAGATACTTATCTAGAGCTGAGAGGAGTTAGGAAGCCATGAGAGCTTCCTAATCATGCCTTATAGGCATGATAATGACAAGGAGTGAGTCCTTTAATAAAAGGACTTGACACAAACATAGTTCGTGTCAGCAATTTGTGTGATGTGATGCCCTCACATGAAGTGATCACATGATGCAATGGGTGCGCTCGCCTTAAATTTAAGTGATGATTTTATTGCTGCTTCAAGAGTTTGCCACCCACTACCACACCCACACCAGTGCAAGTGTAATTGTGAATTCACATGGACACTCAAGCATCCCATCCACATTCCTCAGCAGAGGCACTACCTAGTGCCTCTGAACAGTTCGCTATGCTCCAAAATGAGCAGAGCTGGATGGTGCATGGCATCAAGGACACCATAGCCATTGGCCATTGTGACTCCTGATTGGAAACAAATCAAGGTGTCCTGAGTTGGGGAATGCTTGGGGCATCCTCTGGAAAGCTATCATGTTAACAATTGTGTATGGACTTGTAACATGCTTGTTTTATTTAATATGGACCAGATATGGTTCAAAGGCAGACATACATGGAAAAATTAAATTTTTCATAGCATGTGTTCCAGATTATCACAGGATGTGTTCAAAATATGGCCTTTCCCAGTGCATGCAGAAAAAATCCTCTGATAATATGGATAGCATGAACATTTTAATTTTTCCATGTATGTCTGGCTTTGAACATATATGGGTCAGATGAAATAAAACAAGCATGTTACAAGTCCATACACAATGTTAACATGATAGCTTTCCATAGGATGTCCCAAGCATTCCCTGACTCAGGACACCTTGATTTGTTTCCAGTGCCTGCCCAGAGTGCAATGCCCATACGCAACATTTGCTGCAAGCCACCAAACTGCAGCTCATCAATCCCTGAATGTGCGACATTGAACACACATAAAGTGGCCTGGCCACCTTTACTAGCAGAGATGGCATGTCCTTTCATTAAGGACATGGTATCCTCTTACAAAGAGGAAACACATGAGCTCCATGCAGAGCTTGATAGTCTGCATGCTGCTCTCGATAAGGAGAGACAGCTAAATCATGAAATGGTGGATAAGTTATCTGCCATGAAGTTGATGTCATCAGCACCAATGATAATCGATCCGACTTCATTGCCAGATTTGATGACGGACTCAGTGAGTCTGTCTACCCCTACTACCAGTAGGACCATCACAATATGGTTATAGGACTGCATCTAAACAGTGAGCATTGGCGGCACCATACCCCACATTGCTGAATGCTCGCATCGCCCCTGTGATAGGCAACCTGCCTGCAATGCAGATGGCATTTCTCCCCCACCCATTGAGCAAAGCACCGCACCCTACAGCAGTACACATGAGCCGTCAACCCACAGAGTGTTTTGACACCTGCCCTCTCAATGAACCTAGGTTCATTGAGCAGCTCACGCTAGTGTGTGCAACATTTGCTCTGTCGCGCAGCATGCCATCATCAAGCGTGCTGACCACAAGCAACACTTAGCCACTCTAATGCCAGTGTTTGAGATTGTGCACGTTATGCCTCCCAATCTTCAGGATGCATTGCGCAACATTGAATACTCCCCAGAGGGAGTATCGCCTGCTATCTGCAGGAACAAAGATAACACCCTCCAACTAGAGGATGTTGACGTATGGGTCTGGCTTAAACTAATTAAGCCAAAGAAAGACAGTTTAGTCTTTCTTCAAAAACTCACAGAACTGTTCACAGTCTGTGGCAAGTGGGCTGATCTTGCCAACATGTTCTGGTGACAAGATCTACTGACACTACTGTCCACTAGCATCGAAAAGGTGTTTGAGTGGAAATGCCTGCCTGAGAGCACTTCACTTGACAAACTAGCCCAGTGGCTAGGTAGTGACCCCGCTAGGGCTCTAATCACAAGCAGAGCAAAGTCTGCTAGCAACAGGTACTTGATGCCCGCAAAGGCTGGCTGTACACAAGCCTTGACATACCCATGCCCCCTCATCCCCCCAGCTTTTGGGGACAACCTTCGATGTCTGACGACGATTTGTTGCTTGACGGACATGGTAGAGGGCCTCCCCACTTGAAGGCATGGATGGACATTCCGTCAATGGAACCCTCCGCTCCACCTGCTCCCCTGCCAGCATCTGCTACCACAGTGGATGATAACACAATGGAAGTTGATCCTGCCAACTCCATCTACTATGACAATACTGTCAAAGTAGCTGTGCAGTTGTCTTCAACTGCGCCTGCACCATTATATGCTGATCCTCCATCAGCATAAAGTTACCCAAACCTCCTGAAATTCGGTTTGAGGGGAGGGTGTAAGAATGTAGATTCTTATAGTAGCATATATGCTACTATCTAAGGTATATAAGTCACCAGAGTGACTTATGGGTTGTATTATATAAGCCACCCACTAGGGGCGCTTGTAGATAGTGGACAACTATACAGTTGTCCACAAGTAATTAGATAATCATCTTAATCTTACTTGTAACCACATGCATTGCAGACACCAATAAACAAATTGGCTCAGTCTGTTTGTGTGATATCATTTTTAAGTATCTTACAAGAATTGAGCAGTGGATCTATCTGTTCATCATATTCAAGACTCAGATATTGGAATGTGGAGGGCTGTGCACTGGCAGCGATGCGCATGGCTTCCTGCTCTTCTTGCTCTTCACATTCTTTCAAGAAAACAAATCTCTCAGGGGGTAAGCTCCTTTTGCTTTGGTTGATTCAAAGAGGGAGCAGAAGGAAAAGGATTTCCAGAGGGGGCAGGGTTACCGGTGGGCATGGTGGTGGGAAACAAGTGCTTGACACACTCTGTCACGCACATGTGACAGATATCACACAGTATTGTGAATGCACAGTGTTGGTTTACTTTCAGAAATGGATCCAAAAGACAGTGGGTAGTGGTGTCGTCGTTGCACAGCTACTTACACTGGTGTTCGGCTCAGTGTGCTTTGCTATCAGCAGCAACAAAAGTAGAACAAGGACAAAGATGAAGACGTAGCAGTGATGATGATAATGACGTAATACACTGATGTAAGCGTAGACAAGATACAACAGCAAATGTCACGTGATTGACAAAGCTGGCCTTGATGTAGATGTAGTAGTAGTAGATGTAGCAGTAGACTTAGACTTAGACTTAGATGAGTGAATCCAACTGAAAGAGGTGAATTGGGGTACACTAAGGTGAAACAGGCCTTATATACATGAGCAGAACAACAAACGATGCGAGTATGCCATACAACGATGTTGTCAACAGCAGACAGGAGAAATGACTAACTGCGAGAGGCAGAAAACCAAAATAGGAAGGTGGTTTGTAAAGAAATGGAAAAATGAGTCAGGTGGTCGAAGAAATGAATAGAAATGTGGCAGCGAATTGGAAATAGAAGCCAGAAATAGAATAGAAGTGAGTCACAGACAATAGACCATGTGGAACAATTGGAAATAGAAGTACAGCCAAGAAGCGAGTGAGTCAGGTGATGAAAATGAGTCATAGCCGTCCAATAGGATTCCAGTTGCTTGTCAAATATCTCCGAAGATGAGTAAGTGAGTCATATGACTTGATGACAACTCAGAAACATGTGAACCAATCACGACACTTGGATACGAATTTCCTCCAGAGAGGGAACGAAGATGAGTCCTGCTTGATGAAGTCCTTGGGCACATCACCGTAGCAAAGCTCTGTTCCCGGACCAAACTCTTTGATATCCCAGTAGTTCCTGAGTATGATACGATGCCAACCATTCACCGGTTCGTAATTTGGGTCAAAGCCGATGACGTGGAAGGGAGCATGGAAGACAGGGTTGAATACCCAAATGCAATCGTGAACGCGATAAGGAGGATATGAGGGGGAATACTCGGAATGGGCCTTCAGGAGATTTGACGTAAAGAGGATAGTACCGACAATATGTGACTTGTGGAGGAGGACTGGACAAACGAACATCAAGGGGAGAACATCGACTAGGAAGTTCAATGTGTGGTCCAACGTGTATGTCTGGCTTGGCAGTCATCTGAAATGAATCATGGGATGTGGTGGCGGCAATGCTGGATGGCATATTGAAAATAGAATTGATGAAAAATAGAATGTGTGTGGAGATGATGTGTCTGGCAGACTGGAGGTAGCACAGCAGATGATGGTCTGGAAAAAGCTGATGATCATAGGTGTGTGTGCAGTGAGTGTCTTTTGTAGTGTAGTAGGCGCTGTTGAGTATCATGCTTGTCAACAGGGGTGGTTTATTTGTTGGGAACATATGGACTTGTGCAACAGTTCGACTCTAAGACTGGTTTTAAGTCTCATAAAGAGGACCAAAGATATTCTCTGTGTCAGATTCATCTCCTGATTCATCCCTCAGAGTCGTGTGCACAGCAGTAGGGCTGTCCACGAGTCTACCCACAGATCACCTGGACTCAGATCCATGGGTATTCCCATTTTCAAATCCCATACTCGGATCTGCATGGGTATTGCATCTGGGTGATCCGAACCCATGGATCCAAACCCATGGGTTTCTGACTACTCATGGGTTGATCTGTGGGTACATAATATGTTCACTTATAGTGAGCATAGCTAGCTCTACAGGCCCCAATAAATTAGATAAAAATATAAAATAAATTGTAAAAATTAGTGTGAATAAGTAGCCAGCTATGCTCACTATAAGCGAACCGTACGGATCCCAAATACCCATGGGTTTTATGCAAAATCCCACAACCCATACCCAGATCCATGTGGGTATTACCCATTGGGTACTCAATACCCATGGGATCCTTACCCATGAGTTTTCCCACAGATCAACCCACAGGTACCCATTGGTTGATCTGGACTTGTGGACAGCCTTAAAAAGCAGCCTTCAGTGTGATATTTTTCTTCTCCTTGTTGGCTTTTCTGGTGGATGCAGCCTTGGCCTTTGAGGCTTCATGCTTCAAAGGCTGAGTTAGACATAAGGAGGTAGTGAGTTGATCATGGAAAGTGTGTCTGTCAATGTGCAAGGGCTGAGGAGCCATCAAATGGTGGGAAAGACTTTCTCTTAACAGGGCGGCATTGTAGAGTGCAGCAAGATTGATGACATAAAACATGTCATCTGTGTGGGTTATGACACTGACTGTTTGCATGGTGATCTCGTGTTCTTGCACGACAGGTTTGCGGCTGGTTGGTTTGCAAAGAATGGCACGACAATCATGTTGTACATTGATCATAAACATGATATCCTGAATATCATGGTTCATGAGGGTCCTTTAGTTTATATTTAACAAACTCACAAGCAGCAAAACACATATGAGATCATCTTGAGGCGTGTTTTGTGTCAAGATCAGCATTTCATAGAATGGGTGTATTTGCATCCCCAGTGAAAAATGCTTGAGCACAATGAGGGCCTGAGCAGATCAGTTTGAAGGAATAAGAAGTTGTTGAATTTGGCCTATAATCAACCACCCCTGGTTACTTTGCGTTGAGCAGAAAATGGTGAGAAAAATGTTTGAGACTAACATTGGGAGCTTTGACAATGACCCATGACAGTAAGCCACATGTTTCCCCCATTGAACTTATGATGTTTGGCCCCTCCCTCCATTCAGATGATGGCAAATGATTGGTTCCACTCTGCGAGGTATACATTTCACTCCAGAGAATGCTCTTGCATTTTGTTTTTGGTAGTTCATTGATAGTACCTAGTTCCGAGATATGAAATGGTTGATCTATTAAGGAGATGAAAATTGGGCACCTGGTACAGTGTCATGCTTGGGAACCCAACCAGGGTGCATCTGTATGATTGGATGCACATTGAGAACATTTTGCACATGACTGGATGCTTGGACCCATTCTCCTGAGCTACTCTTCCAGTACCCACCACACATGATGTGTTTGATCCTCTCCATGCTGGCACATTTGATTGCAATATCACACCCAGGCGCATGATGGTTGCTTAAAACAGAGCATATTTGAAAAATATGGTTGAAACATTCAAATACCTCAGTTGTGAAGCATATAGCAGGACCAAATAGTTCAATGTCTTCAGGTAAATGAACCAGGACGTGCAATTTTGCCTTGTCAATAATACATGCAGGGTCCACAAGATCAAAAGCATCCAATACATTTGCAACTTGTGGTATGGGTCACTGCTATGCATGACAGATCCAATTACCTGTTTATTGTGCTCAAAGTATTTAATAATGTAGAATGGTACCATTGGCAGTTGGAGCACTATTTTTCCTATATGGCAGTATTTCCAAATACATCCCGTGTGAGAGTCTAATATCACTAACACTGAGCACCCTCTCCTGTGTTTATCCACGGTAAACCGTCCTTCGTCGAGCTGTGACGTTCAACACCTTTTCCGTTCCGCGTGTCCCGAAATAGTCAGTAAGTCGCTACTTCTAAACTGTCCGCTCCTCCGACACTCCGCTGTTCGAAACAACCTGTTACCTTGAGGTCCTTATCGACTGTTCGTCCCCTACTTAACCAGAATTTATCTAGGTACTTCTACTTTGGTCCTATACCTACCTATCAGGGTACTTATTAAACTTACCGAAGTTACAGATACACGACATGACTATCCTAACTTAAATTGGAGGGTACATCAAACACTAACAACATCCTACACGATCTAGTGCGGTGTTATCACAATAAAACTGGTTCGGTTTGGTCCACAAGTGAAATGAGACGAGAGATGAATATTTGGGACCCAAATATACCGAAGAGAAGGTACGGATGTAGTTGAAAGGTGGCGAAAGGGAAAGATCGTAGGTTACGTAGGAGGAGTAGAAGTTGAAAGTATAGAAACGGTAGACGGAAGAGTTGAGGTACTTAGAAGACTCTACGTGTAAAAGGGTAGTACTTAAAAGAAGTTCAAGTATCGAACGTATCAAGTCCAACTGTAGTACGAAGTTAGAGTGTCGTTCAAGAAACTTTTCAACTACTGTCACTCATACTACTTTTTTCTTCTTTGTGATACACTTCGGTCCTTACTTTTACAACATCTTGTATGACACCGTCTGAGGGAGGCCAGAGGTTACGAACTAAAAAGGAAGAGTCCAGGTAGTAGTTGACAGGTTAAATTAAACTGAAAAAGACACCCTGAAACAGGAACCCGATGAAGGTAGGATTCAGAAGACAGTTTGATACTACCAACCGTGGTAGGGACTCACATACACCACTAAATCTCAAGACCCCTCCAAACTTCGATGTTCGTAAATTACTCTTAATTTGGGTACCCAACAGATGTTACTTTTCGAAGAGTACGTTATGTTTCTGTTCTACGAAACTAACTCAAGATCTATTAAAAACGGAAACGAACAACGGAAACCGCAAGTACCTTCCCTCCTTCCCTACCTCCACAACCTCAACTACCAGTCACTTCTCTTGTTTGAAGAACCTGGTGGTTACGTGTGTAACATCTCCCACATCGGTATCGACTAATAACCCCCCCCCCCCCCCCCATATTTGTTAATCCGTCGACCTCCTCAAACTTTACACGTATAACAGTCAATCTCTTTCAAATGTATAGTAACCTTAACAGATCAACCTAGGTTACGGACACTGGGACACTTCAAGACACTGTAGTACTTTCCCCGACTAACCCTTAGCATAGACGGTCCACGTTCGGTACCGGGTGAATGACGATCACATAATTTATTACTCACTGACATGGGAACCGTCATACCTCGTGGTATAAATAATAACTCATCAGGAAGGTTGTACCACGTACTTCTAAATTGACATAACAAATTACATATATTTCTCTCACCCTTTACAAAGGTAAACAAGGAAGATGTAAATTGATACACACGACAATATGTTAAAGGGAAATTCATTCGTAACAATAACACACGAATACGTAGTACATGTAGGTAACGTAATATCACATGTATACATATACCTGATGTAGAAATAAACCTTAAGAAACAGTCATTGTATTTTAACATGTGGTATTACGTCACCTCAATGTACTACGTTATTTGTGTTGTACTTACACATCAACTTCCTTTTCACAGTTGTCAATGACTTTTACACACGTTTATATTTTCCTTGTGTACCTTTGTACAATAGGAGAGAAATCTATATATTTGGTTAGGTCAACTTATAAGTATGTGG
>MU134345.1:8954-48369 GCA_015039355.1 Ramaria rubella
GTCGACGACAACGATAACAGAGACTTAACTGAAGAAGTCCACGTATCGTCAAGTCTTGGGGAAGACCATGTGAGAGATGTATCGTGGGGTATAAGGTAGATAGAGGTGATACAGATGTGGGTAGAGACTTCTGGGATAAAGGAAACTAAAGGTTCGCGAATGTTACTCGAAGTGGTTGCACAACGACAGGATCTCTGACGGGATACACAACTTTCTCTCCTCTTCCTTAACAATAGGTGTTGTTGAGACCGTTTGTCTACAGGTTCATGTGTGGAACTTGGTACTACAGCGGTTGGAGTACTGGTGCAGTGAGAGGGGGGGGGTGGTGAGTGTTTGCACGTTGTGGACGGTGAGGTCGACTGAAGTCACCACTGTCTCTCTTTCCTGCTCGGAAGGATTTGAGCACGTTCGAGATGGAACGGGATACGGGACTGGGTTAAAACGGTTACTAGTACGGTTCCAGGAGACCCGGGACAGTAAGTACTTTAGACCAGCACGGAGAAGTAAACGGTGTGTATAGAAACTCTACCTTTGGTTTTGACCGTCCGGGATGAGTAGGAAGAACCCGAAGAAAACTTTTTCGTAAGTTTAGTTGTAAGAAGGAAGGAGTACTTCTCTGATGACGGTCCTGGTTCGAACTCAGAGCAGTTATAATAGTTTTAGCAGCGTACCAACTACTAATGTAACTACTTAAACTCCTTGAGTCCAGTAAGTTGTCAGGCTTTTCTACTATAAGGGCAACCTCCAGGGGAAGTGGAATATCACATTGAACACTGGCAGATGGGAATCCGAAGATATATAAGCTCACAGAAGACTACATACAAGGATACACACCTGGCAGATGGGAATCCGAAGAGAAAAGCCTAAGGTTCCCACTGCCAAGATAACTACCTAAATGAGTACGCAAATAAACGCCGGGACGTACTGTGATTATGTAACGGGATTGGAATCCAATCCTGTTACGTAACTGGGCGCTTAAGTAAGCGAACTTGAACGAAAAGATAGGGGCAAGGGAGATAATGGGGGGAAGGGAGAAGTGGGGAAGAATAGATAAGAAGAAGAGATAATAGAGAAGTGTAGAACCACATGAAATGGGGTTCCCCTTACACTTTCCCCTTCTCTGCCTCCTTCTCCAGCTCAGGTTGTGGCCCAATGTTTTCCACCTCTTCCCAGCCCAGCTTCCAACTCCAACTCCGGTTGCAGCACTGATGCCCCATGGTACGTATTTTCAGAACTTGAACTCGATTTCTGCGATCCTGTGCGATGTCTTCAATGTGTCATTGAAGGCCGCCATTCCCTCCACGTTGTAAAATGGAGCCACTTCATGAGCATGTGAATCGTTTTGCAGAGCCCATGGATTTCCGCTGCGAGCCCCGCATCCTCCACCTCATCCCCCATGTCGTCCTCTGTCGCCCGCTCCTTGCCTTTCCCCTTCCCTGACGCCACCACAACTTCCCAATCCACGGCCATTTCCGCCCAACATCTTTTCGTCGCCAGTCCTGGTCCAGCCTCCACATTCTCCACCCAAACCCACTTGTACGCCAGCAATGACAAATTTCCCGCCATCTCCGCCTGAACCTGCTTGTATGCCAGCAACGATGACTTTCCCACCATCTCTGTCACAAAATCCGCGTCGCCTGGCTTCATACATTTCTTCTGATTGTTTTGGCACTGGATACATGCCCGCTTCCGTGACCTCCTGCTTTTCCGCTCCTTGTCGATGCACTCCAGCCCCCGCATTCGACAGAGCACGCATCGGTCATCAAACTTGTTGGCCTCCATCCATATGTCCTCGAGGCGACGTTTTTGGCCTCTGGTGTTTTCCAATGTACCCTTTGTATTCCGATCAGCCTTCTGATCACGATCACCTTTCTCTGGCTAGTCCAAAATTCCTGTCAAAACTCCTCTGATCATAATCATAAGGAGACGACTTACAGATGCCTTTTTGAGCCAGGCTTCCTCCTGCTTCAACTCCTCCTGCACCATCCGCATTGATTCGGCTTTCCGCCGATCTGCCTCCTCCTTCCGCTTCCTTTGGTCAGCTTCCTCCTTTTTTTGCCGATCCTCATCCTCTTTCTCCTACACCCTCCAATCCTGATCCTCCTGTTCTTTCTGATCCTGCTCCTCCTTTTCCTTCTGTTCCCACTCCCACTTTTCCTCCGCTTCTCTCTCCTGCTTTTCCTCCGCTTCTCTCTCCTGCTTTTCCTCCGCTTCTCTCTCCCACGTTTCCCGCTTCACCTTCACCTTTTCCCACAATTTGTCCTCTAAATCCTTCTTTTTCCACTCATCTTCTCTCACCTCCGCGGCGAGTTCATCACTGGAGCTGATGTCGATGACAGAGTGTGTGGGTGAAGTGGACCTGGTACGTGATGCCATTTGGACTGAGGGGTGGTGGTGGTGGTAATGGGGAGTCAAAAAGTGTTTTTGCATCCACAGACTGTTTTCCCCTATTTATATCTGATCCAAGATCTCAGCCTTTATGGATAACCAACACCCAAACTTCCCACAATATTCAATAGCGTAATCGGCCTTCAAGGGCTCGGCTGTAAAAGGGAGATACTGTTAGATCCCAGATCCGACTCATGTTATTCTGACATTTTCCGTATCCTGATAAGCCCTTTTCTGGGTATTTCCAACATGTCCCCATTTATTATTCTTAGTCACAATTCTATTTCGATATTATCCCCATATGTCTTATCTCCATTTCCATATTCGCTCCAACTCCGGAACTCCGTATCACGCACCCTTATCTTTCCATTTCTGATTTCGGAATTCCACATGTTCCTTTAAATATGCTTTCCCTTGCTCAAGCTTTCTTTAGCTTGTATATCTCTTATATATCTCGTTGTATATCTCATTACTTCATCTCGTCATCTCAATATAACCCACAATATCCTGCACACCTGATATATCTTGTCTACCCTATATCATTATACCTTTTATTACACTTCATCACTCCAAGTTCCACCTGCAATAAGGCATTTGACCTTGTTTGGTATTCCAATTATCCCAACCCCGACATATCCGACATTCTGAAAACCTCTCTTTGATTACACTCGCTTTTCTGTAAAGCTAAACCCTTACTCAATATTCATTTATCGTTAACCCTATCTTCTCCCACATTGGTTATTCTGACTCTGAATACCCGAAACCTCCTGCTCATCTCCGATAAGTCTTAACGTATTATTTGTCACTGATCCTTCCAAATAGACCCAATCATCAGAACCCTGATAATTTCATCGAGTCTTCAGTCCGAAATACCAGGGCACTAGAAATCCAAGAGGGTGCAACCCATAAGTTAAAGCCAATGCCTGTATAGATCAGTCTTTGGATCTCCGACTTCTGAGTCATCCGATATTCCACGCATTTCTGAATATTGCAACTTCCGATTTCAGTCAAGGAGAGTTCCAACCAAATCCAACCCCCACATCCAATCCAGTCTTTAACAAGACTATGAAATATATAGATAAGAAAGAACAGCGATATACCAACAGTGGCATGGTACAAAAGGCGGAACGCCAATATACATCAATGAAAATGAGACACAATTGAGGTAAGTGTGTCACCAGGCACAGGATGTACCACATGATGCTTGTATTATAATCCATGTTAAAATCCTTGCATACACATTCCTCAATCATAATCCATGCAGGAACAGTAGTATAGGACCCCTGAAAATCCCAATATATCCCTGGTCTGAAGGCAAAAAAATATGTCCAGATATTTTCCCTGAAAATTCAGAAAAATTTGTCCGGATAGGTGTTTTTCGAAATTTTGGCTCTCAGGTTGGCCGGATTCAAGCCCAGGCATCCCCCGCGGTTCACGGACGCTAAAGCGGTGTTTGAATAAATTCGTCGGTAGCGATTTGAATTTTCGACCGAGTCTACTCCCTGCGCCTACTTCCACCCTCAAGGCCTCACGCTGCGAAAACTGTCCGGATGCTAGACCACGCCCACAGATTCTCGTCACGGATTGTCCGGATCCAAAACCAAGCATTGATTTTTCAAACCCCTGTTTTGACCGGATTCAGACCAGGCATTTTGGCCGAAATCCTGATTTTTTGTCCGGACTGAGACCAGGGATATGTTAGGATTTTCAGGGGTCCTAGCGGTATCCCCGACTTTCGCCCTCGACAGAACCCTCCCTCCTAAAGTCGGAGTCGGGGATGGTCAACTTAGTCCGAAACGTTAGCCCGGAGTCAACATACAGATAGGACCATATAGGCCGATTCATATCTTCATCATAATGCAGGGCTGGTATTATGCTGCTATCACGCATGCGCATATATCTGGAAACACGCAAAGTTTTAAATTCCGTACTTGGCGCGGGGCTAAAGCCGCCTTGGTTTTGCACACTCTCCTCATACCTACCTTGCTCGGTACTTCGAGTTTGACCCTCAACGGCAAATATGTCTGCGAAGCCTAATGCCTATGATGTTCCTGGGGCCGTCGTCTATGCCATTGAAACGGACCGCAAAGACACTGAGAGCATGTCGCAAACCAAGGTTCGGGACGATGTCTTCGGGAATGAAGAAGGTCATGATGTCAGTTCAACTGCACCTTATCGTATTTCAAATACCAATGGGTCTCTCTATTAGATTCATTACAAAACCTTGTCATGGCCTGTGAGTGCTTACTTGAGGCTTTGACTTTGATGCGATCTTGAAGTTCATCTGTTTTAACAGTTTGTCTCGCTGTTGATGATAGCGGAAATCGTCAGCAATGGTATACTGTCTCTTCCGAACGCATTGGCCACAGTGGGTCCGTTGTAATTTCTACAATTCAACGCCTTGCTATTCAACATCCTGGTTTCCTTTCCCTGGAAACATCATACAGGGATCGTCCCTGGTGTTATCCTGATAATATTTTTGGGAATATTTGCGCTTTTTACTGCCAAGCTTCTCGTCGATTTCAAGCTTAACCATCCTGGAGTACATAGCATGGGTGTGGATGTTTTGATTCTGTCATTGCATATAGCTCCTGACATGTGTTGCTGCCTTGCAGGAGATGCAGGACTAATCATATTCGGACCTATAGGGAGAGAAGTACTCAGCGCCGGCACGCTCATATTTTCAATCTTCGCGGCTGTGCGTCTACTTTGTTGCGAATCCACCTTTACTCATATATATCTCTTATACAAAGGGTTCAGAACTTTTTGCGGGTCAGCAAGCACTGACGACACTGAGCAACAACGGCTTATGTTCGATCTATTTAATCCTTATCTTTGCGACCGCCTCCTTTTTCATGTCTCTTCCTCGTACACTAAGTCACTTGACATGGCTAGGACTGGCAAGTGCGGTATCGATTTTACTCTGTGGAGTCGTAGGCATGATTGGATCTGGGGTGGACCCAGTTCCTGGGAGGCTGGTGCAAGCAACTGTTCCGCAAACTTTCGTTGACGCGTTTTTGGCTATCAGTAATCCTGTGAGTCACCGTGTGACACCATAGAGTGGTTACTGAAAGGTTCATCATAGGTTTTTGCATACGCTGGTCGGTCCGTGTCATTTACAAAATAAACTAGCCTCTCTGACAAAATACATCAACCTCAGGACACTTTATGTATGTCTATGTCCTTTAGAATCACTCAAACTCAAAATACGTGTTCACCTAGGTTTTTCATCCTGATTTCTGAGATGAGAAGACCACAAGATGCTATGAAGGTACACCGAAGTTCTTCTAGTAGATCACGTGAGATGTAATAATATTTGTTCATTAGGCAGCGTGGGTCTTGCAAGTGTTTTCAACGGCCTTCTACGTTCTCTTTGCAATCGTCTGCTACGTCTACATTGGTTCTGACATTGAATCTTTGTCTTTACTCTCCTTGTCTCCCACTTGGTCCAAAGTTGCATTTGCTATTGGACTCCCTAATTTTCTCGTGGGAGGAGGGCTGTACATTCACGTCCCAGCCAAGCTCGTCTTTGTCCGAATCTTCCGAAATTCGAAGCACGTACACTCGCATACCTACATTGGATGGATAACGTGGATTTGCTTATGCTTTGTTGGAGCAGCAGTCGCTTTTATCTTTGCAGTTGGTGTGCCGATATTCAGCCTCTTAATTGGTCTTACAGCAGCGTTATTTGCCTCATGATGCGTGCTCTTTCAAGAATCCCTCATGATGGCTTGACCATTGGTAATTCAAGGTATACGTACGGCATTGCAGGGTTTTTCTACCTACATGATGTGTATCATCTGGGCGGTGGAAGAAGAGGATTAAAGAAGCACCCATGGATGGTCCTTGCTTCTGTTCTTACCATTCTGGCCGGAGCCTTTATTTGCGTTAGTGGGACCTATGTGTTTATCAAGGTGAATAACCAGCCTTTCACTTGAACTCGCTCCAGCTTCAGAACTGATAAAACTCTAGCAAATTATCTCGGCATACGCATCGGGGGAAGTTGGCAAGCCCTTCACATGTTGAACTTCCAGATAGCATTATACGTTAACCGGGACCAAGAAAAGCAGCTGATCTAACGTTATAGTATTTTCAGAGTAGACAGACATTGATATCATTGAAAACGAATGGCTCATTCATGCAGAAACACAGTTCCTGTCATGGAACGAACCGGGAACCAGCCTGCTATCGGGACCCATTTCATATTCCTCTCATTTTTCTTTCTTTCTCAACCGTTGGAGTATCCCTCGCTATATATAATATTCCTCAGCCATAATCTCGTGACAAGGGAAGTTGTGACAATGTGACCGGAAGTTTCCAACTGCTCATCTCTCTACATCACTCTAAGTTATTCTGCAACTGCTGGCTGGCTCCGTGGCACTCGTCCCCTATGTTGTGTCGACACGTTGAGCAAGAACCGAAGTGGCCATGTATTCTTCGTTCTAACATATGAGTTAGATATCAAATTCTTTCACTTTCGATGTATCTTCGCTGTCTGTCCCCCTCACGATCAATGCTCTTTCTTTTCGGTCGAACCTGGAGGCACACGGTCGTACCCGCCGCTTCTACGAGAAGTTGCTTTCACAATTGTCCTGCTCTGTTCTTGCTGCGGACATGTTGGGGCACTGTTAAGTTACAACATCTCGGTGGTGTGACCTGATGCACCGGAGAGGTTCGAACTGAATGGCCACACCATTGCCCTCAGATAGGCTCTAGGACCTCGCTGGATCTACTTGTCTGGTGCTGTTGTAGTAGAAGCGACGGACGACGGGCCGTGCAGGCTTGGATTCGGCCCCGTGAAATTATGTAGAAGACATACGTCTCGACAGACGTAGGTTTTCCACATAGTTACCAGTGGCTGTGTCCGAATCTAGATTGGTGTACTATGGCTCTATTCTAGTCTTTTGTTTTTTTTTTCCTGAGCCCCTCGAATTCAGCAAACTGGTTTTATGTCAAGGCTGACACGCTTCCGCGATTCGTGTGATACCCTTCCCTTTTGCGTTCTACCAGCCGAAGAGCGGGTTTCTTTTTTACCTGATTTTGATCTAGTTTTGCTCCTATAGGTCACACAAAACACCCTGAATTTCGTGCAGAGTTCGAGGACATCGTCACTTCAGGCTGTAGTTATTCTCTCGAATTCGGCTTCGGTAAGCCGGACATGTTCTCTGAGTGTCTAGGATCTTGTCTTAGCCCCGCTTTCGCCCCGTTAGATTTCGATTTTCTTTCTTTCTGTGTATGTGGCTGATAGCGGCACGTGTCCAGGACTTCCTGCACTAGTACAGGATTAGACTAACATTAGCTGACATTGGGTGGATCACAACCAAAGGTTTGTTTTTTCAGGATTGCAGTATATGGGGAATCGCCAGCCATCTTTGGTAACGTGGTCACGTTAACGTTAAGTCTCAATTCAAAATAAAGCTTAACAACGTTAACTGTATTGCATCTTCAGATTGGCAGTTACTGCCTTCGACCCAGCCTACAATGTAACAATGTCAACCTGTCGGTCCGTATTCCGTACGGTTCGGTCCTTGTGTTTTCCTGTCTTCTGCCACTGACGAGTGCCTGCCAATTAGTTCTTATCAGGTGATAGTAACACGCGCCCATCGCGAGTTCACAATCTAATCTCGACTACTTTGAATTCTAGGCATTGACAGCGCGCGCTAGGTAGTAAGTTACTTACGCTAGGAGCCCCGGTGAGTTCGATCTGTAACTTACAACCGCGCATGAATGACCATTAATAATGGGATGCGGACCATTCCCCACGGACCGATGTTCTTTTGTTGAACGCATGAAAAGTCTGAGAAGAATCCCAACTTCTGAGAAATGCATCGAAGATCTGGGGTTGAGCGCTGCAGAACAAATTGTGCTACTCAGCTCCACCAAGTGACAGCGCAAATCAATAAACTCCGACTATGATTTAAATATCAGTCCCTGGGAACGCGTCTTTAACTTAGTAGTTTTAGCTGGTGCCTGTATCACGTGAGAATAACGATAGAGTAGTGAAGTCACGTTGGCTGCAACAAATTCGTCTATGTAGTTACTTTTTAAATTGTTCATCTAAATCACAAAAACAAAGCGAAGTGAAAAAAAAAAACCAGAGAATGCGAAAAGCACCATGATACACGTGATTAGAGCACGTTAGAATAGAATGTCAGAGCTATAGGAGAGCGAAGAAAGCGAGGAAAGCAAAGATAGCGGGTAGACGTTACACAGGTGAGATAGAAAAGTCACAATAGAAACCAACGAAAGGGCGAATGGACATAGAATATGAAAGGAGTCATATCACCGAGGAAAATCCCATGAGGGCTGCGGTAGTAGAACATAGGTAGGTCGTTGATGCTATAGATGCAGATCTGGCGCTGTAGTTGGACTGCGCATCGATATATCCATGGACTCGTCTTCATCGTCTTCGTCTTCAGCAGATTCGTCTGGACGTGGGCGTCGAGAAAGCTCAAGTGTAACTAATGAACCACTTGGTAGCTTCTTCGCGTCATCTCCGTCCTCTTCACCCTCCTTGCCTTTGCTCTTGCTTTTACGCACGCCACGTTTGGACTCTGTTGGGCGCTCGCAATCAAGACCGCGCCGGGCACACTGACTAAAATATAATAATAGCGATAAGTATACGTGCAGCATATCCTACGCGTCACTTACTTGCAAGGGCCATCATCGTCACATGGACTCATATCTTTCCCTCCTTGCGATGTCCGAGGGGGTGGTACCGGACCAGGTCCACACGCAATCTTCCGTTTGCGACAGAAATAGCACGCCATACGGGGACGACGCACCGGTAAGGGGGGCGCAGCAGGGGGCGGGGACGGTGGAGGACGTCTGAACGGCGGTGTGAGTACAAGTCGCATCACTGAACTTGACGTCGCTGGCGCGCACGTCGGACCAGGTAAAGGCTGCTCACGCGGACCACGCGAGAGGGGGTAAGAGCCGAATAGCCCGAACACAGGCAGCGGAGGTATGCATCCACCTGCGAGGCCATCGTGGTAGTGAATTCGCGGACTAAGCTCTGATCGCTCGTGCGACGGGTACGGGTGAAACGGTCGGAAAGTCTGCGGTTGTGCAGGGTCTTTTCTGTCGTGACGTGATATAAGGTGCGACTGCGAGGGGACAACAGGCGCCTGGGGGAGCGGCTCATCTTGATCCGTGCTGCATGCGCTTCGAGAACGAGAAGGAGCGCGCTCACGACGACGGGAAGCTATCAGTGACGCGGGTGCGCCAGGGCTTGAGGAGGGGGAAGCCCGCGAAACCCGGTGTGGCTGAGAGAGGCGCGGAATTGGTTCAGGGTCAATGAGGGGAGTTTGTATATCCGGCCGCATCGTCTGGCGCACGGGAGAATGCCCGGAGGAAAACCGTTCCTCAGGGATAGGCGGTTGGACTGGTGAGTTGTAGAGTCGATCTTCGGTAGGTATAATTTGTGTTTGAGAAACTACCGACTGCTGAGTGGGAAGCACGGCTGAAAGAGAGCACTGATTGAAAGAATCAGACGAGAGCAGTTGGGGAGATTGTAGTTTCTTTAGTTCTTGCTGCGGTGGAGACTGCTGCTCCACGACAGGTTGCGTAACATACGCAGGAGGGTGGCTGGTGGGAGTAGGGGGAGACCATAACGATGATTCTGCGTCAGGAAAAACCAGATGCTGAGGTTCCTGATATGGTTCCACCTGCTGCTCATGTGAAAATACCGGCCCAGAGGGAGCAACGGGTACTGGAGCGGAATAATCATTTTCCTGAACATCCGCAAGCTCTTGTGTACGATCACACAATGGCGAGTTAAAGACATTTTGATGCACCGGAGGTGCCTGAGGGGAAAACACATCAGCCGGGCTCTGCTCGGAGTGTGCGTGAGAAGAGTCATAAGAATCAGTAACGTGAGAGGCCTCGTGCACGTCCTGCGATGAGAATGGGCTATCTTGAGCCGCATGATCATAGACGCCTCGATGGATGGCCGAGCCCCCATATTGTGGGGCGTGGGGATACGACTCTAGTTCTGGGTAGGGGACGTCGTCGGACGATGGAAGCTGCTCATGTTCGGTACCTGCATGAGGACCTGAGTAATGAGGCTCGGGGGAAGGATACCGGAGCTCGTCGTCGTAGGCCGGTGCCCACTGCTGGCTATTGGGAATGAGGTGGGTTGCAGGATTAGCGGTATGAGGGTCGATTAAATCACACCTGCCACCCCGTGCGTCTGTACCTATCTGCTGTACTCCAACATGCGAAGGCGACTCCTGCGTGCCCTCAACAGGGTCAGATTGCTGCCAAGAGGCCGACGCGTCGGAGTGGTCGGCAAGGTACTTGGGCTGGAGTGCAGGAGACCGGTCACCCTGCGACTCGTAGACATAGTGGGGGTGTGCATGAAGAGCAGATTCAAGTTCATTCGGTGGGGGGGTGAGCGGGTGATACGCGGTTGACGCGGAGACCGACGCAGAGGCGTACGGTGAGTGCGACTCAGGATACCGAGGTGGGAAATTAGTATGAATATGTAGTTGCGGAGGGTATTCCTGCTGAACACACGGTTGAGGGTAAGCGTCCGGGTAATTTTCCTGGTAATGGGACGGGTAGTAATTTCTGTCATGGGGATCCAATGCAGCTGTCTCATAGCCTGAGGAGGAGGCTAGGGCAGGATAGGACGGGTAGACAGGGAGGTCATCGTGGGGATGGCGGAAATGTGGGCGGATGTCGAGGTGTTGGTTGGGAAACATGAAGGAGGAGAGAAAGGG
Source organism: Ramaria rubella (assembly GCA_015039355.1). Taxonomy (NCBI): domain Eukaryota; kingdom Fungi; phylum Basidiomycota; class Agaricomycetes; order Gomphales; family Gomphaceae; genus Ramaria; species Ramaria rubella. Next base: position 20,066 of record MU134345.1, read on the forward strand.
AGGAGCGACCCAGCAGCGGGCATTTTGAACCCGACTAGCCTCCAGCTTCGAAATAAAATATAAAATAAATATTTGCATGCACACACACGCTTAGATTGGCTTTTCAAGATCTTCGATCAGTGCTAATCAACAGCAATCCGGTAATATACACATTTCTCCCAAAATCGCATAGTCAACTGCAGCTCAACGAGGTGCCACTGCATGCGCTCGACGATGTGCATGACGGTGCACGACGACAAGGATAATTGGGACGACTGGGAGAGTTGCAGACGACTTACACGTTGCAGACGACGATCTGGCTGTGATCGATCTCGGCTTGCGTCGCGGATGCAAATGGTCTACAAGTGTCTACATCCGTGTTGCTCGGGCATGTGCAGGCCTCACCGGCCTCACCCGCAGTGCACCCCGGCTCTGTCGTTACCCTTATTCTTTTGGGACTTCCGCTGAGCATTGAGTTCCTCCCAGCTTGAAGCTGTGCCGTTAACCGCACGTGCAGGATCACGTCCATTAGTATGACGCAATATTATCAGGCCCAAGCTTCTCCCTCAATCTATTTCCTGAATATTCTCTAACCATATTGACTTCTCGTATTCCCCACTAGGCCCTGTCCGCCCCCACTGCACTCCACTCATGACCAAGGCTTTTATATATCAATTACAAAGCCGCGTCGGTGTCCTTGCTTTGTACGTATCAAATAATCGCCCAACGTGTGCGTCCCTTCATTGCCTTTCATCGTAATCAGCCTAGTATAAGCTCGGACCTTCCCCCGAAGTTTTTCTACCCAAGATAGAACACGCTCCTCCGAGTTTCTCAAGAAGATTTACAGCACTGCGACATTCTTCGGCCTCCAACACGGTGTCTTTACATAACGTCCTGCTGCACCCGATCCACGCGATTCTTTCGTCGACTACCTTAGGATGATCTTTCACACGTCGTTTATTCTGAGGCTTCACCAATCGGAACACCAATCGGGGACTTACAGAGTCAGACAGCAACATTATGTCTAGACCTCCAGGCACTCTCCTTACCATGTTCTAACTGCGTTCGCACCCTTCCGACTTCGAATATTTCCTGACAAAATTTCCACGCACGCTGCGCGTTTCCCCACATTTTTAAAGAGAAAACGGTCTGCGAGCAGACTGCCTATCTAGGTTGCCTTACCACGGCTTCTGGCCATTTGGTTGCCGACTTCACACGCTTCTGACCATTTAAAGCTACATCGTCACGCATCTGACATGCACGACGCAAACAAGAAAGTATTACGGTGCGGTAGCAACGTGGCAACTACCTACTTATCGCAGCTGCGACCCCTCAAAGTACAAGACATCTGGATACCGGGGATCTAATTTAGGCGGAGGTACGGCGGAGAACGAATCAGATAATCAAGCTTTATGATTGGTAGCATGTCGCCAAGCCTACCTTAGGTCTGAAACATAACTTAACCCTTACAAATGCAAAGAGTTGCAATTTGTGATGTTTGGAGATGATCGCCTGGGGCAGGGTATCATACCCTGCGCACGGAAGCCTACGGAAGCCCTGTGGATCCTCCTCCGGATCGCTGGAAAAATTATGCGTCCTCGCGCCAACGGAGTGGAGGACAACCGTGAGGCAAATATTTGATGCGTCGGACCATGATCTGAGATTTAAAATTCAAAGTCCTCCCACATCGCATGCGGCCACAGAACACCGAGCTTCAATATTTTCACTAAGTATCCGCGAGTGTTTCGAGGAAACTTCGTGAATTTAACCAGAGAGCGCCTTCTAGGGCCCTAGAAATTGTCGGAATGTCGCGCACATCGGTTAAGGGTAAGAAAAGTTATTTACATGACAGTGGACACTAGGCAGACAATGTTGATCCATTGAAGGCTCGTTCGTATGAACGCCTAGTGGTGCGTCTTCCTTTATTCCGTATTATTTGATGGAGGCGCTGTCAGTGGGCGCCATGATCGGCGTCCAGAGTAACGGAGACGATCTGCAATCATGAATTGCTTTACACTTGTTTCCTTTATCAGTCCCCTTGTGAGTAGTGCACTGTTAATCTAAACACGCATGAGGGTCTGCATAGCTGCATTGATCGTTATATCTCCACTGACAGGCCGCAATATCACGATGGATCAACTTCGTGGCGCCACCGCTCGTACACCGTGCACGTAGGTGATTTAATTGTTTAAATTATCAAAAAAAAATGCTCTACATACATGTCTTGCGCTGCTTCCTATCCCACGCCCCCTTTGTCTGTTTCCAATAGTTTCGCTTTTTGCTGAATATGTTTGCCAACCAGGACTGCATCGACCGGGGTCGGACCGTGACCAACAAACAAACCCCAGACCTGTCTGGTTCTCAAGTTTCACTTCTTGTTCCTGCTTGGAAGCTCGGCTCGATTCATCTGCAGCTTGGATTCTCCCGAGCTCAGGCTGTGCTTTGCCACTTATGTCATATCAGGTATTTGATATCTGTAACTCATGACACCCTCGGAGTTTTTTTCCTGCGATATGTTCACCCCGATTAGATCTGGATAAGTATCGTTTGGATGTCCTTCCGTTTTTACTTGAGATTCAGGTTCGACCAAGCTCACCACTCGCTTCTATCGTTAGACGTTGGCACTGGGAACAACGATGGCCTTGTCATCTCACTCACGATTGCTGCGGGAGGCTCTCCGGAAGGGTCGTATAAGTACTACTTTTCTTGATTATTGAAGTCGGTTTGTCAAAGATATGCATCGTCTATGATGTAAGAGTGAGCAATTTCTCGTATGCTCAGCAACACGCTTTGCTCATTGAGAGCGTTGGGTGTCGCTCACCGCCTATAAGGGACTACGTACCATCCTGATACACTCAGGTTCATGTCGTCAAGATCCCAAAGTGGCTTTCCTATGTTGAATGGATACAACGCTCTGCCGCCATGACGCTCGTTCCAGCTGACCTTACGCATCTCATCTTCCCTTTTTTTTGCAATAACCCGTTTAATGCGTACCAAGCACTCCGAGTGCAGGCTGAAGAACTCTGGTCACACACTCCATACCCTGTGTGTGGATTTTTGTCTATTGGCTTCCACGATTCATGGAGATCCCGTTTTGTCCAACCGACTTTGATCCAGGGTCATCGTGTTCTCCCAACCTACTCCGGGGACGAATACTCACACGTGCTTGTGCGCCACCCATCAGGCACGTTCGAACATACCCAACCGTTGGGCTGCTCATGAACGGGGCAACTGCGCCACCATCACTTTCAGGAGCTCATTGGTGCCCCGCCCCCGCGGGCGCGTTTACCACTGGCAGCGTCAACGACGCTATTGTGATCTGGCCTGGAATTCAGGCCTGGCATTTCTTCTTGCCTGGGCAGTTCCAGAATAGGCTTTCTATTTTCGAAGCCGGACGAAACGTTGAATTTCGGCAGCACTTGCGGTTAAAGCGTGTGCATGATCGTGAGCTTGAATGCTTCAGCTATCTGAGGCGGGATGCCATGGCACTGAAATAGGTTATGCTTTGGCACTGATATTCATATCTTACAAGGGGACATGCGCTTCGTACGCCCTCAGGGATGTTATCGATGGTAGAATCGGCTTCATTTTGCCCTGGAGACGCGTTAAATATTACCTTACGAATATTCACTGATAATCATCGTAGCGCTCTCATGTCAGAGCTCCATCATTGCATTCGTTTACCCAGACTGAGCTCAGAGCGGGCTCGTGTGAAAATTTCACGCGCAGGTGTACACTTCATGATTCATGAAGACTACGTAGATCTCGTACATATGGTAACGAGCGCTTGATTAAGTAGCTGTCAGTGAGTCACATTCATTCCTGCTCCTGCTTTTATTTCCTTGCGTCCGTTCACTAAAGCCCTCACGTCGATTTGAATATGGACCGCGAGCCCCTCTTGCCCAGGTCCGACAGCCTGAGCTACGACGACCGCTTTGTCACGGTCGATCCCGCAACATCCACGTTGACACTGAAAAACTATCTTCTTACGAAGCCCAAATTGCACGTGAATATCCCCTCAATGCTATACATCCAGCCTGCGAGTGAGGTCGTGCGTCGCATCGAGTTAAAGCCCCAAGGCCTCTCACTGATCAGTGGCATAATGTGGGCACGGGACTGGAGTCGAGGAAGCGCGATTCGAGGATTCAAGAGTGGCTACGAGAAGAGTTTCGTGATTAAAGCTAAAGGTGACAAGCTGCGGATCGGCTTCTCCGTGGAGAACCCTACCAGGTTTCTGGAGATGCTAGAGCAAGTTTGCCCTGGAGTCACGAGGGCCACCATGGGGGAGGAGGAAGAGGCTGACATTCGGTCCGAGACAGAGGGTGAGCTTGAGGAAAATGCGGCTGCAGAATATGAATATGGGGATTCAGATCTTATTCAAGGTTAAGCTTTAGTTAAGCCTAATTTCTTTTTTGGGTGTTTATAGTATTGAATGTGAAGAACCAAACCAATTGCAGTTATGTAACTCTACACCGGAGGTCGTCCGGTCAGGAGTAAGAATTCTATTGAGAGCTCCGGGGCCCGGAAAGCAGGGACGGGTGACCGTCAACACGTAGCTTGAGGTCCTTTTTATCCTTTTTTTTTCGTTGAGGGAGAGGGAGAAAGGGAGTACTAGTAGGAGTGCGACGGGAGAGAGGGGACTGAAAGGGGACACGAGGGAGTAAATAGGTCTGATGTTCAACTTTGGTATCATAATAATTCGGAAAACAGCTATAAAACAACGATGTCGGCTCTCAAAGTAGCATACTGGTGATTTTGTAGATTCCATTGGGCAAGATTATCTTAAGGAACTGATTACGCATGAGGCCTTGAGGTCTGGACAACGTTCTTGACGGTGAGCACTGAGCGCATTAGTACACAGAGCTGTCATGTTGTCCCATCGCTTGTAGAGTTTAACAATATTTGCAAGCCCTATATGCTTGTGGTTTGGGTATGCGCACGTCATTCTTAATTTGAATCGTACCCAGTTGGAAACGGTCGATATGCTACTTTTTCAAGATACAACTGCCCCGGTCACTTCGGTTCGATTGTTTGAAATTGTACTAACGCGTCCCAGTTTATCATCAACGAATACAGTTCAAGTTATTGGTTACTGTGGGAACACCATTAAGGATGTTGATTACACTATGAGTTAGTATGTAGGTGTGTATTTACAATCGCTAAAAAAAATGATCCAGGCTTTGTGCTAAGACACAAAATCAACTGTTTCTGTCAGCTCCAATTACATAAATGCTTCACACTAAACGTTACTGTATATACCACAAGGTGAGCGGTTGTTCGAGCCTCGACATGATCACCATTGACTCACTAACTTGTTTCGCTTTACTAGTATTTGGATTTATTTTACAGTGCATGCGAAAGCAAATGCAATGGCAAGCCTGCATTCGGCACGCACCCTAATGCGGTGCGTCCACCACGCTTTGCTAGCATAGTATGTGAAACCAAGAAATGTGAGCATGCCTTCTCATCAATCGAAGGCAAAATATATTACATAAAGCCACTTAGATTATCTATGAAAGGGAAGCGTAAGGATACTAGGTTGTCCTTATACATGATACAACAAAATAAAGAAAATGCTGATACAAAGTTTAGTAGAGACAGCCCGAGCGATGGCTATGAAGGTATTTTATTTCATTTTCATGTGTGGTCATGTCTTCCCAGACGATCAGCACCTTTTCTAATGTTTTTGGCCTCCTTCTGTTTGGCACGCGCGCGCCTTGCCCTTAGAGAATCGACACAACGGTGAGTCTATTGAATGGGGCATGACAAGACGAGCACGTACTCTTCCAAAGCAGCCGCCTCCAGATCTTTCACATGCTGGCGAGCCTCCCTCACGGCCCTTCGAGCGAGTTCAAGGGCTTTGTCTGCACCCTTCTCGGCGTTCTCGGCGTCCGTCACTTTCTGGCGAGCCGCTTTAATGGCAGGATCTGGCGCAAACGTCGGCGTAGAGTCATGTGAATTTTCGTGGAACCGTGAGAGGATGCTGCCTGAACGTTTGGGGCTTCCCTCAGGACTGGGAGAACTACTATTGCGGTTACGGGAGAAGCCCGGGAGAGACCTGCGGTGGTCGTTATGATTTTCTGGCTCGGGGGCAGCAGTTTGGGAATGGCCAAAGAGAGGCATGGATGGCTATTTGTGAGTTGGATGTAGGTACTTTATGTGCTCTTGAGATTACCGACACTACTTGAGGCCTTATGTACGCACAGCTGCTGGTGACGTCACACCGTTGGCATCAAGGAACCGCAATACCTCGTCATAGGCTTGTGGGGCTTTATATCAGAGTGTATTTAAGTAACGATTTTTGGGCCTGAACGTAAATTAGTCAGTGGAACCAGACATGACACGATGCCGGAGGCTCGGCATCTTTTCGTGTGAACCTCCGAAAATCATGATCACCGGGCAAGGCCGTAGCACTGGATACATTGGAGGGGCCTCTCATAAGTAGAAAGGATACCAAAGCCAAAAGGGTGATAAACACGTGTTACAGTTACAAGATACAGATGGAGTATGATGTGCGTAAGCAAAGCCAAATATTAGCATAAGAAATCCACATAATCCAATCCCACATGCCAGTCGTTAGTGTTTCGTGCGTTCGTCATTAGTGTGTCGTCATTAGTGTTTCCTCTCGTCCAGTTCATCCAAAAATGCTACCCAATGTTTCTTATCGATTACCCCCTCGACTGCGTTTACGTATCAGTGCCGGGGTCTATGGGGCTTCAATGAACCATGACTTACAGAGACCAGCGCTATTCGTTACGACGACATAACGAGCTCCCAGCTTCACAAAAAATTGTTGTACTAGTTCCAATGGCGCATGTGTCGACACGGACAATGGAGCCTGGCCAACAGACAACATCAGACTAAGAGACGCACGCATGAACAAAATGAACTGACGTGATCAATATACACGGTGAAGTCAAAGGGATCTGACTGGATCTGGAACTCCCTTGAAGATTCTGATATCGAGGAGGCATCGCGCATAGGCCCCCTCGCAGGATAGAAGTGACACCTTGCATCCGCATCATCTGCGACGATGGCTTGAGAAGAAAGTCATGTTAGCAACCTCCGCCGGACGGTAAAGGGCAGAAAACTCACTCAAGGCATGCTCAAGTTCGCTTACTCCAATATATCCGATCATCCTTGAGCCACCAGGTTCTCTCTGGAGAATCGGAAGACCGCCATCCCCATACCCTGCGGAGACTACCCACTGGAGTTGGTCTCTCAGATTCTTTACGGTGTTTGGACTTTCCAAACGGATGACTTCAACGTCACGGACAGCCTGTGACAACAAGAGAGGGATTAGAGTCGTAACAAGGATTCATAGAAGATGGCTTACGGCGTCGCCCGCTTGTAGGCCTCCCCACAGGTGCTCAGACTTGCCATCAAGATACGGAAGTTGGGCGAGTCTTGGAACAACTGGAGTAAGAGGCGTGTGAGTGGCAGGTACGTGACAATACGCACTCGATACATATATCATAAATTCCTTTGGGCTGCAGCGAGTCGGCCACAGTCTTGGCAACAAGAACACCGATCATCACGGGTACAACATATGTCAGGGTATCCGTCAGTTCAAACATAATAACGGCCAATGAAACCGTTGTTCGCTACGACTTGATTCAATATATATATCTACGTGAAAGCATTATTCGCAAACTACTCACGGTGACACCCGATAGACTTGCCGCCGCGCCAACCTATGTGCATATGCTGAGACACTGGCCTATTAAACAAATGTAACTCAACTCACCATCGCATATACACCAGGGATCACACAATCTGTATCACCCTGGCACGCTTCAAACATGCCTAGTTTCGGGTAATTCCACTGCAGGTATTGTACAGCCAGTCCAATCATTCGTCCAAAGCATGCTCCTACACCCAGCGTCGGGATGAATATGCCGGCAGGGAGTTTGATGCCGAAGGTGACAACTGTGAGTGCAGCCTTCACAATCATCGCGGTGCCAATAGCTGAGATAATAGGTTTAAAGTCGCCAATTTCATGGGGGCATAGACCCTCATGTGAGTCGCCCAAGCGACACTCCGCAAAAAGATTGTAAACCAATTCGGTACCACCTAAACGGGTATAAGGATTGAGGAAACATAACAATGTAGTTATTAGTGTGATCTATGGAAAATATATGAGGAACCAATCGTGGTTTCGTAGCGTTGGCGTACCAGGAGTACTTCGAACACGGGGTGTATTCGTAGCCAAGTCTTCCCCCGGACGTTCTTACACCACCAATAATTCATCTTTGAAAAGTAAGCTCCGTAGATACCCTGTATCAATGTTAAAACTCGAGGCGATTCGTATAATCTCCAAGCAACTCACGCCAAAAGCCCCAATGATAACAAAGAAGATTAATTCGAAAGCGTGCCAGTCCTGTCAAACTTAAAAATATAAATTTTAACAGGCTAAAAGCGACGAACTTTGTCATAGGAGACCTGGAATAGGACCAATTTGCCAGTCCCAAATGGATCTAGAAGCCGTAGAGTAATAGCTGCGATCATGGCACAGAAGAAACTGTGGGGAGAATAGGTTGTTAGCTCCTACCTAAACAATATCGAGAAACTTACCTTCTCCACATGACCTGTGAAACTCAACATCAAAGACATATACTTTTTCAAGAAAACAACATACCTTTGCCGGGAAGAAATAAGAGACCTCCTCCAGGCTGAATAGAACACCTCCGATCGGCGCACCAAACGCAACGGCTACACCTGCGGCACTGGCAGCACTAAGAATCTCGCGGCGTTTGCCTGCATGGGAAATTATGAGTATTATTCTGAGAGAAAGGATTTTCAATATTACCCACCTTCATTTGTCTCGTATTTCCAGAAGTATCGACTCACGATATTTCCAATGCATGTGGCAATATGCACAAGCGGGCCCTCCTTGCCTGGTCGACATGCTCTCAATAACAGGAATACAGGTAGAGGGGCATGCGGGCTTCATACCGAGAGACAGTCCCGATGCAACAGAAAGTGCCAATCCAACGCTCTTTGTGGCAAGAGTACGACCACCGAGATATCCATGGATTACGAAGCCTATTTTGTAGATGTAGAGTAACCCTGGAGACAAGGAGGTCACTTACCGGATAATATTGTCTTGACTTCAGGAATTCCGCTTCCAGCTGCCTGACCTAAGAGTGAGCGCACGTGATAGACACAAACCACCGAATTTACTAACAAAATACATGACTTTGCGCATCTGCCCCTCAGGGGCGGCTTTGGATGGTGTTTTCGGGTCAAGAAAATCAGGAAAAGTGGGTGAAAGAACACCAGAATCTTTCCTGCCCACGAATGACGTGGATGCAGTAAAGTGGACCGTCAGTAGAGACGACAAAAGCGCGAGTAACAACTATACAAACAAATCAATAAACTTGGTGAAAGAGCAGAATGCAAGAGATTAGAGACATACAGCTACTATAGTATATGAGGCATAGCTAATTGCTATCGTCTTGAAGTCTCCAGATATCTGGGCGCCTTCAAAATAGGCAGCCCATGTCTGCCAGGCATCACATACATTTTCAGCGATGTTGTGCAAGTCTTGGTGATTCCGGGTAGAACAGCAAAATCGCATGGCCTTCCACCATCCTTGGGTACAATGGCCCTCCTTAAGATCGAAAAACCACTGCTCGCTGCGTACAATTAGGAAAGCCACCACAGCAGTGAGAAACCCGACGATAGTGACAACGATCCAGCCCACACTGCGGTCTATGAGATTTCTTATACGACTGCGAATCGATTTCCGTTTTCGCAAACGAAATATACGGTCTGAATCTTTAATCTACGCCCGAGTGATTACATTAACACAGAAAGGGGACTGTCTGGGGAATTTCATACCGCATCGTGAAGCCAGTCAATTGAGCTAAAACTCGAATACCTAGAAAGATATGAAGGACATTGTAGGGGGGGAACGAAGACAATGCACCTACCAGACACGAATGCCATTTGCTTTAACTGCCTCATTGTCGTCCTCTACACTGTCCTTTCCATCGATTGGAGCGTCGTATGCGGCTGTTCGTCTGAAAAATGAAGAAGGCCGGGAGTGCAGTGGAGATGAAGGGGAGGACAAGGATCCCAGGCGAAACGGCAGACCGGAAATAGGTGATAATATTCGCTGGCGCCCAATGCTGCCAGTGCTATCACGGAGTTTAAGGCGAGAAGGAATAGACCCGTACGAATTGTTTGCAAGATTTGAGCGAATGAGCAACGTGGAATCATTGGGTCCTTGCACCATGTCCCTGTCGGTGCTACTTGCTCCGATGCGCAGAAGACGTTCCCGACGCGAGTGTGGAAGCATAGGACCTACAAAGTGACTATGCTGTGATGATGTCAGAGGCTGGATTTCGCCATCTGAGTCCACCTCAGAAACCAGGTCATCTTCCAGAGGGACAGGGTGACTGTAGCTCCTGGTCAATGGCGCAGAGGAGCGTTGTGAATGAGCGGAAGGTCCGCCAATGGGGGTGGCAGTGTGCGATGCGGACTCCGTGGTTATTCTAGGACCTGCCATCCCAGAGGCGTTGAATTTAGAGAAGCTGCTTTGACTGATCGGACCTTTAACCGGGTTCTCGAGCGGGGTTTCCCCACAACCCGCTTTTGTTACATAATCGCTTGTAAATGATCCCAAACATAAAAATATCGAGTCCCTTTCCTTTTCTCGTTAAACAAGTTGACAGGTTGCCTCAAAGCTCAGAAGGTTTTGGGGCCAGCACCTCAGTGTAGGCAAAGTCGCAGCTCGCGGATGTTGAATTTGTACACAATGCTTTCATTACGGTTAAGGACATGATACATGACATGAGGTATGGGGGGAGGGAAAAGTGGTGGTATGACACAAGAAATTGAGGGGGCCAAAATCAGAGTTATGATAGAGATTGGGGGCGGATCTTGGTGTATAAGACAGAAAGGTAGAATGGGGAAGCTATACAAGATATAATCAAAAGTCGAGATGAGAAACAGAAAGAGAAGATAGAAAGAAAAAATCTATCGCTGAGAATTGTTGATTGTTGATTGTTGATTGTCGGTCGATCACTGGATCACAATGCTGAAACTCGAAGCCGCAGTAGATATGGGGAACTGTAACATAATGTCCTCGTCGATCCATTTTCTTTTTTTGTGTGTAATAGTTGGTGTTATTGCTATAGACCAAGAGATGAAAGGGGTTAACTGAGAGAAGGCGGCATCAAACGTGACGCGGGAGTTTAGATTGGCGTGTAAGGCGTGTTCAGGCATGGCGTGCTGCCTTGGCTGGCGGTTGGCGGCGGCCGTTTTTCGTGTTTCTGACACCGTATTCCTCGTCTCCATCCTTTGATGAGCGCCTCGGTAAAGGCTTGCGCTTGTTGTCGACAGCTTTGCCCTTGCTCCTGCGTGGTGCGCTCCGACGTGAGACGGGTTTCTTTCGCTCCGTCTCACTCTCTTCATCGGACGAAAGTGACGACAAAGGTGAGCTACCCGCAATCAGGTGGCTTTTCCTCTTACCAAGAAGTCCGTTGGGCTCAGGCGTCTGACGCGATGGACCAGGTGCACCAGGAGTCAATGGCGGCACGACAAACTCCCACGATGGATTGTCTCCAACCGCCTCTTCAACGGCTGCTAGAGGTTGGCGCGCCTTATCTCTCTTTGGTTTGGGATACGCACCGGGTATTTTGGCCGTGACAGACACTTCAGAAATCATACTCTCCATTTCCTGATGCTTCGTCTGTGGAAAGACGGTCGTCCCATTTACAGGATCCGAAGCTTCCCGTCCAATACTTGATAATCCTGGAATTGACATATTTGATATGTTCAAATTTTGGAAGCTTTGAGTGCATACGAGCGCACCGTCGGGAGTGCTTGGCGTAGATGAGGGTCTCGTACGCTGGAATTGTGCATCAGCGGGGAGTAAAGGTGAGATCCATGGGTGGTCTAGCATGCACAACACAGATTTACGATTTCGAGGATCCTCTCTCAAGAGGTTACGCAAGAAATCGTTACCTAGTGCATGTGAGCCATGACGAAGGAAAGAGAATCACTCAGGCTTACAATCTTCACTGACTTGTGCGCCTTCTAATGACGACCAGTCCACCCTCCGCTCTCCGAAGTACTGCTGACGTTGCGCATCACTGGCTTGGGGATCATACACCTCGCGGAAAGGAGCAAGATTGGTAAGCCTGTATAGGCGTCTGTTAATTCGCAATAACCGCCTCTCCTCCTATCACTCACATGCAGAAAAAGATAATCCCAAGACTCCAACTATCGACGCGGCTGTCATACGCCTGGTTGGGATGTGCACGCAATACAACCTCCGGTGCTAGATACGCTGGAGTGCCGCACACTGTCTTTAGAAACGTTTGGTCGTCCACGAGTTTAGCCAATCCAAAATCTGCAACTTTACAGTCTGGTGGAGTCGTGGCGGTCATCAGGATATTCTCCGGTTTAAGGTCGCGATGGGTGATCCCTTGCGAATGAAATGAGGCCACTGCGTGACAAATCTGTGCAGCCATTCGCCGAACTTCACCTTCCGCTGTGAGACATCCGAAGTGAGATAGGTCAAGATAAACAATTATTTGGAACCTCACGAATAGGACCGTGTGCACCCAAATACGTCAAAAGATCACCTCCGCGAACGAGTTCTAAGATGAGATCTGGGCACCAGGGTCAGTGAAGGTGAGACTGAGGAGAGGGACGTCCGGAACACACATATTGAGTCTGTTTCTTCGAAATACTCGTGTAAGGTGACAATGTTTTTCTGTTCAGAGTAATTTTATGCGACGTCCATGTAAAACAATAAAAAAACGAACGTGATGGAAATCCGCTAATTGCTGAAGAATTTGTATTTCTCTGACCACGGCCATTTCTCCGTTACCAGAACGACGTAATTTCTCCTTGCCTATGACTTTCACTGCAAATTCCTTGCCGGTTGCGCGCAGGATACATTTGTAGACACGTGCATAAGCACCTGCTCCCAATCTACACCAAAGCGCAAAATGAATGAGTACGGATGCAACGATCAAAGACCAACACTCACTCTATGCTCACGTCATACTTGGCCCAAATCTGATTTGCATGGCGTGTCGATTGGCCTTCTATATCGCGAAATATAAAGCCTGTATGGTATATGATGTTGAGCCCAAGAATCAACACAAAAGTGATACGTCAACGCGTACATGACGCGTTAGACGCGTCCAAGAGTAACACAACACGCACATAACGTGTCGGATGAAGAACGCGAAGAGAGAGCGGAGGGACGTTTGCGCTTACGGTAATCGTTGGGCACTTCTGGAGATGCACCAAAGGAAATGGCGGCCCCGCTTCGCAGAACACATTTTTGCCCTTTTTTGATGTAGGTATTGTTCACCCATGTGCCGTTCGAGGAGCGGTCTTCTAGTGTAACTTCGGATCGTTGGCCTGGCTGTCCGTTCCATGTTAAAACGCCGTGAAAGTTACCTAGCACACAAGGCGGTATTTAGAATCCGTTCGTTATGAAAACGCGTACACACTCACTAAGGCGTAGTCCAGGAAGTACCAAGTCATTCTGGTGGTGACGACCAATTTTCCACGACTGCGAATCTTTGGACTTCGCAAGTTCAAATTGCGGACAAGCATCACTGCTCGGAATAAGAAGGCCGACAAGGTGCTGATCCAGCTCGGGATCGTACGTGCAGTGCTGCGACTGCGTCTGCTGTTGGGTAGGGACGAAGTCTGAATCTGCACGGTACACCTCTTCATCCTCTTCATCGTCGTCGTCGTCGTCGTCGTTGTCTGGGTAAATGGTATCCGCTTGCAACAGTGCCCCTACAGCAAGAGTGAGCGTGTCGCTTCCAATAGGCAAAGAGGACATGCCTGAGGTGTCATTAGGCAATGAAACACTAGCAGGTGCCACTTGGATGCCTGGCATGGGAATCGACGCGTGGTCTTCGTGGCTCTGGACCAACTCGAAATCTGAGCCACCTGAGGCTGCAGGTAGTCCGAAGGTGGTCATGATGAAGGGATCAGTGTAGAGATGTGTAACGAACGCGCTGATAATACGCGTCTAGTGATAGCAGAATGAAGTGTGGAGGAGAAAGCAATTAAAGAGAAACAAGTTCGGGTGGACGGGGACAAACCGTAAACCAGGAACCCAAGACGCGGTTTCGAACCACCGCGGCTTCTAATTAGACACGATGCGCAATTTGCCGTCAAAGCTTCCCCGTGGCCAAAACTCTCCTCAGACGCTCATAAACAAAAGATTGCTTGCAAGTTGCTTTGTCCTGTTTCCATGGTCTCAGTCTTTGTCTGCCTAAGTAACACTTAGCCCTTGAACATCCTAGACAGATGACAAGGCTTTACGCCGCTTCACAACGTTACAGCCTCGAGAAGCACAGAGTCTCCGTAATCTCAAATGTGGTCAATGGCGCGTATACATCCCCACGCGGTACTCTATTAGAGAGACAATGTCGATGATACTTTGTTCGAACAACCTCGTGTCCATGAAACATTTGGCCTTTGATATAGGGAACAACAGGCGTAGAAGTTGGACGGTGGATAGATCTAACCGGCGGCCCTGGGGCTGTTGTTGAACGTCTCACTTTACATAAGTACTTACGCCTTGCTCCTCGCTATGTAATTTGCCAGGCACAGCTTGATCCATGTCTGTGATATCACTCGATCATAGATAACGTGGGCCAGCGCGCCGCCCACAGATAACGCAGGCCAACGTGCTCCAACTCTAGAACGATCGCGAAGCAAAGCGCTCCTTTTGCTTCGAGATCCCTCTCCAATTAGACTTTGCACAGCACTAGTCAAGATGTCCAACATGTCGACAAAGCACTAGCCAAATACATTTGTGAAGCAAAGCTCTGCTGGGAGACACATTTCACTGCTAAGCCGATACTGGTAGTTTGAATTGATTATATAATTCATATTTTGTTGCAGCATGCTTCTGTATAGCTTCTAACCAGAAAATCCCAAAATCAGTTTCTTCAAATGAGGGCGTGGATGGTCTGAGGTCAATTCACAGTAATTGAGGCTCGAATCCCTGTTTGTCAAATTTAGCATTAGTGAATACTATACTTCATTTACTAGGATGAAGATGGTGGAACTACATAGACACAGTGTAATTCATACCAGTGGAGAATATTTTATAGTGTAATCAGTGAGGAGGGAAATGCGATGCATCGTGGGTTAATTCTTTTGATATGAACGTCCACCGTCGGTGGAGGAAACTAGGCATAAAGTGAGTTACATAATTCGCTTTGCCAGTGATGGAGGTCCTAGTATTGCGCTCCAATTATGTTGGGAGGGAAGGGAAGATGACACTGATCAATGGACTTGTGGGTTGGAGAAAATTGCAGTTGAATAGTTTGCTCGGCATAGAGTGGTCTGTCTGTTGCAGTAGAGATGATGATCCTCCATACAGGTATGGTGTCCAGGAAGTATAAGGTCTATTTTGATGAATGATCAAGTCATTTCAGGAGGTATAACTTGATTAGTAAGGTCCATTTCTTTTGATGAACGATCACATGGGTTGGATGCTACGGTGCTGGTGCTCATTGGTGAGTATCGTATGATTGCTCACATGAATTCAAACTCAAAGGCTCTCCTGCCCCACTAGCAGGACTACCTGCAGTGTCTGTCCCCAGGCATGGTGCTCAGCATGCTGGCACTCGGTCCTGGGGGTGTTATGAACTAGATTTCTTCTTGTTGGGATGTCGGATTTGTCAGAGTTCAGAGTTCAGGATCAGAAACGTATGGACATTGGCTTCAACTTATAGGTTGCACCCTCTTGAATCCTTCATGTCCTGGTATTTCGGAAAGTCAAAATATCAGAGAAATCGGAGAAGTTGGAAAGGTCGGAGATGTTATGAACTAGATTTCTTCTTGTTAGATGTCAGAGTTATTGGAATGTCGGAGCTCAGGATTTGGAGTTGGGGTTGGAGCATACGGACGTCAGCTTCAACTTATAGGTTGCGCCCTCTTGGATCCTTTGTGTCCTGGTATTTCGGAGGGTCAGGATATCGGAGAAGTCGGAGTCAGAGAACAGAAGGTCAAAATAAGACTTAGAGACAGGAGTGAGAAGATATTGAGTCAAGGTAGGTCAATATTCAAACTGAAGAACAAAGTACATGGAGGAGTCATATATAACAAATCAATATGGTCTGGATCGAAAAGATATGAAATGCGGAAATCCAAAATGGAGTGAATATGGGATTGGGGTAAATATGGACATAAGACCGAAGATGTAGATCTTGATAAAAATGACTAAATATAGATGGGACGGGGATAAGTAGAACAGGTGGAGTAAATCGGAAATACAGATCAGAATATCTCAGAGAAAGCGGAAAAGCTGGGAATGAATCTGGGTTCTAACAGTATCTCCTCTTTAAGGCCGAGCCCTCGAGGCCTAAGATCAGCATGGGAAGTTTGGTTTGGTGATTAAGCAAGACCCCTAAATGTGATATATAAGAGTGACGGATGGGGTTCAACTTTTCAGTCTTCTGATCTTCTTATCCCTACTCCCCTCTAAACCTAATGTCGATGCCGCTGATTATCTTGCTTGAAGACCTCATTTCCAAAGATGATTCAGGGTCAGAAACGACCTGGAGGCGCAGATTTGCAAGATTTCAGAGTTGCAAAAGGAAGCAGCAAAGAAATTGGAGTGGAGAAAGTCAGAGCAGGAAAAGGCCGAAAAGGATGAGAGAAAGGCCGAAAAGAAATCAGAGGGAAAATTTCGGAAAAGGAAAAGCGATGTGGTGGATAAAACCATTACTCATTGGAGGGTGCAAGAATCTGCCATAAATCAGATCAGGCATGAACAGTATTGTTGCATGGGATGTTGGGTTTGAGACATGTTTTGTTTGCCAATAGCGGAGGGAACAAACGGGACATGCAATGAGTGCACAAAGGGTGGGAGGACATGCCATTGTCCAGGAGTGTCGGGATTTGCAGAAGAAGTTGCAAAAGGTGTGGATCTGGATGAGGGAGGAACAGCAGAATTGCTTTTGAAGGAAATCCAAGAGTTGCAGAAGTCTGTTGATCGTCACGCAAGTTCCATGCAGGTACATCCTGAGGAGATGCAGATTCTGACTGGATGGGTGCAAAGAATGGTTCATCACCAGGAGTGGGAATTGGAAGTGAGGATGGAGGAAATGGAAAGGGATGAAATATGGGAAATGGAATTGGAAAATTGAATTGGGATTGAGTGGAAAAGTGAAGTGGAATTTCTTGGAACAGATGGAAATGTAACTTAGAGAAATGAACACGGAAAATATAGGAAAAAATCGGAAAAAGGAAAAGGAAAAGTTAAGGCAGAATTGGACTGGGTTTATTGGGATATTTGTTATGAAAGTCTTCAACAATTTCCAAGGTGTTGCCTAATTCCGTAGCGGGGATCCATGAAGTTTCTTCATTGGTTTCTTGATAGCCTGTCCAGCATACCAAGTATTGTATCTTGCAATGTCAGCGATTGTCTATCTTGGAATCCAGAATTTCGTCGATTTTGTATTCAGGTTCACCTTCGATAATAACTGGTGGAGGTGGAGGCTGTATTCAGTTCGGAATTTCATTCAGAGTCGTGGGTTCTAGCATAGAGACATGGAAGGATGGGTGAACAGCACGCATACTGTCGGGTAAACGAAGAATGAAGGCTTGATTACTGGTACCTGTGGGTGTGATGATTTCAAAAGGTCCAAGGTATTTTTCAGAGAGCGTCTTCGAAGGTCGGGTTGTGCAGAAAAAAAAAAATGGCTTTGACGAAAACTTTGTCGCCTACTTTGAAGTCTGGGGCTGGAGAATGTTTCTTGTTTGTGGGTTCCTCGTATCGGGATTGCACATCTGAGATTCTCTTTCAGAGTTCCTGGTGGAGTTCATCTAAGTTGACCACGATATCTTTTGCGCAGGATGAGACGAGATTGTGTTTGGGATGTATTGAAATGTTGGGATTGTAACCTTTGTTGGCAAAGAACAGGGAAACTCCCGTTGTTGTGTTTGGAGTGTTGGTATAGGTCAATTATGCAACCAGAAGAAGTTCAGCCCAATTGTCTTGTTGATAGTTACAATAAATGCAGAGAGATTGCTCAAGAGTCTGATTTGCTCATTTGGTTTGTCTGGTGTTGGCCACTCAGCGACACCAGCAACCTTGACAGGATCCATTTCAGCCTTCCCATGAGAGATGATGAGACCTAGGAATTCAATCTTGGTCTTGTCAAAGTCGCACTTGTCAGGACGCAAATAAAGCTTGTGTTCTCTGAGACACTGTACCACTTTCCGTACGACTTTATGGTGACTTTATAGATCCTCTGAAAAGATCAGAATGTCATCCAGATAAATGCATATGACACCTTCAGCAATGAGGTCATGGAAGATGTCATTCATCATAGTCTGGAAAGTGGCAGGGCTGTTAGTGAGGCCAAAGAACATCACTAGGGGTTCAAACAGTCCCTGATTTGTCCTGAATGCCGCTTTCCACTCGTCACCCTCTTTGATTCTGACATTGTTAAAGCTCCAACAAACATCAAGCTTAGTAAAGTAGTGGGCCCCTTGTAGGCTGTTGACAAGGTCGGAAATCAAAGGAAGAGGGTAGCGATTCTTGATTGTCATTGCATTCAGCACTCGATAGTCTTGGATGAACCGTAGGGCACCATCTTTCTTTTTGACAAAGAACACTGGTGAGGCCATTGGTGACTTCGACAGTCGGATGCGTCCTGTGCTCAAATTCTCCTCGAGGAATTTGTCCAATTCAGCCTGCTCTCCTGGGGAGAGGGGGTATACCTTGGGCAAGGCTCTGGGGTTGGCTCTGGGTTCTAACTTGATGGCATGATCCCATGGTTTGCATTCTGGAAGCTTGTCAAACGACTCCTTTGCAAAGACATCTTAGTAGTCAAACAGGTAGTTAGGAAGAGTGTCTGAAGGTTGGGAGTTGCACCAGGCTGCTTCTGCTAGGCGTTGGGATGTTGTTGAAGAAGCACAAATGAACTCAGCTTGGGGAGGGAGCATAGCGACTAGAATGCGGTCACCCTCCTCTATAGCCTCATCAGATGTGCCTTCAGCCATTTCAGAATCACCCCCATACTGTTGACTCAGGAGGAGTTCTTCTTCAGCCGTTGATCCATCTGAATCATGCATGAGAATGGGGCTAGGACCAATATGGCAGGTGTGCAGTCGTAGGGCGTTCTGATGTTCTTCCTTGATGATGTTGTGACATGTATGGCACTGGGGAGGACACCGAGTCTTCCATACTTCTTGAGACTTCCAGTCAACTTCTGGGTTGTGGTCCCGAAGCCAGGTGTAGCCAAGGATCATATGTTGACGCCCTAGGTGCATAACAGCAAACACAGCTCTCTCGGAATGGTCTTTGTACCGCAGAATTAGATCAATGACTTCAGTGATAGATCCAGATTCATTGGGTGAGCCATCAACATTGTACACAGGAATAGGACGAGAGAGTGGTCATGCAGTGAGGTGGTTTTCCTTAACAAATCCTGAGTCGATAAACAAGCCAGTGGCACCAGAGTCAAGTAGAGCACAAACCGACTTGATCTCTGCTGTGTCTGTGGTTTGAACCTCAACTGGGAGAGAGAGGGAGTCTGGGCCTGGGGTGGAAGCAACAACATACTGTGCAGGAAGGTTTCATTCCCATTTTTTACGACAGAAGCGAGTAAGAGGTTGGAAAGGAGTTAAGGGTTGTGTGTCTAGCATTTCGGTCTCCGTAGCTGAGGAATCAGGTTCTGAATCTGTATATTCATCATTTACCTGATTATACAGCAGTGGAGTGAAATGATTGGAAATTGGCAGCAGGGGCACACTATTCACCTGCTGCGCGACACAAAATCCTCTTCTTCTTCCTGAGGCTCTGGACCATCCTCCTTGATAGAGCTTGCAGCTTTATGATCAGCAGATGACACCAAGTAGGCAATCCATTCCTCTTTCTCTTCTGCAGTCATGGTACGAACATCAAAGGCTTGAGCACATTCTCTAGAGAAGTGGCCTGGTTTTCCACACCTATGGCAGACAAGAGAACTAGATTGATGACAACGAGTGGCATCTACCTCCATTGCTACTGGCTGAACAGCTGTGGTGACAGCAGGTGGGGCTAGCTGAAGTTGTGGTTCCGAGTCTGATTGGTGAGGTGGGTGTGGGTTTCTGTGGTTAAGACCAGTAGAGACAATGGTGGGGTGGGCTGAAGTGTTTGGTGTACCACGGGAAGCACTTTGAAATCGCTTCATTGGCAGCATGTGCTTGTGAAATTGTCCTAGCCACTGAAAACCATTCAGAAAGGTCATCATCTGAGGGGCGTCCTTCAACCATATTTGCAATCCGACTCTGGACAGAGGGGTCTAGACCGTGATGAAATTTCATGACCAGGGAGGCTTGTTCCGTATACCCAGACTGCTTGACCAGTTCCTCAAATTCGTCAATGTAATCATCAACTGTGTGACGATTTTGATAATATTGACGAGACTCAAGCTTGGTCCTGGCAGTAGTCTCTTCATGAGGAAGGAAGAATGTTGATTTGAATGCTTTTTCAAAAGAAGCCCAAGAAGGATGAGTAGGCCTGCCAGTTTTGGTTTCCATCTCAAAGATACGTGTGGCAAATGAAGAGGCATGACCAGATTTCATGAATGACAGGGCCCAGAGGACCTTGGCATGATCATTGGCAAATTGGGTCAGGCATAGGGCAAGGTAGAGCTTGCACGAGTTTAGGAAGGCTTGTCCTTTCTCTCTGTCACCACTGAAGTCAGCTGGAGTGGCAGGTGTTGCATGTTTGTGAGTGGTGGGGGGGAGAGTGACGTGGTCATGAGGTTGGCGACATCATGGTTCAAGGTGTGTACTTGGACATCTGTTTGCCAGAGTTGTTGTGATAACAATTCCTTCTCCTCTCTTTCAACATGTAGGGCAGTCTCTCGGACAGCAACACATTGGTGAAGCTCATTGTAAGCCACTTGGAATCAAAGGAAATAGGGTCTTCAGAGATGGGTGTAGACATAGTGGAGATAGATGGAATATAGGGTGCTATGTAGAGAGTGTACCAGAGGGGTTCTGAACTGCTATGCACCTGAAGAAGTCAATTCAGAGACGATAGCAACAGCAGCCGGTCCAGTAAGTTGTCAGGCTTTTCTACTATAAGGGCAACCTCCAGGGGAAGTGGAATATCACACTGAACACTGGCAGATGGGAATCCGAAGATATATAAGCTCACAGAAGACTACATACAAGGATACACACCTGGCAGATGGGAATTCTAAGAGAGAAGCCTAAGGTTCCCACTGCCAAGATAACTACCTAAAGGAGTACGCAAATAAGCGCCAGGACGTACTGTGATTACATAACGGGATTGGAATCCAATCCCATTACGTAACCAGGCGCTTATGCGAAGGAAAATGAAGAATGAATGCAATGTGTTTATGTAATGGGATTGGATTCCAATCCCGTTATGTAACACAAGTGCTTATGTGAATGAGAATGGATGCCAAGTTATGTAATGGGATTGGAATCCAATCCCGTTGCATAACCGGGTGCTTAAGTAAGCGAACTTGAATGAAAAGATAGGGACAAAGGAGATAATGGGAGGAAGGGAGAAGTGGGGAAGAATAGATAGGAAGAAGAGATAATAGAGAAGTGTAGAACCACATGAAATGGGGTTCCCCTTACAATCAGTGACAAATAATACGTTAAGACTTATCGGAGATGAGCGGGAGGTTTCAGGTACTTGGAATCAGAATAACCAATGCGGGAGAAGATAGGGTTAACGATAAATGAATATTGAGTAAGGGTTTAGCTTTACAGAAAAGCAAGTGTAATCAAAGAGGGGTTTTCAGAATGTTGGATATGTCGGGGTCAGAATAATTGGAATACCGAACAAGGTCGAAAGCCTTATTGCAGGTAGAACTTGGAGTGATGAAGTGTAATAAAAGATATAATGATATAGGGTAGACAAGATATAGGATATCGTGGGTTATATCGAGATAACGAGTAACGAGATGAAGTAACGAGATATACAATGAGATATACAAACTAAAGAAAGCTTGAGCAAGGGAAAGCATATTTAAGGAACATGCAGGATTCTGAAACCGGGAACGGACAGATAAGGGTGCATGATACGGAGTTCCGGAGTTGAAGTGAATATGGAAATTGAGATAAGACGTACGGGGATAATATCAAAATAGAATCGTGACTAAGAATGGTAAATGGGGACATGTCAGAAATGAGCAGAAAGGGGCTTATCAGGATACGGAAAATGTCGGAATAATGCAAGTCGGATCTGGGATCTAACAGTATCTCCCTTTTATGGCTGAGCCCTTGAAGGCCGATTATGCTATTGAATATTGTGGGAAGTTTGGGTGTTGGTTACCCATAAAGGCTGAGATCTTGGATCAGATATAAATAGGGGAAAATGGTCTGTGGACGCAAAAACATTTTTTGATTCCCCACCACCACCACCACCACTCAGTTCCAATGGCATCGCATACCAGGTCCACCTTGCCCACCCACTCTGTCATTGACGTCAGCTCCAGCTGTTAGATCCCAGATCTGACTACCGTCGTTCCAACATTTTCCGCATCCCAATAAGCCCTTTCCACTTTTCCGATATCCCCCATTTATCATTCTCAGTCACGATCCTATTTTTATTTATCCCCATACATCTTATCTCAATCTCCGTATTCACCCCAATTTCAGAACTCCGTATCGCACCCTTATCTTTCCGTTTCTGATTTTGGAATTCTGCATGTTCCTTTAAATATGCTTTCTTTGTTCAAGCCTTCCTTAGCATATATATCTCTTTTGCTGATCTCTTTTTCATTATACTTCATTATACCTTGTTACATCCTCATTACATTCCTATCACATCTTCATTGCACTTCATTATATCTCATTAAAACTCATTATCTTGCTACAAACCCACGATATCTTTCTCATCCGTAACAAGTCTTAAATCTTCAGTCCTTATTCTGATTCTTTCTGATTATTCCAATTACCCCAATTCCGACACTCTCGACATTTCAAAACCCATTCCTTGATTACACTTGCTTTTCTGTAAAGTCAAACCCTTGCTCAATATATTGTTAACCCTACCCTCCCCTGCATTCGATTATTCCGATTCCGAAATACTCAAGATCTTTCGCTTGTCTCTGATAAGTATTGACGTACTATCTGTCACTGATCCTTTCCGAATAGACCCAATCATCGGAACTCCGATATATCCATCCAGTCTCAATCCGAAATACCAGGGCACTAGACATCCAAGAGGGTGTAATCCATAAGTTGAAGCCAATGCCTGTATAGATCAGTCTTCGGATCTCCAATTTCCGACTCACCTGATATTCCGTGCATTTCCAAATATCGCAACCCCGATTTCGGTCAAGGAGAGTTCTGACCCAATGCAACCAGGCATCCGATCCGGCTCCCTAACAGTATATATATGCTGAAACTCTTGATTTCTACCATGTTTTCCCACACCTGAATCTGAACACCCAATCTTGACGACACTGACAGTTTCTTCGACAAGTGCCTCATAGATGAAGCCTCCAAACCTGAGCAAACCCCAAGTGACATCGATAATGCAACCTCCAACCATCCTTGTGATGACTCTCAACAAACGGCAACACCTTCTGACCAAACTCCAACTTTGCCAACACCGAAACTTTCCGACATCCTCGGACAAGATGGCAAGTTAAACCACAGGAGAGACAATGACACATCAATCAAAAGTTATGCCTCTACTGTGGAAGACCTGGTCATAAGGCAAACGAATGCCCGAGGTCATCATCCTTTGCCAGGAAAGCAAAATCCCAAACCACAACTGTCACGCTAAGTGATTCCAACACCAGGATCCCCTTAGAGGACCTTCCGAATCCCCGAAACTGACAGCTGAAGGACTCTCAATGCACGATCACGTGCTTCATATCTTCTTCATGCCTTATTGAGACTGCCACAAACACTTTCCGAAAAATACCCCTTCCAGTTTCCGACAATTCCACCAAAATCCCTTACAGTCATTCGATCTTACCTCTAATCCTGAAGACACCGAATATCATTCTCCCAAACATTTTTCAACTGATCATTATGTTTAAAGAACATCCTTTCGGATTCCCGCTTTCCGCTGGTCTCCGTTTTCCATCACAAATGGCATTATGTTGCAACATCCAGTAGGCTATTCACACCAATCATGTCCTCCTGTCGAGCAAAAATCCGGTCATTATTACATTACGTATAACGCCACTTGTTTCTAATTGTTCCAATGTGCTGGAACACCACTAACCCACCCATCACAATCCGTTGATTGACAGGGTATTGGGTAGTACCTAGCTCTGCACTCCTCAACAAGACGATTCAATTCTATGACATGTCCACTGGAAACCTGCAAACATTGCGTTTTTCCAAATCTCCAAAAATCGCGCTTCGCTGCGACATCCTCTGACTCACCATAACACCCAATGTCGATGCCTGAATCCTCAGTTTGCAATACGACAATATGGGAACCTTGGCGCCTTTCCAGTAGGAAAATCCATTACTTTGATTCTTCCAATTTTCCGACAAAGCGATCATCAATTCCGCTACGTACTCCGACAAGATTACTTCTTATCAGAGGGAGAGAATCTCACTATGGAAAATTCATTTTTTCCATACATCTAGTTAAGCCAGACCCACCTTGAGAACATGTTAACAAGGCCCTAGCTACAGGTTGTCATCTGACACGTTCCACACAGTACATCTGCAATTCTTCAAGAACACCCCAGGACAATTTCCAAACTCCGAATGCCGAATCCACTTCAAGGCATCCTCCAAGATTTAATTCTCTGACCTCTGACTTCCAGATTTTCTGATTCCGACCATTCAAGATGCAACACAGTTGCTCCGATCTACAGTCTAGTCACCAATATTGAATTCTGCGTCATGGGACAATAACTGGCAAACCACCTTTGGAACTCACAACAAACTTCCTCAAAAAGCCGTTGTTAAACCCTTTCCTTCCATGAATGCAGCATCCATACATTTTCTGACATACGTTTTCTGATAGATTCAGACCTCTTCAAACCATTAGGACAATACCCATCCCTTCTTCAACAATGTTCTAGACCGAATATCAAGAACCTTCACCAGCTCTTCCGGTGCCTTTTCCTCTTCCATATGCTTCTTCCTTTCACCCCGAACAACGTTTTTCGTTCCCAAAACCTCACCATTTCCAAACTTTGACTCTCTTCTTCCTTTGACCCCTTTTCCGAAGAATCCCGATAAATCCTGACACATTTCCTTTTCAAGTTTCAAACCTTTCAACATTCTCCAAACTTCTCTGTAATCTGTGAGTACAACAATTTCAACAGGACAACAACAAAACCACTTTATCTAGGAATTTCCAAGAGAAACCCTTACTTCCTGGAAAACCCAAAATCCTGCGGATCTCCGATATTCCGATGCCTTGTCTACTCCTCTCTGATGTTTGATGTAGACGATGGGATGTCTACCTTGAAAGTGGAGTAGCCACCATATTGATAACAATCTTCCAATCCTCCTTCCTCTATTCCGATTCCTTCCTTATTCCGACTCTTCCAATCCTCCTTCCTCTATTTTGACCCCTTCCTTATTCCGACTTCCTCCGACAACTTCCAAACACAACACTTCCACCCATGTCCCATCCTTACACTGTTTTACATTTTCATAAACCCTTCGACATCTATGCCTTTTCACATTCCGATATTTCCATTTCTTCCGAACATCTTCACAATTTCTTACAAGTTCAATCCTGATCCTGAGTTGGATCCCCGATTTTCCTCTGATTCCATGATACTCCGACCTCCAATATTCTTTAACTTTAAATCCTTGATTCACCATTTTCTATTTTTCCGATTTTTCCGATCTCTTTTCGCTTTTTCGATCACTTCATTCCTTCTGATTTTTGACATGACTTCATTGCTTAACTCACCATATTACTTTGCCAAAACTTCTCCAAATTACTTTATGATACTTTCATTTTCCAATTTATTTTGTCAATGGCTATCTACTGCATAGTTTCATCTTCCGGCCTATCCGCCTCTGCCTCAGCCCCTGCCGTCTTTCCCGCCTCCTCCACTGGCTTGTCCGAAGCTGCATTTCCCAAATCCACTGTGTTCTCACTGACGTCCGCCTCTGGCTCCTCAGCCAATTCCTCCCCTACCAGAATCTCTTGCTCCAGTACCTCTGGAATTGTCTTCCCCGATTTCCTTCTCTGGTTCCTTGGCATTTCCGCCTTTTCCGGAACCTCCTTTTCCAGAACCTCTGGAACAACATCGATGTCCATTCCATCATCATCCACCTCCTTCACCTTGCCCTTCCCCTTCACCGACTCCTTCTCTGGTTCAGGCTGTGGCCTGACAATTTCTGCCTCATTCCCCAACCTGGCCTCCAACTCCAAGTCCCATTGCAAAGACGACGCTCTGTGGTATGCCTCCACCACTTTCTCCGGAACCAGTACTCGATCTCCCACAATCCTGGGTGACATCTTCAATGACTTGTTGAATGCTGCCATTCCCTCCACATTGTACCAAAGCCACTTTGTGAGCATGTGTACCGTTTTTGCGGAGCCCACGGATTTCCACTGTGAGTCCTGCATTCTCCACCTCATCCTCCATGTCGTCCTCCGTCCCCTGCTCCTTGCCTTTACCCTTCCCTGAGACCGCCCCCCAACTTTGCAATCTGTGACCGCCTCTGCCTGATGCTTTTTTGTCGCCGGTCCTGGCCCCGCTTCTGCATTCTCTGCCTGACCCCGCCTCTGCACCAACAATAGTGTTGCCGCCGTCCGGCTTTAAGCCGGCTCTTAAGCTGCAGCTGGACCAAAGCTTCAGCTCAGCTAGCTGAGCCGAAGCAATGGCTTTCTAATGGCTCAGGCTTCAGCTCGAGCTTTGGGCTCAATTTGAAGCCGGTCCAAGCCGGGCTGTGGTCACGGGTGGTGCCACAACCACACTGGAAGTTGATACTTCCAGTGTGGTTGTGTTGCCGCTGTTGCGACAGGAGCACAGCCCCATCGTTGGGGCAGTACCACTGCCCCAACGACAGTAGTGGTGCAACCACACCGGAAGTCAATACTTCCAGTGTGGTTGTGTTGCTGCTGCTGTGACAGCACCCACCACGGGTGTTGTCACTGGACTCGACAACGGCCCCATCGTTGGGGCTGCATGGGTGCTGCCCCAACGATGGTGCACGGCGATGTACCATTGGTGCATGCTGCACCAATGGCAGTGGCTGGCACTGCCACAGCAACGCCATGGCGGCCAAGCTGCATCTGCAGCTCAGGATTTTGACCCCAGCTTTTTGAGCCGTAGCTGCAGCTCGGCTAGCCATTAAGCCAGCTAGCTGAGCTGCGGCAACACTAACCGACAATGACGACTTTCCTGCCATTTCCACCGTGAAATCCACATCACCCGGCTTGGTGCACTTTTTCCGGTCATTTTGGCACTGGATGCAAGCCCGCTTCTGCAATTTTCTGCCTTTCCGCTCCTTGTCAATGCATTCCAAACCTTGCGTCCAACAAAGAACGCACTGATCATCGTACTCGCTGGCCTCCGACCATACCTCCTTGAGGTGACATTTCTGGCCTGTCGCGTTTTCTGATGTCCCTATCGGAATTCGGTCAGCTTTCTGTCTGCGATCGACCTTCTCCGGCTAGTCCGATTCTTTCATCACAATCAATCAATGGACAAGAAGAGTAACCACTTACTGACAATTTCTTGAGTCGGGCCTCCTCCCACCTCAACTCCTCCTGCACCATTCACGTCGATTTGGCCTCCCACCTCAACTCCTCCCGCACCACTCGCGTCGATTTGGCCTTCCGTCGATCGGCCTCCTCCTGCTTCCTTCAGTTGGCTTCCTCCTTTCATCGCAAATCATTGTCCTCCTTCTCCCTTGCCCTCTGATTCCAATCCTCCCGCTCCTTCCAATCCCAATCCTCCCGCTCCTTCCAATCCCAATCCTCCTGCTCCTTCCAATCCCAATCCTCCTGCTCCTTCCAATCCCACTCCGCCACTTCTCTCTCCCGCTTTTCCTGCTTCGCCTTTGCCCTTTCCCACATCCTCAACTCCAGTTCTGCCTTTTTCCACTCGTATTCCTTCACTTCGGTGGCAAGTTCATCGCCAGAGCTGATGTCGATAACGGACCAGGCAGGAGACAACAACCTAGTATGTGATGGCATTTCTTGAGTGGTGGTGGTGGTGGTGGTGGGGGGTCAAAATGTTTTTGCGGTTCCACAAACCGTTTTCTCCTATATATATCTGATCCAAGATCTCAGCCTTTACGGATAACCGACGCCCAAACTTCCCACGACATTCAATAGCGTAATTGGCCTCAAGGGCTTGGCCGTAAAAGGGAGATACTGTTAGATCCCAGATCTGACTACTGTC
>MU134345.1:58276-188102 GCA_015039355.1 Ramaria rubella
AACCCAATCTCCGTTAGCAGAATTTCAGGTTACTGCAGGGGAATGTATATTGTTCCTATAAACCAGTGGACGTGAGAAAGATGCGAGACTGGTAGGTGGGATGGGAGGATGGAATCGGAGAGAGATAACTGTAAGAAAACAGTTCTGAGGTTATGAGAGGGATAGAGGATCTGTGTCGGAGCGGGAGACAGAACATAGTAATTCAATAGTGGGATGGAGACGGGAATCACTGCGTTGTGACCCTAGTGAGATGGGTTTGGGAAACTCCAAATGGAAGGTGGGAGAGTTATAAAACCGTAGCGGTAGAGATGTAACTCTGACGGACTGACTGTTACCCGTACCTCCCCAAAAGGTAGTAGTGCCGGTGTACTAACAGAGGCTGTTGGACCTTCAACACCAGGTCTGAGGTGGGTCCTAGATAAATGAATCTATGTGGTTACGGGAAAGGGATCTATGAATGAATCATAGTCGTAACGGAGTAAGGGATCCCAGCCCTCCTAACGACTGGATAGGGTACTAAGGAAGGAGGGGATAAGGAGGTAGATGCGACGTGTAAGATGAAGGGAGCTGACGCAGGTCGTGGTCGGAGTAGGATATAAGGGAGCTGAAGATTCAGTTCAGTTACCTAGTAGACGGGAACGTACGATACAGTGGAAGGCCGTGGAGGTGTACGGTAGATGCGTTCTGAAACATCAAGTACGTCTGCTTGAGTCAGAGCGTCCACTATGGCTAGCGAGGGATCCTCCTACGTGTGAGGACCTTCTTCCGGACCGTCTTGATTGGGAATCAGCAACCCTACTGCTGAGAACTTTCCCCCCATAACATTCCCCTTGAGGCGGAGCCAGAAGTCACAACGATCCGACTCGTACGAATGATTTCGTATCAAGGGTAAGATACCAGGTCATCTGAGGACCCCTCACGCATGAGTAATGATGTAGGAAGAATAGAGGAATAGTAACAGGTAGGGGCTGGACAGTACCTGTGTACTGTCTGGATTGTGAGATAAGAATCAATAGAAAGCCGTCCAATAGAGCTCATAGAGGCTAACCATCTATCACGACACGTATAACTAACCAACTATCGGAAGTCTATACAAAGGATAGATCTGCGGGGACGTAAGGTATGCAGATATTTTCGTCATCTATCGAGTACATATAAGCGATAGGAACAATATGTGGACCCAATCTCCGTTAGCAGAATTTCAGGTTACTGTAGGGGAATGTGAAGGGGTCCTTCAAAAAAGGTTCCCCTCCTCTTACCAACTCTATTAATAGTTAGTACGTGTATCTCATCAACCGGTGAAACCCTTTAAGTTTTGGCTATTCATGTAGTCTGCTAACATGACCACCAACCCTTACCGTCGGTTGTATCTCAGTAAGACACCTAGGACACGTCGGACAGTCCGACGTTTCTTCCTGTTATCTACTGGTCGTCCCAATAACGTATGGGACGACTATGGACTATCTGGTACCGTCAGATAGCCTTACCTGAAACAACCAGGTAACGGTCTTAGTTTCCCAGTGCTGATAAATGATCAGTACTAACTGTCTGAGTACAGATACCACGTAAATCACGGTTGATACTGTTCTCACTGACGCGTTGTTCAGTGCACCAATATGGAGTTTCTCTATCATGCGAACGTACCTCATGGACTCAGCTAGTATAGTCTAGCGTTGAGGTTTAAGTGGAGGTATAAGACCTCCCTTAACGTCGTATATTACCCGTGTTTCGACGAGTACAGATGTCGTAAGGTGGGCGTCTACCTACCTCGTTGTCTTGTTCGTTTAGCAAGACATCCCGTTTACGAAGCGTGCCATCACGTCCGGGTTTCCATCTCAAACGTGACTTGTCGAGTCAGTCACGTTGGTGTCCTATGTGTGACAAACCTAACTTGTCACCTATGAACGGGGTATAGTCCGTCCATGATAGTTACCTATGATGTAAGTCTCTTCATGCCGTCAAACGCGTTGTTCGTAACATCTTGGACTAACTACGAGTTCTACGTTAGTAGCGTTCGACTCATGTCGTCTGTCTATGACGATTATACTCTGCGACTGTTCGTACTATGAGCTGTCGTGGATGATGTGATGTTTTCTGCGAGTGACGTGTGCGCGGATAGTAGTAGTCGAAAGCGGTCTGGTAGTAGACGACACGATGGAGGTCAGACGGTCTGTGTAGTAGAGGTGTGAGTAAGATAAAAGGTAGCTAAGATAAAAGTTATACGGTAGGTCGTAACGGCGGTGGTGCAGGGTACTAAGCAAAGTCTACTGGCGGTTCGGTCTGTATGTGCAACCTGGTGCGCAACTTGAAGGATCAGCCGTAAGAGGGGAACTACAAGTAAACAGGTCAGGAGGAGGTCTTCAACGTGTAGTAGCCATGATAGGAGATATACAGCTTAGAGGACTTCCGGGTATGGCTTATAAGGGGAGTATAGGAGGAATAGTGTAAGTGCTAACGTATACCCATAAACTAGTTTGGAAGGTACGAGGGAAGATGCAGTAGCCAAAACTGGGTTTGAAGTTTGGTCACTTACCAACCGTAGCATAGCAGGAGTCCTTATTGACCATGTAGTTTCTCGTGCCTGGTCCTTGTCTCTAAACGATGCCAATACACGGATTCCTGAAGCAGTTCTTCCCGAGCAGAAGCAAGGGAGAGACCTCCTTTAAGCATAGGTTCACAGCACTAACCAAGTGTACAAAGACTCAACAGTAGTTCAGTGTACTGAGTGAATGAGTAGAAGCCTCTATAAACTGTTCGTTGACCTTAGGATAACCTGTCGATACTGAGTAAAAAGTAGTGGACTGAGTGAGCGAAGAGCCGACATGAAGATAAAGGTTAACAAGGTGTACCAGATAACAGATACTGAGTGAAGATAAGATAAAGACCGAAGATAAAGGTTAAGCGACGGTGTAAAGATAAGTAAAGAAGCTGGTGGACTGAGTAAAAAGGTAAAGGAATGTTTGGTGGAAGGATAAAACCAAAAGACGGAGAGCGACAATCAGTAAAGAGGACAGACGACAGCTACTGTAGCAACATACCGTATGAACGTAGCAAACAACAAGACGAGTACATATATTCCGGACAAAGCGGAATCACATGGGGTTTAAGTGGAGATAGTCAACCTAAGTGAGCAGATTCAGGTTCAGATTCAGAAGATTCAGATGATGATGATGATGCAGATGTAGTTCCGGTCGAAACAGTTAGTGCACTGTAGACGACAACATAGAGCAGATACGAATACAGTCGTATAATGCAGTAGTGTATAACAAGGATAGCGAATATACATGAGCTATCTACTGCTTATATAGACGTATGGAATGCAGGGGTGTCTAGATAGGAAACATATCTGAAGGCTATCGACCAATCAATATGTGCAGCACTATCTACCAATCGGAGATACTCGAGATAACCTGCCAAAAGATAACTAAAGATAGAACGTTAGGTCTATCACGTGTCCATGACAGGTCGGGGATGGACAATGATAAGGAGATAAGAAGGATGTAGTACCGGGTACACACTCCCCAGGAGTCTACCAGACCATAGAATGGGAACTATGCTTTAGTAAGCATGCTCAGCCTAGCAATGCTGAAGACCGAGGCGGAGTTCCCCTTACAGGAAGACACACTACATCTTTATTGAACTGGTTCTTTGTACAAACCAGTCCGTTTCTCACCCCAAATCGAGGGTGAGCCTCAGGATTTGCCAATACTTTCTTGAGTATTGGATCTGTTCCATATCCATTGGCTACAGCTCGTTTTAGGTCAAACTCACATTCTACACGTGAACGTAGACTCTCTGAGTCTGCACCTGACACTGTAACTAGTACATCGTCCTCCTCATTACCTTCCACCTGTGTGGAAGGTTCTTCCCCTGCTTGTTTCATCTGCTGCACGTCTATGACACGCTGCTCTGTCGCATCTTGTAATCGTTGCGACCGTCGCACTGCAGCAATTCATATTTCTACAAATCTATCCATTGGAAGAAATTCTCCTTCCAGGTCCAGCCGCGCATCCGCGTCGACGTATTCTTCTGCTGGGTGACTTTCACCCTGCTTTTCGTTCTCATAGTAGCACAACAGACAGTCAGCTACCTTGTTCTCCACCCCTGGTACATGTACCATGGTATAGTTGAATCTGGAGAGAAATTCCCACCAGCGCACCCATCTGTCTGACAGATGCTGTTGTGTCTCGAAGTATTCGAGACTTTTGTTATCCATCACCAGTGTGAACTGGCGACCTAGCAGCTTATCCTCCCACTTTATAAGTGCTTCAAGGATAGCAATCGTCTCATGCTCATGCATTTTGTAACGCTGTTGTGCAGGACTGAATTTCTTTGAGAGAAATCCTGCTGGACAACAAGTCATCCAGTCCGGGCCTTGTCTATAAACTGCTCTGACTCCAGACTTGGAACTGTCAGTCACAACCCAAATGGGTTCTGTACTAGCTTAATGTATAGGCTTCAAAATTGGAGCCTTACACACTAGTGCTTTGATGGGTTCAAAACACTTATCCATCAAGGGCATCCATTGAAACGTCCTATTGTTGCATGCACTTCCTGATAAGGGAGTTGTATATGCCATCAAATCTGGCATATATGGTGCCAGATACTGCACGAGTCCCAGAAATCATTGGACATCGTTAAATGTTCGAGGTCTTCTCCAACCTCGAACCTTCTCCATTTTATCCACATCAGCATGTATGCGCTTGTCATCTATTATGTGACCAAGGCATTTCATGCGAGGCGAATACAAATCGAACTTGGATTGATTTCCACTGAGGAACAAATGTGCCTCACATAAAATATCAAACACCTTTCGAAGGTGTTTTTTGTGCTCTTCTATAGAGCTTGAATAAATGAATATATTGTCCAAGTATACATGGACTGATCGACCAATTTGGTTATGAAAAATCAATGTCATGAGATGTTGAAATGTAGATGACGTGTTACAGTCACCAATCTGCATAACCTGGCTTTTGAATGTACCAAATATGGTCGCAAAAGCCATCTTGTCGACATCCTCCTTGACTACACGTATTTGTTTGTACATGTCAGACATGTCAAGCTTGGATCGATATGTGGCACAAGCTACGTCATGCCAGATCGTATCCTGGTCTGGGAAGGGTGTACTGTCCTTCACCATGTTGTCATTGTGTAGACGTAGATCTATCGCTGTTCTGAGCTTTCTGTTTTTCTTTGGAATGCATAGTGCTGGTGCTGCAGAACGTACAGACGCTGATACCCACCAACCAGCGGTGGTATACCAGTTGACTTTGTCGATCAGTTCGTTTTGAAGTGCTTCCAGGCACTTCAGTAACTGATAATGAAACTGTTTGGTTTCATCTACGAACTTAATTTTGTGGTTGATCTCCCTCCAAGGAGGAAGTTCTAACGGCACACCTTCAAAGAGGTCTGTGTACTCTAGCTCCCATCTTTCCCTGAGTTTGGGAAAGTCATCCGCTGTCAATAATGGTTGCTTGGTGCCAGTACATCCTTCAGTAATCCCGTCGGTACATTATGTTTCTTTGGTTTTCTTTCCATTTTCCCTTGTCTCACCTCCCATCTGGCAAGCTCGTTGATGGCTCTACGTGCAATGAAGAGCCATTCGTGAGTCACGGTTTGTGGCTCACCAGTTTGGGCTTAAGACTCGTGATTCAAGTCTTGCGTTCAGCCAGGTTTTTATAGTCCAGCTGCTCTTCCCAAGCATTTGCATGGTTTGGAATTACTTCCTTTCCCATATGGATGCATCCCTTGTCTCTAAAGTCGAGGGATATCCCTAATTTATGTAGGAATGGTGTTCCTAGTATTGCATCGTAATAGTCTACGTTCGCTATATCAAAATATTCCTCGATATTATGCTCACCAAAGTGGATGTTGGTGTGTGTTCCGTAGTTGATGGTTGACTACCATGCTAGCTGTAGACCAATTGGACATTTGAGTTCAAACATCTTAATGCCTACAGCATATATGAAATCTGGAGAGAGCATAACTCCCTCACACCCGCTGTCTAGTAGACAGTGGGCTCTGACTCCACCAATCTCCCAATACCCAGGTTGTCTATATGCACCCATTTGGGGCATGTCCTATCCTGCAGTCTGAACCGATGATCATAGACAGGCTCAATGGTCCTGTCTATGACTCCTGCGTGGATGCGGAAGTCCTTGTTTTGACTTAAACCACCACTGATTGTGGTAGTTGGTGTCTGCGCCACATATATGCACCGCCTTTCTTCATACGATCCTCCTAGCAGACATACTCCATCCGCTCGATACGAGCTTTGCGTTCTCGTATCGTCGTCGTCATCCCATTGATAAGGCATGAGCTCCAACTGGTAATCAGCGACTAGTTTGCTGATTTCGTTCTCATGGTCGTCCTGGGCATCCATTTGCTCGTCTAGTTCGCCACTTTGTGGCTCCTCCTCCCCTTCTTGAGCACTCCCTGAGTGCTCAACCACTTCTTCCAGCCATGCACCTGCTATGCGCGGTTCATTCTTCCACTGTGGGCAATTCGGCTTGATATGCCTGACCTGTCCACACTCGTAGCACGTCATCTCTGTGTTACGTCCTTGACCCCCTGAACCTCCAGACAGTTTTTGTGAAGG
Organism: Ramaria rubella; assembly: GCA_015039355.1. NCBI lineage: Eukaryota > Fungi > Basidiomycota > Agaricomycetes > Gomphales > Gomphaceae > Ramaria > Ramaria rubella. Next base: position 64,875 of record MU134345.1, read on the forward strand.
ACAAGAAGCGACAGAAGCTCCAGCTCCAGCTCTCTGCATAGCCTTTACCCCTGTTTGGGGTACGCTCGGCTTCATTTCCACTTGAGGTCAAGTGTTTGGCGGACGATATATCGTCTGCTTCGCGGCAGAACGGCTTCCTGTATTGGGAGCTCGAGATGAGCTCAGCACAGCCTGATTTCGACTAGTTGTCAAAGTTGGCTTCGCCTGCGGCATGTGAGCGCTGCTAGGCTCCATCTTACACAACCCAATGTCATATCAAGACGTATCCTCTACAGCCTTTGCAGCTTCATATAACTCAGTTATTGAACTAAATTCTGTCATGTAGCCTAATTTTAAGACTTCATGATGCAGCACTTCTCGAAGCACTGCTACAAACTGTTTGTGGATTGTATACTCATCCGGCGGATGTATCATCTGTGCTGCATACTTCATAATATCGTTCAGTAATTCCTGAACAGTTTTGGTCCCTTGCACAATTGTGTCAAACTTATTCAATGCATGCCTGTGCATGAGTGCATGAAGGAACCACTGTTGTAACCCAGCAATTGCACTTTCCAGGGTCCAGTCGATTACGACTTGGTCATGACGCTCGATATTTCGAGCATACCACTCCAATGCCTCACCCTTGAGGCGAGTGCCTAAATAGTTTAATTGGAGTTCCGTGCTGGACGGTCCCAATAGACTATTCATGCCTAGCCATCTCAGGATCCCTGAGATAAAGTTCTCGAATTCTTCGAGATCTGCTTCCCCAGCATATTCTACTGGGTGAGGTAGTTTTACTCCAGCCTTGGCAAGCACGGATTTATCTGGCTCACTACCCTTGTGTTTCTCAAGGGCAGTTCACACCATCTTTGTGACTCCATCTACATATGTAGGCGGATTTCCTCCTACCTCCTGGATCCTCCATTCAGGATCCATGACTGCTAGTGATACCACACGCAGTATCGCTTGTATCTGCCTGTGAGGCCAGGGGATGTGAGTATTCACGTCCTGCTGCACTGGTGGATCGACAATGTCTTCATCAATCTGATACAACAGTCGATGTTTGTCAGCCATTAAAAATGCATCCCCCAGTCTATGACTGCTACTGAGGATGGATCAAGCCACTCTCACTGACTCAATCAGTTTATCAAAGGCTTTGCCTTTGATCCTGGCAGTATATGCCTCCTCAACTAGTTTATCCACGTGTTTAGCATGGAGTTCTAGCGCACAGTGCTTCCGTTGCACTGCCTTATGTTTGATCCTATCCCAGTGATCAAACTCACGTTCAAGACTAATGTGAGTGCTAGTCATGGTACTGATGCTATCGGCGTCAGACTTCATCATCTCCCGCAGTGACTGTTGGGTCACTGCTTTGAGCACTTCTTGCTCATCATAAGTTTTTTTTTATCTGTGAATTCCTTCACAGATATTTTCTCTATCACGAGCCTCTAGCTCACGATCCATCTCCTCCTCAGTATGCTGGCACATACTGATGCTGTCTTGTTATATCGTGGCACTAGGTTCTCAAGGACCACTTCTAGTGCTTGGACCAGATGGAGGTGGCATCCTCTGTCTGTCTCACTTCCTGTGAGCCTTCTCTGCTTCACGGCCAACTTCACGATCCCTATTGGGATTGTTGCCACGCTCAGGGGCCTTTCCTCACAAAGGTCCTTGTATTTCCTCCTCCAGGGACTGTATTAACAGTTCCATACCATCTCCTAGTGTTTGGAGTTGGTTTGCAGCATCGTCTGCTGCACAAGCTGCCTCAGCCACTTGCTGGCTCACTTCACGCATAGTGTCTACATGTTTACGGCTCTCAAAGAGAGCCGTAATCATCCGGGCAATGTGTCCGGTTGTACATTCGTATCGCCAGGTTTCTTCATCCTGGCGTGCCGACCCTTGCTCTATCGTCCCTGTTTGGGACGGCAAACTTCACGATCTGCAATGTTCTTGGACATGTGGGAGCTGCAACATTCGCACCCCCAGCAAATTGTCCATGTTGCTAGTCAGCAGCTCTCTTGACTCATCGAGAGATGATCGTAACTTCGCCCTAGTCAAAGTTCTTTCAGTTCTCTTAATGAACGATATGTCATTCGTTTCTGATTCCTCTGGTGCGGATCTTCTTAGATCCACCGACACTCGCTTTCGACTCCTAGAGTTGGAAGCTACGGGCATCATAGTGATATGAGGACTAGCTATCCTCGTCAGTGTTCCTGTTCGCCTGTCCACATCATGGGCAGACTCAACTCTCCTGTCTGGGCCCTTGGCTGTGGCTCCAGACATATCTTGATCCTCTCCGGATCTAGACGTTCGGCTTCGAGTTCTTATCGAAGTCATAGATCTATGATCTATCAGCCACACTGTGGCATTCTTCTATTGATTTAGAAGAATAAACAGTAAATGTCTGTTTACTGTTTCCAAGAATTCCAGTGAGTGTTAAACCCGTCGGTTTGGGCAAACAGATCAGTTTGATCTTTTGTTATCGCAGTGCTGCCAAAACTTTTGGCACTCAAAAATGTGTAAGAAACTTCAAGTTCACACTAAACAGACTATGCCAATGTGTATTGGTGTCTGCAACTGGTGTGGTTACAAGTAAGTTATGCTTGCTTATCTAATTACTTGTGGACAACTGTATAGTTGTCCACTATCTACAGGCACCCCTAGTGGGCAGCTTATATAATACAACCCATAAGCCACTCTGGTGTTATGGACCAGATCGGATGTGAGATTGAATTTGGTTGGAACTCTCCTTGACTGAAATTGGGGTCACGATATTTGGAAATGCATGGAATATCGGATGAGTTGGAGATCTGAGATCCAAAGACTGATCTATATGGGTGTTGGCTTCAACTTATGGGTTGCGCCCTCTTGGATTTCTAGTGCCCTGGTATTTCAGATTGAGACTGGACAGAGGTGTTGGAGTTCTGATGATCGGGTCTATTCGGAAAGGGTCAGCGACAAATAGTTCATTGAGACTTATTGGGGACAAGCAGAAGTTTTGGATATTTGGATCAGGATAACCAATGCAGGAAGGGATAGAGCTGACGATAAATGAATATCGAGCAAGGGTTTTGGCTTTACAGAAAAGCGAGTGTAATCAATGAATGGGCTTTGAAATGTTGAGAATGTCAGAATCAGGGTAATCGGAATAATTGGAATAAGGATTGAAAGACTTTAAGGCTTGTTACGGATGAGACTTGGAGTAATGAAGGTGTAATAAGGGATATAGTGATATAAGAATGATAAGGTATATTGGGTACAACAGGATATCGTGGGTTGTAGCGAGATAACAAGTTTTAACAAGATATAACAAAGTGTAATGAAGATGTAACGAAATATACAAGCTAAGGAAGGCTTGAGCAAGGAAAGCGTATTTAAAGGAACATGCGGAATTCCAAAATCAAAAACGGAAAGATAAGGGTGTGATACGGAGTTCCAAAATCGGAGCGAATACGGAAATCAAGATAAGACATATGGGGATAAATAAAAATAGGGTCGTGACTGAGAATGATAAATGGAGCATATCGGAAATAAGCGGAAAGGGCTTATTGGGATGCAGAAAACGTCAGAACAATGGAAGTCAGATCTGGGATCTAACATCTGGTGACTTATATATCCTAATTAGTAGCATATATGCTACTGTAAGAATCTACATTCTTACAAAATCACTGGATCACCAAGCACATTGGCCAACACAGAAGGATGGTGGTTTGGGGTCACTAACAAAACTTATTATATATTATTTTAGAGTATTTATGGTGTATCTAAAATTGAATTTAAGACTCAATGGCATGTTGTAATAATTTATTCAGTATTTGATTGAATATTCTGTTGTGGAGCATAGAGGCATGTACATGGCTAGTATGTGGGCATACATGGCATTCATAGTGTTACTTTAAGTGTATGAAGGCATGGGACAGCCCTAGAAACAAGTTGTTATGAGTCGGCAACACCACTTTACCTGTCAAAATAATTTTTGTATTTCCTGCTCTCCACTCAAGCAACAAAGAGTGCAGAGGTTTCAAAGCACTACATAAACATTGATTTATGTGGTAAATGATTCTTTAGCTATGTATAGCTCACTACATTATGTGATATGGTTTGAAGAGCCTGAAAACATCCAGAGCTCTCTCTGGAAGAGGAATCAGCATGGAAGGTTCGTAAGTCACATAGAATGATTGTTATAGATTAAATCCACAAAATAGGGGCTCTAGGGACACTTACAAGGTCCATGGAGTGCTCAGGAAGTACTAGGAAGTGTGGGAAGGTGAGGGGGGAACATTTAGGACCTAAACCAACACCCAGGCAAATTTATAGTATAAAACTCATGGAATAGAAGTGAAAAATGAGGGGAATGTGTCAGATACCAGAAAAACAAAGGCTGGGAGTGGCAAGAGGCATAAATGCACTATTTGACACCTTCCAGGTTTAAATATGCTTTCCCTTTGGACACAGAGCTTCAAGAACAATATAAAACAAATAAATGAACATTATTGATAGTTCCATAGGTAGAATATGGCAACAAGTGGTCCAGAAAAGAAATGGTGAGCTGCCGAGGAGCTTGGGGGGGGGGGTTATAGGACCAGTCCAACCAAAGGGGTGTCAAAATAAGCAATTGTTGCTATACAATCATAGTTATTGTCAATATCCATATAATAGATGGGTCAGAAGGATAATAAAGGCAAGGGCTCACTGGTGAAGTGGTCTAGATGGATGACCATGAGCACCAGCTGTAGTGGATGTGATATTTCATAGGATCAGAAAATACTACCAAGCTAAGTATATTGATGGGACAACTATATATGCTCTTCTGAATTTTTTTCCTAATTTTTAGAGAATATTTGGATTTATGTGAGCTCACTGCTGTTGGAAGTGCTGGACAGGGACTGGATGCTAGCCAGCATTTTCTTAATAACTCTGTGTTGTTGTATGAATTTATTGAGATTTTTTCGTATTTTATCTGTATTTTATTGGGCCAGAATTGCCCCAGCATTGAGCTCACTGTTGGTGACAGTGCCGGTGGTGTGGGTGCCCATGGCGCCCGTGATGGAGTCAGCCGAGCGATGAGCACGACGCGTGTGAACGTAGCTGACATCAGATTCGTTCTACTAAGCAAACTAATATTTATATTTATTTTATTTTATTTCTATTCACATAAAAGGGTTTAGAGGGGCTCGCTGTCGCAGACAGCGAGCACGCATGTGTCGGCACTGTTGAGTTGCCGCGCCGGTAGATACACGCGCGCACACCTCATACTGTACATACCTGATGTACTGGTCTTACTGGGTTTCAATTGGATGCTGTACAGGTGGCTGAATCCCAGTATTTTCCATGCGGATTTTCCATCATACTCGATAGCGACGGACGATTAATACCTGCCAGAGTTTAGAACGCGTCCAGCTCACCGGCATAGGCAAAGTATTGAAAGATGAACAATCGGCAACTTACTCCAGGTATCTTGATCATGATTACAGTGCAGTCGAAATGGACGAGAAAAGACGAAAACAAGATCTGAGTCACCCAACAAATCATGGTACCGCCCGACCCTCAGTGCAGTGGAGCGTCTAAGAAATCAGAACATGAAATGCATCACCTGCTGTGCCATTTTAAGCCTGTGAAAACATCCAATTCAAGTTGGGCGTCTGGATGTTTCTGGAGCCCGCGAATGTCGATCCAATTCCGCTCACGAAGTGTCGTGAATGTTAAGATCAGTCCTTTATGACGCAGAGGCTTTAGTCACACAATAATGCAGCTCGGGGATGGGTGCTAAAATCATGTGGCGGAGAATCGGCGCCTAAAAGGCTTGGAATGACGTCAGCGGGGAAGCTCCACTCGATCAAACCGCGTTCACTGTAAGTAGCGCTGCAACAGCCTGCCGAATCCATATAAACATGTTAGTATTCGAAAATTAAGTATATATATTTCATCCCCTGTGAGTCTCCTTTCACATGGCAGGCTCGAAAGTCACCACTGCTACACTTGTCTCCGATGATAAAACTTCTGTTGTGGACGTCGAGAAACGCGGAAGTGAAGAAACCTTTGAACACCGAAAAGTACCTGCTTCTGAGAACATCAATGCCCGCCTTGTCAACCCACTCACAGGTTTTAGCCACGAGGAGCTCTCCGCACAGGGCGAAGAGTTCGCCAAACGGTATGAGTTAGGACACCTTTCGGAAGTTTTCTCCAAGGGGGCCATTGTAGCTCAAGATCCTACAGCCTTCGAGTCCCTCCCTATGCTCTCTGAAGAAGACAAGATTATTCTGCGTAGGGAAATCACCCACAAGTGGGACCAGCCCCGGGAACTGTACTATCTCGTGATTGTATGTTCCATGGCCGCAGCCGTTCAAGGTGTAAGTTATACCCAATATCATTATACTGTTATTCACCGGGTGGCATAGATGGATGAGACTGTCATCAACGGTGCAAACCTCTTCTTTGCTGATCAGTTCGGAATATCCCAAACCACTGGCAACGTTAGTCAAAACCAATGGCTTCTTGGTCTCGTCAATGCCGCACCTTATGTAAATCAATTGTTTCTATTCCTCTGTCGAATTCTTACGACATTCATTAGATATGCTGTGCTTTCCTGGGTTGTTGGTTAACTACTCCTTTGAATAATTGGCTGGGCCGTAGAGGTACTATTTTCCTTACAGCCTTAGTCAGTTTCCTGGCATGCTTCTGGCAAGGTTTTACAAATTCGTGGCCGCATCTCTTCGTGAGTCTTTTTTATAGTTGCGAACTGCTCCTAAAACAATGTTCAGGCTGCCCGGTTCGTGTTGGGCCTCGGAATTGGACCCAAATCGTCTACGGTACCAGTGGTTGGTGGATTCTTACGAATATATTGTCAATGATACTACTTACCCCATCACATTATTAGTATGCTGCGGAGTGTTCTCCTGCGCCAATCCGTGGTGCATTGGTCATGATGTGGCAGATGTGGACTGCATTCGGGATCATGCTTGGTTATGCTGCTGAGTCTGTAGCTTCTTCACCATGATCACAGGACGATCAGCTGAACTTGTAATGGCAGCCTTGCTCTATTCAAAGTGCCTGATCCCCACAACATCAAGGGGTTAAACTGGCGGCTCATGTTAGGCAGCGTACGCTACTCTATTTAACAGCGCTGCGTAACCAATTGACAATTTTGTCAAGGCTGGTCTGCCCGCCGTTGTTGTCTGCGCTCAAGTTTTCTTCTGCCCAGAATCGGTCCGCTTTTCCCGCTTATGTTCATGACACAAATGTTGCTTACTACGAAATATTTAGCCGCGTTGGCTCATGTCTAAAGGTCGCTACCCCGCCGCTTTCAAATCGCTATACCGCCTCCGAGGGAATGACCTCCTCGCTGCCCGTGATCTCTTTTGTGCGTGCACCCCTACCGAGGGGTCGTGATGTTTATTTAATAACCACAACAACATTCATATCCAGATATCCATACACTTCTCGAAGCTGAAGCTGATATCAAGCGAGGTCGAAATCTCGTATGGGAGATGTTTTCCATCCCTCGCAATAGGCGTGCTGCTCTCGGATCATTTATTGTCATGTTCATGCAGCAGTTCTGTGGAGTGAACATTATTGCATACTACTCCTCCACTATATTCCAGCAATCGGGTTTCAGCAACGTGCAGGCCTTACTGGCGTCATTTGGTTTCGGCTGTGGTACGTTCTACGGTAATTGTTCCAACTGTTGGTCTGACGCATTTGAGAAGTCAACTTCGCGTTCGCCATTCCGGCCGTTTATACCATCGACACGTTTGGACGCCGCAATCTTCTGCTCACGACATTCCCGCTCATGGCTATATTCCTACTTGTCACTGGCTTCGCATTTTTCATCGAAAATCATCAAGGGCGTATTGCATGTAAGTGCTTTAACTTATTGGGGTGGGTACCTAGACCAAAACCTGGCTGTCTCTAGTGGTTGCGGCCGGAATTTACCTATTTGGTGTCTGTTATTCGCGTGAGTCAAAGTTTGCTTTGTCCAAATGCTCCGTTTACTTAACATCGTCTTTGTCCAGCCGGGGAAGGCCCTGTTCCGTTCACGGTATGCATCCGCAGCGCTTGACCATTTTGATGTATCTTATATCTAGTGTAGTATTCTGCTGAAGCCTTCCCCCTGTACATTCGGGCTATTGGCATGAGTTTCGCAACAGCGACTACATGGTTCTTGTGAGGATGTTGCATTCAAATTTGTACTTACGAATTGCTCACATCTCCATCTCCATAGTAACTCTGTCGTCTCGCTCACTTTCCTCCCTATGGTAGGAGCATTCACCCCACAAGGCGAGAGATGCTTTCTTGATGTCGACCACGTCTTACTGACTTTGACATCTCAGGCGCGTTTGGGTGGTACGCAGGGTGGAAGTAAGTTTTAAAGATGACCGTGCTCAAACACCACTGACCATCATAATCCCTAGCATCATCGGATTTTTCCTCGTCCTGCTCTTCCTTCCTGAAACCAAATCGCTCTCGCTCGAAGAGTTAGACCAAGGTATGCACCATATCTAGTATTCTTCAGCCGCTAAGGCGTGGGTGGGACTCTGCACTCACCCGCCTATTCCAGTCTTCTCTGTGCCAACCCGTAAACACGCCAAGTATCAGCTTCGCGCGCTCGGGATCAACCTACGTCGGTGGATTTTCCGTGCGGATATACCGGAACCCACGCCTCTATATAACTTCGAAGGTATCGAGAAGACGTATGCTCCCCCTGCGGGAGGTCACTGAAAGCTATACCGAAACCCCGATTTTCAAAGGACCTTTCCGATATTTAGGATTAAGGCTTGTATTGGATTGTAACTAATGTTATTGCCACGATTTCATGATGTTTTGAGCATGTATATATCATTTCATTGCAGTAATTGTATGCTCTCGTAATTCTCAATGCTTTAGGGTTCTTCGCAGTCAAGGTTCCTTCTACTTTACCTTTGCTATAGGATTCGACGTGGCTGGGCGGGAATGGAAGCCACTTCATTTATAAATGAAAGCAATCACTGTCGAAGAATCAGCCACGTACATAGACGTACATGCATGATGTTCTTCCACGCTAGCACATATACAACATCACGAACTATTCATTCAAATTAATAGTATATATTAAGAGCAAAGTTGTAGACAGGATATGTGGATAATAAACTAAGGACACAGGAATGGGTAAAGGCAGTACAATGGGAAATAATATGCAGGCAATACAAAGTCTAAAAGGTCAAAATGTGAAGCTGACCTGTCCATTCCGTAAGGCATAGAGCATAGAACATACAAATTATTTTCACAGGTAGTCACAGCGCAGGCTTAGTATCCGAAACTGGGTCGCACAGCATCATAGCCTCCAGTGCTGCGCGTGCGATGCTTGCTCCGGTGACGGCGATGGCCCATGCCTGGCGCCGTGAGATACTGATCTGTCGGAGGCGGGGGCAGTCCAACGCTCGAACCGACATACGCGTTATTCATATATGGTGACACGCCACCCTGGCTTATGCCATACCCTGGCGATCCACTCACGCCGTAGCTAGATGGGTACAAGCCAGGAGAAGGTTGGGCGTAGTATGGGGTGGAACCAGCGGCTACGTTCGGATAGTACGTTCCCGGAATACCATGTCCAAGTGCCGGATCATATGTGGTGTTGGAGTATGGTATGGTGTTGGAGTATGGTATGACTGAGGAAGACAGGCCAACAGCCGGATTTCCATACATAGGAGACGGAGACCGACGGGCGTAGATGGCAGGAGAAGGACTGCGGCGATAAAGAGAGGAGACATGGCCACGGCTGCGGCCACGGCGGGGGTAAACATTGAGGTAATTAGAGGAAGCATCCGTGTCGAGCAAATCATCGTCGTCATTATCGTATAACGCGTCGTCCAAAACACCTGAGCGGTTTTCGTACCTTAAAGCAGATATTGACCTTCTACGAGACCTCGGGTAGCGTTCGTAGGGTTCGTATGGAGAATCGTAATCATAGCTCTGCAGACAGATTAACATTTCTGGATGTGTAGTTTGAGGGGGAAATACGAACCTGGCTGAAGATACGGGATGCGGTGGCAGCGGCGACTTCAGACGCTTCCATGCGTCCGTACTTGTCGCGGGGGCGTTCCGTGTATGCCCAAAGTTTGGTAGCTAAGGGCAGATGAATTAATCACTTGACAGCATAGGGGTGAGGGAAATCGGCACCTTCCGCAGCTGCGAGGCCGATGAGAGCTTCTCTCTCCCTTTCACGGTTGTCACTTAGGGGTTGAACGTAGATAGATTTGTGATGTTCCCAGCAACGAATAGCTTCGTATCCTGCCGCGGCACCAATTTCACGAGGCAATAGTTTACCAGGGATGACCTATAGCACGGTAAGGAACCCTGCAAATGAGAGAACCTGAATAACTAACAAAGCCACCGTAGACTCTTTTCCACCAGTGGTGAGCCTCGTTCCTGCCCACACTCGTGCCGCTAACTATGTTTCTGACTTTGGACCATACGTAGTCAAAGAGCGTGCTGAGTGGATTTGAGAAACATCTAAAAATGGGTAGGGTAGAAACATACTGGTCTGTGCTGTTTGCGTGCGCGCGATAATAATCACCGCCGTGCCCTTGAACGAAGAATTGGTAATTGATATGTGGAGTGAGAAGAAAAAAACTGACAAGATGGTTGAGGTTGGTATTGTGGCATTGGTGGGGGTATGAACTGGTACTGTTGAGTACCCCATGTTGGTTGGGAGTTTTGGTAGTAAGCGTAGTATGCCATGGTGATGGTCGTGGAAAGGAAGGACAGTTGGGATCCATGACTGAGGTGGCGACTGAGGTGGCTGCCAAGTTTGTTCGGCGCCAATGACGTCACTTGCTAATGAAATACGGCGTACACGTAATCGTCGTGTGCACATTCCGATTCCAGGCAATTCCCTGTCAGTATACCATTATCGTCTCTTGTATCTCCTTGAAATCTTTTGAAAATCTTCTACTTACCGTCTTCCGCATGGGTGAGCTGATGTCCGCAAGTGGTACCAGGTATTGTCTAGCCCCTCCACCTTCTGTCCTACCGCTAGTGGCATTACCCAGAGCTAACTTGTATGTGTAAGTTTGACGCAGGGATGATCGAGTCATTTATCCCGGAGGTCCCTCCTTGTCCTTCTGACTGATCGCTCGCCGAGCTACGCCGGAGTGCTCGCCCCTATTACTTCTCCAGTCCATTGATCACCGGCACCGGCTCAGGGACAATTCGAAGTCTCGAACAACCAATAAGTATGCTGCTGTCCTAGGTCGTCTCACCTCCGCTAAACTGGCATCCTTTCCAAGTCCTTGTGTTTTAGTATTCCTCTCAGACCGGACAACAATCCAAAAGCGATGTACGAGATTTATTTGCAAGCCAAGTTACAACTTAGTTCCAAATTGTTCCACTGATGACACAGCGCGCATTGCATGCGGCTCTTGCTCTGGCGTCACGCATCCGAATCTGCCGTGATGTATCAGTCTGCATAACATTATTACCGGTAATGGACGATGTTGCCCGAATATGAACGTAAGTACCCCTAAACTATGTATCATTCCCCTTCTCAAAACAAATTTGTGGGGACATGCAGTGCGATCTTGGCTATCAATTTTTGGTCCTAACATTTAATCCCCTGGTGTCAGGAAGCAGGTGGTTTGTTTTATAGGTCCAGCACCCCGGTCTCTCTATTAGCAACCCCATTGTTGTGTGGATCTTGCCGTTCGAGTTCTGTTTCGCCATGTCAGTGACTGAAGACTACCGTCTCTAAAAAAGACATGTATATCACCTCACCCGCAGCGTCATTGCGTCACCTTTTCATCGGCTACGAACTTGAGTAGCTCATTAAAGGCAGTCTTCTGCAGAAGTAGTTTTTAAAATTATTAATACTGCCGACTAACATGAGAATGATTCCATAATGGAAAACAAAATCATCTGATATGCGCAAATGAGCCTTCGCAAAGAGGGTGCTGGGGTGCAAGAAGTCAATCAGGAAAATGTTCGCCGTGGCCACTGCTTTCATGTGCCTATCAAACCCGTATATTCGCAATCTGGTGCTAAACCCCCCCTCCTACCCCATGACGTTAAAATCATCTGGGCATGAGAGTCGGAAGCCGCGAGCTTCGATCCGCCAAGAGCATGGCACAGGTAAGGGGCCTAGGCTATTTCATGTTCTGCGAGTAACTGCGGGGGGAGTGGGTCCATATGGTAAATGTAGAGAATAATTAAGCCCTACCATGTTCGGTATCCCATTAGAGATGGGATAAACATGCGAGCAATTTGGGCAGATCATTTGCCCATGTTCAACGTGAATCTGAAGTTCAATATTACATTGCTAGGTATTTGTAAGTGGAGAAAAGTTGACGTACTTCCAAGAGCACATGATGTAATTTTTTGAGGTCAATATTTTCCGCATCGGGTTGTTGCTCGGGAAGAGAAGTGTCCCCGAGCTTCACACATGCGCAGAATAATTATCAGATATGGCAGTTGCAGGATGCGGGTGAAATGAGAAATTGAGTATACCTGTCTCGCAGCATCTACAAGAGCCCGCCACTCCACCTTGGGAAGAAATCCCTTCAGAAAATCACCATTGAACTCGGCTTCTCTAAATTCGATTTGGACGTCTTTAAACGCGAGAGGAAAATTATTGGAGGTGCACCCTTTAGCATGGCACGCAAGTAAGTTGTGCGTGATCAACCGAACCATTTCCACGCGACACAAGTGGTGGAATCGATAAAGGGTGCTGCGGCACCTGAGACCGACGGTGAGATACTGGCTTACTAGCTCAACTTGAACATACCTGACCGAGCTGTTGCAGGCTCTAAACTGGTCAAGTCGAATTACCGGTTTACATAATCCCCAACGAGACTAGCTCTGACGTTACAAGAAAAAGTGGTGAGTTTATCTCCGAGTCACTCAGAACGATTGGTCTGTTACATAAATAATCTAGAATCTTTTGGTTTCCTTTCCTACTGGTATTTGACAGGTCTTTGTCCACTATGACAATATACAGTCTCTACATGTACGACCGGCAAGTCTTGTGAATACATTACTCAAAATAGTGTTTAATCCTTGCCAGACATTGTAATTGCATCTATTATCAAGACTGGCATCGCACCACGCGACCAAAGCCTGCCGTTGAGGGCAACCTCCTTCCTGCTGTCTCCCGAGCGATTGCACCCCATCCATCCGACTCTGCACCTCAAGTCTCGTTTGGCCATCGACGCGAGTTGAGCTCGGCGTCAGGGGTTGTAGTCGCACTTGGCGACATCAGCAGCTCGACTATATCGCCGCCCTCTGCATCACTAAACCCGATACCAACGCCACTACCTCCACAACCTACCACTGGACTGCCTTTTGATGAAGAAGCCAAGCTGGTGTATGGTGTCATACTGTCTCTGAGGAACATGGTAAAGAAGCTGTCGGGAAGGTTGGTCTTTCAAAAACATACACACATCCTTGTTACAGAGTCCGTTTTTGCTCAGAGAAGAGCACTTCACTGCATATCGAACATCAGCATACAAGCTGCACCTCTATGAAACCTTGTCCGGTTACAAGTTCGTCATGCTCACCGATCCACAAGCCGAGTCTGTACGTTTTATCCTTCGCCAGATATATACAGGGCCATTCCTCGAATATGTAGCCCGTAACCCATTAGCCGAAATGGATTCACGAGAGCATGGCATAGACAATGAATACTTCCGAAATGGAATCGATAGGTTACTGAGAGGCCTAACCATATTTAATTAGCTGTTTATCGATATCAAGTAAATACAACCCCATGTTGATATAATTCCAAAAGGCATCTAACATTGATCTCCATTTGTAGTTGTCATCTCCTCCGCGTCCGTCTCTATATCCATGTCATCGTCCGTTACTGAAATGTGATCTCCTCGGCTTTCGCCCTCCCGCAGCTCCTCTTTTTCAAATTGTTCTCGAAGGACGCTCAATAACGAAGTCCTCATCTTCTTCTCTGCCTTCTCGTCTCCATCACCGTCGGCGGCGTCCTCACCTGCAACCGCTTCGTCTAAAGCGAGCTTCGTCTGCCCCAACCGATACATGTCCTCCTAATAGAAGAAGGATTCAGTGACAAGAATGTTCGAAGTAGATTAATGCGCACTTCGATTGTAGACTTGGTGATCAACTTGATCACATCAACATTCCGCTTTTGGCCAATTCTATATGCACGATCTGCCGCCTGACGGTCGTTATGCGGGTTGAAATCTTGATCAAAGAGTACTACCACGCTAGCGGCAGTAAGGTTAATTCCCATACCGCCAGCTTTCGTAGACAACAGAAAAACAGATATGGATTCATCTTCGTTGAATTCATCCACGAGGGATTGTCGGACATCGACCGCGGTGGATCCAGTGAGGACGAGGTATTTAGTCTTCCGGTGTTTAAGAACAGCTTGCAAGATGTCGAGAATCTGTGTGAACTAATCAAGGAGATTTTGTGAGCTCCACGTTAAAAAGACAAGTGGATCCCTTATACTTGAGAGAATATCAAGATTCGACGGCCCTCCTCATCATATTTATCTAATAAGGAAAGAAGCATGGAAATTTTCCCCGCATCCTCGAAACAATTCGCTTCTTTGGCAAATTTTCTGGTGGACTACAATGGCGTGTCAGACATCAAAACACGAAAATCAATTGTAGAGAACTTCTTACCTGGTATTTCACACAAAACGCTTGCAACTCGGCGTCTGTCATAACTTCCATGTCCTCAACAATAAAATTATAGTTGCTGCCACTGAATTCTGGTTCTTTCATGCATTGTCTGGCCATAGTTTTGATTATTGCGTCGTCAAAGAGCCGACGGAAAAGCATGGGGTGCGATGCGGCTTTCCGCAGGTCCATCAACACATTAGTTGATGTATCCTTAGCTTTCTTGGTGTCTCGTGGTCGCTTCTTGCCCTTCCCGTTAATCCCGCCGTCTGGTTCAGATGGTGGTGTAGCAGTAGCGTCAAGCACAGCTTTCCGAGATCGCTGGAGGGCGTCGCGATATATTGACTTCTGCAGTGTGGTCATCTCGCACCATTCGATGCGTTCTGTTTTCTTCGGTAAATCCTTGAGGACCTGAAGACAAGATTTACATCTTGTTGTGGAAAATCGGTCTATGTGGGTTTGCTTACCATATCCTTTCGTCGCCGGAGAACAAAGGGGGTCATCATTTTCTTAGCTCGCGAAACGCGATCACGCGATAACAGACTTATGTGCTTGTCCGCTTTAACTTTGAAAATGCTGCGAAGGTTAGTGATGACATCCGCGAAATAGCGCGGTAGGATGAAATTCATCAAAGACTTTGAACGGTTGTATAGATCAGTACATGGTCCGACGCTTTCAAACAAATTACTCACCACAAGCTCTTGTAAATTATTCTGTAACGGGGTACCGGTGAGGAGTAAACGCCACTTTGATTCAATTTTCATCAAGTGGCCGTAACGCTGCGAGTCAAAGTTTTTGAGAACGTGGCCTTCATCAAAGATACAGCACTACTTGTCGCATTAAGTGGAAACGTGTGAATGTGTAACAGATGAGGCAGGCACCTGCCAATCGAACTTCCTGAAGAACTTCCTATCCCTCTCATCACCCTGAGCGAGATTGTATGTCGTGACCAGTACATTCCAATTCTGACTGCGCAAGTCGTTTCGCAGTTCGATTCGATCTTTTTGCGATCCGTAGTAAGCGCGAACTTCGATCGACGGAGCGAAACGGTCGAATTCACGTAGCCAATTTTCTAGAGTAGAAGATCTACAACTTCCCGTCAACGGGTGTACATATAGCAGTGGACGATGTGACTCACGGCACGATGATGAGATGTGGTCCTTGATCCCCTCGCTCCTTGAGAAGAGCTAAGAATGCGATCACTTGAACGGTCTTACCCAAACCTGGAATAAAAGCCATGGATTGAGTTTTCTCGAATTACAAGACTCTAGCAAGCATACCCATCTCATCAGCCAGAATGCAACTCAAACTCCTTTGGTACAACAGATTCATCCAGTTCACTCCGAGGAGTTGATACTCCTTGAGTGTCACGGTATCCGATAAAAGTGATGGCTGTGTCGAGATATAGTTCGTATCTGTTTGTTCGCCAACAGGTAACGAATCCAGAGTCAATGCACCGTCCCCATCATCGAGCGGGGTTGTGTCCTTGGAAGTTGAAGCTGCGGGTGCTGAGGTATGCGTCCATTTGCTGATAGCTTCTCTAAGCTGGTCACCGATACGTTCACAACCTTCCAGGACGTCGTCGACGTTCTTATAACCTTGAAACATAGTTTTGCAATACTCGAGGATATGCGGACTCAAACCAGTTTTATTGCGCCGCGACAGCTTCGCTTTGAAATCCGCAGTGTCCGGAAACGGACGAAGCGCTATAAGTGTATCGGCTTGTTGCGCTGTAATACCTACACAAGACATCAGTAAAACATACAACCGAGCCTCGAATAAACGACTTACCTGCCAACTCAACGAGCCCCCCCGGCTCGCAGTCATTAAGCCACTTCAGTGCCTCATTCTCGTAGTATTGATCCTCTCTGTTCTGTGTGAAAACACCATCGTTGCTATCATTCCCATCGCTGTATTCTGCCTCGGAGCCGCTTGAGTAGATTCTCTGCCTAGCCACCTTATGCTTGGGAGGCTTCGGTGCCAGTGGACTTTCCAGTAGATCCACGGAGGGTTTCACAACCTCTTTAGAAGGTATAATAGCTTGAGAAGCTGTCTGACCTCCTCTCTTGGCATAGATCATTGATTTTTTGCCCTTCTCTCTTTCTGCAGCTCGTTTGTTACCACCACTACCACTGCCATTGGGAATAGGTGTAGCGGAGCTGGAGGGTGGAGTCACTGCAGCATTCGAACCTTCTTCCTCATGCCTCCATGAGGGATCCTGAATCAACACTGTAGCAGCTTTTTGGTCACCGTCACAGAGATTGAATGCAGAAATCACACGAGCTCTGGGGTGAGAAGGATGAGTGAAGACAAACGACGTTAGTTCAACCGACTCGGGTGTCTTTATCTCAACGTCCGGTCTCCGACCGCGATGCAGTTTGGAGCGCGTAGGAAAAAGATCGACTGGGTTCGGCATTTCATCAGAATCAGAGGAGTCGTCACGGGGGCGCAGAATGGACTTTCTGGTCGATACAAAAGGCCTTTTAACCTCTGGGGAGCTTTCGATGGTGATAGGATTAAGAGAAGAGCTTCCCCGGTTAATTCTCTTGCGAGGAGGACCGGGATCGTCGTCATCGTCGTCTGCTGGTTTTAATTTTGACGTGGTAGGGGGCTTACTACTAGAAGCCACTGGAGGTGCGTTCGACCATATGAAGCCACTAGGAGCGGACAGAGGATCGGGTTCACGGGGAATCCTTGGTAAGGGTGGTAATTTATGTCCTGGCGGTAGCGTGGAATTGAAGAAATGCGATTGATGGGGCTTGTAGGTCATATCCAAACGAGTCGAAGTGGGTGGCAAAGGGCCCACGGGACTGGAGTCTGGGGCAAGGATGGTTTCTACAGAGGTTCGAGGAGCGATGGATGTAATGTGCGTAGATGGTGCGGTGCCGTCCCGCGATTGCATAGGCACCTGATACGTTGTTGCTGAGGTTTTGGACGACAGTTGCACATCTGAAGAACTAAGGCCACGGGCATGAGCCTCCTTTGCCATCTTCTTGAATTTGAGCTCTCGAAGAGCGAGGGCCTGCGATGCAACGAGGCCAGCCGGGTCAGTGGGGTTGCGGCGAAGAATACCGAGGAGTTGAGAGAAATAGTCACCCTGTTGTTCTGAGTGCTGGTTTCAGCAGACATGATCGTTCACTACCAAACCAAACCTCGATGCTTAGGCTCGCCGTCGCGTGACAAGGTGACAATGGTGAGCAAACGCGACGCGTCGGACAAAATAGTGCCGCGACGCGGAGTCCGAATGTACTCTTGTACGTCCTTCTACTTTACAGCAACTAGTATTAACCTTCATCAGAGGCTTGCGCTGTATACATGTAGATTCAATTGGTATTTCTTCGCTGGAAGTTGACTATGCCATATGGTTTCTTTGGTATTAGCTGCGGTGGTACATGAAGACACAGCAACATTAATATCTCAGATTACCCTATCCACCTTGCTGGCCGAGGAAAATTATTGGCACTCGCTCGTCGCCACAAGTAGACTCGTGACCAGTGTATCGTACTGATGTGGCAAGCCTGCGTTGGATGGTTGCCGCATTAGTCCAAGCGATTGGTCACGACTCACGAGTCTACGTTACAACTTACAAGCGCTTCGATAACGTCACTCACAAGTACTAGTTTTTTTTCATGCAATGGTGGTCTCCGAGCATTGTGAAGATGGTCCGCTTACCCTAGGTCGCTGCTAGATTCCGCTACGACTCATGTGGCCTTAAAGACCACATCACCAGTGCTTTATCTTCCCTAGCTATAGGCTGGTAGACCTTTTGAATTTCAATTGGATACCGATAATTTGTCACATGAAGTCAGCCGAATATTCATGCATTCATGTTTCTGAGGATGAAATAAGGAATGGCTCTCTTTTATATCTGCACAAGCTCGAAGTTCCAGGAATTGGTGAATCGCGTTCCGCAGCCTGTAGAAATAATGTCAACTACGATTTGTGCGTGCACAGCTACGGTGATGTCGGGGTGGTGTCGTCTAGCTCGATGGCTCCGAATTAGCCGATGCCAAGTCTGAGAGGTCTCAAAGAGTTGAAGCTACAGCATGCGTTTACATGCGAATCGTGCATGTACTTAGCCTTGGATTTTCATGCGCGCATCACTCACCTCGACCCCTTTGAATAAAACATAATTGGTATAGGGTAGCACGGGAGTCGATTTAGCGAAGGACTGCCGACGTGAGTCGGTGTCACACTGTACAGCATTGCGAAATCACAGCATGAGGTCGGTTCGAGGGCATTCGAGCATCGTGGGACGCTCATGCGTGTAGGTATGGAAGTTTGAGCACGAGGGCCACTGGAGGAGAGCTGGTAGCGGATGTCAGGTGTTCACTGCATCGATGTAGTACACAGCCGCTGGGAGAGAGTGGAACACTCAACTGCGTACTTCCCTCACTGCCAACCGGGGAGTTCTTCTCTCGACATGAACGTCATTGAATTCAGATGCCGGACATGTCCGGAGCTTCCGGAGCCACAGCCCTGATGATGCGCGCGGTGTACTTGGCCGCTAATAAAGACACTCTTTCCGCATCCCACCTCCAACACCTTGCCCATCATGTCTCGTCATTTCTGCTGCTGCCTTCCAGTCCGTATTTGTGTCTTTTTGACTTCCCTGCTTGCCTTCCTGTCATCTGCCCTAGTTGCAGCAGTAGCGTTCTACGCATTGGCCAGTGCGTTCTCTTTTATTTTCAGTTGGATGGTCACCTTGACTCGTTACTGCTGCAGAAAATAAGGACCCGAATAATGCTACTCAATTAACGTCTCAGCAAGAAATTGGTCTAGGGGTTATCGGTGGAATCTATGCGCTCATTGCATTAATCTCCTTATTCGGGTACGTCGAAGATGTAGTTGGTCTGTCATGTACCGTTTTCATACTGTTGCTGGTAGATTCATTGGCTCCGTCATCCGCAAACGAAGTTTCGTATCAGCCTACTCGGTTATGACCTACATCATCTTCTTCGTCGAGTGCGCGTCCGCAGGATTTCTCATTTACTCGCTTTTCCACAATACCAGCCGGGGTCCCGAATGCCAAGTGGAGGTGAATGGGAAGACCGAAGACTGCAAGGATATCTCTGGGGCTGCCAAGGCTGTAGTGATCACCTTTCTGGTTATCGGATTGTGTATTCAGGGTTGTGCGTACCACCTCCGGCTTCATTTACTTCTCCAGCGAGCTCACATCTTGGCAGATATCATTGCTGTCATCAAGCGTTACGTCTTGCAACTGAATGAGGAACAGAGTTACGGCCGGGCAACGGGATACGTGGACTCCGCCTTCAAAATGGGTCCCACCAACACCGCTTATTACTCGCATGTGCCGTTAGAACAGAGCGAACAAGGTCTCCTTGCCCCTCAGGGCCATTACGCATACTCGGACCCACATCATTCATTCGGCAGTTAAAAGGGAGCTCCCGACCCCCGTAACGACATCCCATGCCTCGCACTTTTACCTGCCTGCATGTTTAACGCTTTCGACACTTTATTTATTAGCGACGGTGTAAGTCAAGATGATTATGAATCGAAAAGGACGATATACACTATATCCGACACCATTGTCATTTGTACTTACGAAGTCCAATTGTCCATAACACCAGCGTCATCAAGATCCACAACCATGTTTTGTCAGTCAGCTTCTTGAGTTTTGCATACCAAAGGAAAGACAGTGTCCGGGCGAGGTCGCGTTTTCGCCGGCGGCCGTTTTTCAAGTATGGCACTGACGATCCAGGACCCGACACAGCTGGATATCCAAAGTACGGATTGAGTGCAGACATTGATGGCAGGAAGCGTGACAGGTTGATGTTAGTAGGGGGCAGATCTGGGGGGCGTTCGTCTGCCAATGACGACGGCCCCGCAATAATATTGAGATTGGGTGAGGGAGGCTTGGGATCAGAGATATCAAGATCGCCGCCATAATCTGTATAAAATTGTGGAAGAGGATCGTTCCAAATAGAATGGTGTGGTTAAACGCACCCCGAGAGAGTCGATCGCTTTCGAAACAGGTCAAAAGGTCAGATTCCGATGGAAAGTATATGCGCGACAATACGTTTGCAGGAAGTAGCCGCCTATTGGTTGTAACATAAGGAACGCCTGCATTTGCGTGACTAGGTAGTGACAACTCACTTGACAATGCTGTACAATCCATATGCCCATGAGTGGTTAACCACAAAGACCGCTGCACACATTCCAGGAAATCGAGGAGCTATTTCTCGCACGAACCAGGGAATGAGCTCTAGGGTCTACAGGTCCGAGAGGGCAAAATCAGTTCACAGATGTATCCGTAGGCTCCGGATCGCTCACCGTACCGTGCTGCCCAAAGTGACTCCCTTAACATCGACTATCATGACACATTGGAGAGTAGGCTCACAGCCCCCCCTTGAGCACAACCGCTGCCTCATCTCCTCGTGTGCACACACAATGTGCTGCTTGGTGTCGTGAAATGAGCCAGAGAGATTAGCCAGCCGAATGAGCAGTACTGGTCGCCCAAAAATATCATGAATATGGGCGGGAAGGCATTGTATGAATAAATTGGACGACTGTTCCATAGGCCCTATGTGTTCATTCGGAAGGGGATATAGACCCGAGTCCAAGATCCGCCACCGTAAGGTACGCTCCAGTGCAAGATTAGTCTCGGCTCTGTTGAAACCATGCTTCTATGTATATGCATAAATAAGAAAAGGGAATGGTATGATCAGCTGCGGTTGCAATCGAACGCGGGCAACACTGCGGAGCTACCCCACCTTGTACATCCGAAAGATTGATCCTACAATAAAAAGATTTTCATATGAGCTATGTCCCCCTAACAAGTAATTGCAAATTTACTTGCCATAGTCATCTAGCCACTCCCTCGCCCATTCCGAGTATCCTTCGTCGAACTCGAGCTCCTCCAGTAGATCAGGCAATACCTCGTCGCGTAACGTTGCCTGTAGTTCAGGCACCGAGGTGTGATATGTCTGCTGTAGATCTAGTATAGCTTGGTGCTTTTCTCGCAAAACAGAAAGCATAATGGGTTTGAACAAGTGGTGAGGGGCGGGCGCCACAGCACTGCTTTTAATAGAACACGGCGCCTAAACCGTTGCATTGCTCGCCCAATACCATGTGCCTGCCATGCGCACTGCATTGGCATTTACTGCGTGTACACTAATCTATGCTACACTCTTGACTATTATAGAAAGTATTCGGGCAGCTGTGCCGGAGGTCAGCAGTGAAAACAGACAAGACGCAGAGATCAAATCACCTTCCCACCAGCATTCTGTGACGCTTGATGGCTGGGGCCGTCTCTCTCGTTCTCCGGCGCAGCCTCAAATACATTAAAATGCATCGAGCCCTCCCCAGGGCCAACTTCCAGTATGCTCGCAGAATTACCGCATCGATAGCAATAATTTGGCGCAGACCAAACAGTAGAAAGATGATTGTCGAACAAGACGCTGAAACCTTCCATACACAATTGATGTGCCCGTAAGATATGAGACATCCTATTGGTCTCGAGGAATTTTCGCACGACGCCTGAACCAAAAGTATAACCAGCACCACTAAATCAAATGTCATTAATATGGGCAAAAGGGACAAAAAAAGAAATTCAGGGTCGCACCGAGGAGAAATTGCGAAATCCTCTTTATCTGGATCTGGATCCGACCACACTAGGTCTGCCATGGGGCCTTCGTGGGGTATTTCTAAGGTGTAGTCCAGCAGCGCCACATTGACAAATGTTATGCTTGGCTCACCTCGAAACCGATCGACAACTTTGATTTGGTCGATTGAATGGATAGATGGCGACAAACCTGCAATGTTAATCAAGATGATCTGTGAGAGCAAGATGCAACAATGGCATTTCGGCTGACCACCATGGACGCAAAATATTCGGTCCTCGATAACGACGGACAAGGTTAAGAAATCGAACATATCTGTGAAATAAGTCCACACGTGCGACGAGCCATACTTCCGTACGCATTCAGTATAAAAACCATACGTCTTCAAGGAGTGAAGGGGTTGGACTAGGAAAAATAATGATTGATGAAAAATGCGGACCTGGGTGACAGCTCTAGATTCATGGTTTCCTCGGATTAGCTGGACGCGATCGGGGTATCGGAGTTTCAGACACGTGAGAAGAGATATAGTTTCGACGCTGAAGAGTCCTCGATCGACGTAGTCGCCTGGGTAAAGTATACACTGTTGTCACACGTCGGAGCGCTGACGCAAGCAAAGAGATTGCTCACCAAGGAATAGATAATTGGTATGAGGGGCATAGCCACCTATTCGGAAGATCTCGATGAGGTCATAAAACTGGCTTATGCCCCCCTCAAGTCAGAGCCATAGTAAACTGATCATAGAACCACCCACCCGTGAATATCACCAACCACGGTTACTGGTGCACTGACGTGGACAACATTAGACTCACGCATAAGTACCTCTTTTGTCTTCTCGCATATTTCGCGAAGTAAAGCTTCATGTAAGAGTTGTTTTCGGAGAAGCTGAGAAATGCAAGCATCGAGGTCGAACGGTGCCATGTGACAGTCGTCACGACTTGTCACGATCACAATGTTTGGGCACGCTTGCTTAGCCTACCAAATACAGCAGTAATGGCTGAAGCGCTGACGACCAATGACTATGTGGCGTCGTTCAGGCGTGAACCCTCGCATCACTCCTCGGCTACGGGCTGACATTTCACGTCTGAACAGTTGGATGACGGCCATGGAAACATTGTAGATACTGCAAAAGACAGTCGGAGGTTCCTCATCTACATCGGGCAAGTTCGCTTTCCGGGACACCTTCGTCGACCCTCGACTGTCCAATCCGACGGCGTCTCTTTGCCAAGAGACTTGGGTGTTGTTACCTGATCGGCAACTATCCAAACGGCTCGCTTCCAAATCCGACTGACACCAGAAGATTAGGTTGGATGCTGTTATCTCGCCATTAAATGAGCAGTGAGTGGCGTGTCGGTCAGCTCTGTAATTGAATAAAATTGAATTGTTGCCGCAAACAGGGCCAAGTAAGGTTTGGCCAATACAGCTTTGCCATAACAGGGTATTTGATTACAATTCTCTTCAAAGCTTCGTTGGGCAATTAAATTCGTTGTCAAGCACTGGTAGTAACGAGACCGATGAATAATGGAAATAGAACGTATACATTCGCGGCGCCGCCGTGCTGAACGGATCGGGAGTGGTTCAGCGCCTGGTCCCTCTTGGCTTGAGTTGTTCGAGGTCATGTTAAGTTTCAAGGTCCATGACAAAAGGTAATGATCCGCGTCAGGTCTGTTAATCGGGAAAACTTATGACAAGCCTGGGAGTGGTGGGCACCGATTTATTATGTCTGCGAGGATGACGTGTAAAAAATTGGATTTGAGGGTGTTCCTGAACGTGTTTACAATGTAGGAACGCGGGGGCATCATCCTGCGGCAGAAACTATACACCGGCTCGATGACCTTGGAACGCGTATAGAGGAGAATAGGTCATCTGCTCTCCGTGGGGTGTTGGTTGGTGGGTGTGAGACATCATTGGTGCCAGTAGAATAGCCCAAATTATTGTTCTGCCAAAAAAAAGCAGAACTCAGAAGATGAACAAGAAATCGTGTGGGTGGGTGAGAATCGGGTATGAACAAACACGAATGGACCAGTCGAGGAATGTCGAGGAGCTTACGATGGTCACAAGACCGAGTTTGACGTCGAGCAGCGGGCTAAAGGCCGTGCCGAACAAGTTAAGGGGACCGAGCTGCCCTGAATTTGCCCGAGGGGGAATGGGCTGGGGTCCGGAGGAGCATATGCGTACTAGCGACGGTGAGGCGATGCCTGTGGCCCTGTATAAGGACGATGTGATTGCACGGGCAGTGGGAGGGCGATGTGGACTGAAAAGGTAAATGCCAACGGGACGCGCAGTATAAGGGGTTAATCAGCAACAATAAGTAATGCAAGTGACGGGAGGAGGAGGATGCAGCGGGGCCCGTGGTCGGGATGATCATGATGGGGAGGAACCTGTAGGAACAGCTTTCGACGTGTCGCGTCATTGGCTGTCAGCGTTGCGAGGTGCGCTGCCGAGGGGATTACGTGAGTATTACGTGGTTATTACCTAAGTTAATCTATTTCCAAATACTGCATATCTTCGTGCCTGACAGGCCTGATCAGTGGCGTTGCCTAGCGCTTTCGACTGCCCCTCTTAAGATCCAAAATAAGCGGAACAGGTGAGACACTAGCCCTTGCGCCACAAATCTAACATTTAGCATTTTAATCTCCTTCGCTACTACTTTCTAGTTCTAATCCATGTCAAGACTTCATCAGTTTCGAGGGCGCTGTTCCTTGCAAGTCTACCACGCTGTTCTCCATTTATCGTCTATACGTCTTTTGGCCAGATCTAATCTCTTATATTCCGGCCAACCCCTGATTTCGCGACTGTGGCTGCTATAATCAGGCGCCACACCACAGACGCTGAGTATAAAGCCCTCCCTCTCTTTCACCCATGTCATCGATCATCCCAGCTTGCCATGCAGTCCAAATCTTCTGCTCATTACTTTCCTTCGGCAGGCTTTGATGATCTCAAATTGCCTCCTATTCGGAATTCTTCCTCTTACTCCTCTACGCCCCGTGCTCACGCGCACTCTAGATGTGAGTCTCAGACTCACTTCCTTCTCCTTATTCGGGAGTCCTAACAACCTCGTGACAGATGTCACCCCGATGGAACCACCAACTCACACTTCCTCTGCGGTATACTCTCGTAACCCCCCCGTTACTCTCCCCCCTCTCGTGCATCCGGACTCGCAACGTCCCCGGTCATCTATGGGCCACTCCTCACACACATACACCTCTTTGCTTCCCATAGGCCCTGCGTCTCGCCACACATCTCATGCACCACAGTCGAATGCGCTCCCTCCGATATCTTCCTCTTTTCGGCCTTCATCGCATCGCCGTACGAGCTCCCTGTCCGTAAATACGGCAGATTATGAGCCCTCCTCTTCCCATTCCTATCCCTCTCACACTCCTCAGAGTTCCCACCATCAAGGGAGCTATCACAACCCCCATGAATCGACCTCACCCACATCCTCCCGAGCTTATGCCTGTGATATTTGCGGTGCTAATTTCAGTCGTGCGTACGATTGCAAACGCCACCGAGACATT
This sequence comes from Ramaria rubella, assembly GCA_015039355.1. Taxonomy (NCBI): domain Eukaryota; kingdom Fungi; phylum Basidiomycota; class Agaricomycetes; order Gomphales; family Gomphaceae; genus Ramaria; species Ramaria rubella. Next base: position 90,579 of record MU134345.1, read on the forward strand.
CATACTCGGCAGGGAGGGCACGAGTGTCCTTATTGTCACAAGGGACTTAGTCGTGCCGATGCGCTCAAAAGGCATATGGAGCGTGGTTGCTCCGGAATGGACGAGGAAGACGTCGATGAAATCGAACGCGAACGCGAGCGAGAAAGAAAAGACCGTCGAGACAAGCGACACAGTACAAGCGGCGACGCTGCGGGAAGTTCCAAATACTACTATAGTAGTGTAAACTCGCGCCTTCGTTAATGGCGCGAGATTTTATGCTTTACGTCTTAATTCTAATAGATCTTGTACTAATGGCCCCGTCACTGTTTCCTTATTACTTCAAGCTTATTGCATCTAGCATTGATACATAGCACACTGTACACTGTAACGTTATACGACTTCTATATTAATTCCTAATCGCCGCTCTCTTCAGAGTCTTCAGCCAGTCCTTCGACTTCTACACCATTAGAAGCCGCCTCCTCTGCCGCGTCTTCATCTTCCTTATTTTTCTTGGCATTCAGCTTGTCGATTATTTTGTCCGCACGATTGAAAATCCCCCCTGTGGGTGCGCCGCAGGCCAAACACTTCGGTGTTTTGGAAAAGCGTTTGATGGCGCAGGCGCTGCAGAAATAATGCCCACATCGTGTGACCACTGGATCCGCGTAAGGCTTTCGACAAATAAGACAGGCAAATGGTATATCGGCATCTGAATCTGAATTTGACTCCGCATCTCTCGCATCGCCTTTGGGGTCTGCGGCCAGTTTGTCAAGTTGCCAGCCTGCCAAGTCTGCGGCAACTATTAGAAATAGCGTTGATCCGACTGAAATGTTGTTACATACAGGTGCCACGATCATGTAAGAACTTGCATGTGTCTCCAAAGCCACAAAACCCCGTTTCTGAGTGCCGATAATTAGCCAGAATTATGCAGAGGGCAAGAACACGCACCTTTATAATCTTTGCACACATCCGGCTGATAATCCACAATAGTCACCGTGCGGATAGTGCTCGTCGACTTTTGAGGTCCGACACGCATCGCTTTTGGTATCTCCTTACTTTTAGTGATGTGAGTTTTATACCCAGCTTGGCCTCGATACAAGCCATCGTCCGGACCAGGGTCATCGTCCTCGCTAACGTCAAGCTTTGCGCGCTTGCGGGCCAGTAGCGCTTCTGCTTCGTCCCCTTCGAGAATATCAAGTGCCGCATTGGCATTGGAGGAAGAGCCAGCCGCCCAATTGACGTCCACCCGGCCAGTGTCTGCGTCCTCGTCCTCATCTTTACGAGGACGTTTTGTGCCTTGCGAGAGGATACGCGAAGCAGATTTCCTAGTAGGTATTATGACCTCGGAAGCAACGGGAGGAGGGGGGATTTTGAGTGCAGAGGGCAGACTGGAGGGCCCGGGAGAGCGCTGTCGCGTCGATGATGGCCTCACCTTTCCTTTTTTAAAGAAAGATACCTTTACAGCGTCAGCCATTGAAAACAGGTGGGGGGATGCAGTGAAGTCAAATGTGTTGCGACTCCGTCTTCGATAAGATGTTATACAAGCGTATTACTCAGCCACTTGGAAGGTTCAAGCTCCGCCTAATGACCCTTTGACTTTAACTTTACTACGTTAGTCATCACACTGTCTAGCTTTGCTGACTGAGGACTCACTGCAGACTGCTGCATGGCGCCATCTCAGTGGTTGTCGACTGCCTATTTCACTAGCGTATGAGTCCAAAGACATTTTTAACTTTGGACGCCATGTCAGTGACAGTGTCTAACAATCGATGTCAGATCACGAGCGCTGACTGCTCTTTCCAGGATCAGTGTTGCTTTATTTCCAGTTGTAATCACCTGACTTGGCTGCGATAATTCTAAACTGGTACTGACCCTTGATCAACCTTACCTCGCAAAATCCAGTGACCCTTAGTGTGTGTTTTATCGACTCGCAGGTCACAGTCAGCGTACTCAATCTTAAATTATGGATGTTGATGTTGACGTTGGGTCATGCAAGCGAATTTTTCCTGTCGCCTAAAAAATCACTCTTCAATCTGGATGAAATGTGCAACAACGGGACCCGCGGATGCAAGATGCACCTCTTTTCGCCCAGCTGAAGTCTTTATCTATCTATGGTGACCTCGACGAATCTCATCTTCGTTTTTTCTCTCGCAGTGGCGAATCTGACTTCCACTAATATTGATGGTTGTCATCGTGTTGCTTCCAGGCAGGCAGACCAATTAAGCACGTGCATGGTGTTTTTCTGAGTCTACATGTTCTTGGCAACCTTCTCCCCTAAACAGATGCAATAGCAAATTCACGGGAATTTATTTCGAACCAGATGTGATGGCGCCGGTCATAGGTATTCTCAGGTACCGTAAATTCAGCGCGGCCATCTATCTTCTGTTGACGAACGAGTTCACATGTTCCCACTGGCCCGTCAAACAGGATGACCTATATCAGTCCTTCAGATCAATACCTGAGTCGCCGGACACTTCGCGTTCCTGCCGGTGTTATCTTTCCTAGTCTTTTTTTTGGGACCGAGCCCTGCATTCGGCGATCTAGCCTGAGCAGCGCACTCACGTACTGGTTCTGAGTTGGTTATTTACTCACGTACTACAGTCTTCGACTGGCTGTTCATCATCAGGTGACCTTGTCACTACACTTGAAGCTATCTAAGGTACGTAGAATTTCTATTTGACTCTCCTACTTATAGCTAAGTAAAGCCAAATTTTGCCATTTGTCGTTCTCCCACTGGCAAGGAAATAAGCCTTAATATTTGTTGCTTCAGCGCTCCTTTCATGCCACAGGTGTAAAACCCATTCTTTGATGTCGATTTCTTTTAAGATTCTAGGCGCTCATATTCAGAAGATGATAAACCCCGCTGAGTGAGCTCGAAAGAGCTTCGCCGTAGCATTCAAGCCTGGGGTTTTTCGATCCGTCCGGAGTTTATTTCACCTTTCGTCCCTGAATTTATCACTTACTTCTCTATATTGTCATTGAATCTTTTGTGGCTAAAAGCCACGACATGATACAGCATCCATACGGCAGGAGTACTATCAAGCTTAGCAGAGTAAGTCGCGAGTTTCCGTAAGCACTTAATATTGTCACCTACTATTCAGGTGTGCAATTGTCGTGAAAACTTCCAACACTTTGGCTAGCTTTTGCTGTCCCACCTTTCCTCCCCTTGCAATATTTATTACTCAGGCCAACATTATCCGCTCAGACGGCTAGACCACGTTGCCACGACATGCGCCGGCTTTCTAAACCCCACCTCGTATTGGAATCGGCGGCAGCCGCGAGCTTTTCAGTGGGGGGGCAACGCGGTCTGTCCGCTCTCGAGTGGCTTCCCGTATACTTTATCGCCACCCGACGCGGTAATCAATCCAACTCGAGCTCCATAAATACCAGTGCCTCGATGTAAAGGGAGACCCGTTCTGGGGCACATTTACGGGGCATGATAATTACGCAGGAGCAGGGTATTGGTGGGATCAAACGACTAGTGCTTAGCTACATGAGTGAGCACGCAACTCTGACAAAATCCTCCTTCCTCAGGCTTCTCCGAATTGATTCATTTGGCACTACGCATTAGTGGGCTCCGAAATTAGTGTGGATTTCGGACCTGCCTGTAACTGGTTGTGAATTAAGCCAACCATCCCTCAACCCTACGAAGATGGGTACAATATGAGACAAGAATGCTGACGAGATTGTTTGCCAGAGGCACGCACGCACTGCCTGGTCCCCTGCCGCCTCCGCAATCGAATCGATCACACTGGTTGTTTGTGTTGGGGGAGCCTTCACATGCATAATTTTTGGCACCTCAAGCTCTCCGGAGTTTACAATAAAGGAAAGATGAGAAGTACACAGATCTGGTACCAGTAACCTCCTCTGAAATTTGTCCAAGGATGCTCTAACCCTCGATCGAGGCGTTGTAGTCCCACGCGGGCCTGAAATGCAAATGACGCACATCATGATGCACTGCCCAGTACCTTCCCCTTCCGAGTCAAGCGTTGCTGTTTGTCATCTTGATGCGCAGGTCCGCCATTATCCTTTTTCAGCCGATACCGCGTGAACCAAGACGGGTTAACTCAATGCATGTAACTACTTGTTGGCTGCCTCTTGACTAAGGTCGAGAGGAGGTGGATCATAAGACCACCCACAAAGAGGTTGCTCTTTTCATATAGCGCATAAAACTTTTAACCCCTGCTTGCTTCCTTCGAACCTCCTGAGGGCCTCCTGATAGTGGTAGTGAGTACCTTTTAGACAACTGTCCCCGTCCCTCAGAAGGCTTATTATGTTAGGGCAATTTCTAATAGCTCCTTTGTTTTCTGCTCTTCGCCCTGCATCATTTCTTGCGTGATGGTTCACGCTCTGCCGCCACTCCTTGGGGCGTTCTAGTCTCATGCCAGCAAGACGTCGCCACTGGGGTAGAGTATTTACGGATATCATATGGCGTTAGATTCGATGACTCTAGAGATAACTGAAAGTCGTCCACTCTGTGAGGGGTACGCAGAGTCCCGTACTTAGTTCAGCCGAACACACCCGTTTGTTGGGGGCAGATCACTGATATGCGTCTGACTGTCCCCGACGGTCTGCAAGACACAATATTGTGACATCGGAATAGATCTGTTCAAACATCCTGTTAAATGGTACGGAGGATCTTTCTCTGTATCTTCAATTTGATTTTGTAGCTCGGGACACTAACTCCACTCACGGTCGGCGCGCGAATCAATTAGCTCTGGTCGGGGTCCATGTGGCACAACATTCGGTGTTTGCTACATAATTAAATAATGCCATGAAATAGGTCGTGTCTAAGATGATTTTGCCAGGGCAGACTGTGAGTAAAGCATATTTGTCTAGAGCAAGCTCACCTAAGCTATGTAAAAAAGTTGAACTTACGACAACCCCTCACAGAGGGGGGAAATGATAGTGAGAAAATAATTATGGATTCAACTTGAAGTGATCTGTGTTTTCGCCGCTAAGACCTGCGACAATTCACGTTTGTTAGTAATCATCCCCTCCAGGGTTTTGACGGCGCTCTCTCGAGCTTTGATGAGGCGGCGTGCTTTTGTCACATCGGATGTCGTAATCAACGATGAATAATCCTGAGATTTTTTCGAGGTGCTGGTCGGGTTGCCGTCATTTCCCAGTATAGTCCGTAATTCCTTCAATTTTTCATCTAGGGTGTGAAGATGTTGGACATAGCCTTCAATCTCCTCAATGACTTTGAAGCGCACACACACATCCAATGTGCAATTTTCTATGTGTGTGAAACGGACAGGACCTAAAAGGGTTCCACCATACCTTGTCCAACGTGAGACTTCATCGATACTTAGCACATCGGACAGCTCACCAGCGACTAACGATAACCACAACATCCAGAACACCTTCTCTTTGCATAATTTTTAATATTCGTCCTCCCCCATACTTCTCACCGTCATCCTCAGATCCGCCTTGAAGTAAGGATGTCAGCTCCGTGGTCTCACCATGAATTGTTGGCTTTTGATGTACCTTTGACCTCGAAATCCTCTGGCCCGTGCAAACCCGTGTGGCCCGGTTTCAAAGACATAATCCTATATGCCATCATTTCGCAAGATGCAGGGTTCGTTGCATGAGAGATCGTCTTGACATGTTTCGCAGTTGCGTAAGCTGTAGCGGGCGATGCAATTCGAAACAAGGATGCCACAAAGGTGGAATCACGGTCTTGAATTGAACGCGAGGTACATACGGGCTGAGGTAATGGACGCGAAGTCTTCACGAACGAGTCGAGGGACATGGTGGGTTAATCAGCAGCCATGTCTCAGATAGGATACTTATGAAAACGGCAACGTCGGCAACGTGATCTATGCATCGTCTTGGGAAAAAATTGTTTTCCAAAACACCGCTTCGTGAATAAGTCACCTATGTAAATTTATAGTTCTTCTATTACATAACTCATGAGTAGCAGATATAAGACAACATTCAAGTGCTTATGCAAATCCCGTAGAATATTTATCAAGGACGGTTGAGATTGACCGTGACATTGACAGTCTACAATAGTTGGCAGAGGTATGTATAGATAAGAAAATTCGAAAATAATATTTAACCAAACTAAAAAAAATGCGCGAAATTAGAGTATGTCCTTGCTCAGACATGATTGGAATCGACGCACTGTGGAGAGATACGATTCAGCAACGATGCGGGCTCGTGCATTCAAACTAAGTTTCATTTCGCTGATCTCTTTGTCGACGTCCTCCATGAATCTGCGTTGAAAAAGGTTAAGGATATGCTAGGAATCGTAATACTCCGAATGGCCCACTGAATGATGAAGTCCACGATCTTGTGCTTCAGCATAGTTTCAGAATGGAAATTGGTGATAAGGAACGAAATGTCGTAACCCTGCACGGGCGTTCAATCGCGACAATTACAACACATAGTTTCTTACCGATATGGCTTTCCTCCGTAGCACAATGAAGCTCTCTGCCCTCTGCATCATGAACCTAGTAAACTGATGACATAGGATTCGCTCGATTTCGTCTGCCTGTTTGATTTTGATGCTCAATCGAATCGAGTTGACGGACGATTCAATTAAGACCCGTTCATTTTCGTTGCGCGAGATTGTGAGAGGAGTGAGGAGAACTTCTCGAGAACCGCTGAAAGCAATCGAAAGGCATGGATCGACAGAATTGCACCGTGTAAGAGACGTCACGTACCCTGCCTCAACTTCTGGTTTATTATGACGCTCTACAACCTATGTGGAGATTCGTTGATAAGTAAGCTAGTCCGAGATGTATTGCTCCAAACCTGCGAAGAGAAGTTTTCGAGAGTCAGAGCCGCCGTGAGTGTTGCTCGGACTGCGGCAAGATATGGTCTAAGGACATTGGACTGTTATATCGCTTGGTCATTAACAATCAGTATCAAGAAGACATGTAATTACCATGGTGCAACGGTGCAAGGAGCTGGGAGCTGTGTCATGTGGGTGTCTATTGTTACCGCGACTATGATATGGCATCCAGTGATGACCATGCAATAACTTGCTCAATAGCAGAAATTTCCTCACTGGTCCAGAAAAAAATCAGGGTTGTTGGAAAGTGTGTTTTCATATAGCGGAATTCCTTCGAACGTTGATCTGTATGGGACTCAGAATATTATCTTACGATCCAACCACGTATCTCCTTCTTTTGGCCCACTATCCTCACAGTGTACTGGTGGACATGAAACTCTGCTTGGACCCTTCTCAATCTTTGCATTATCTTCGTGAAAGCAAGGGGACATTAATGGTTCTAGGAACCCTAGAACGCTCCCAGGTCGGTATGTGCATAGAAAATAGCATGTCCATGTAGTGATATTTCCCAGTTTCCATTGGAAATTCCCGTACTCTCCAGGTTCGTCGAAGCGCCTTCGATAGATGATCACTTGGTGTTACATGCTATTGTTGCGCGAAGTGTACCCGATCTGAGTTTGGAGCAATGGCATGCAGGTATCGAGGCCACTAAGGAGTCGATTTGAGAGGAATTACTCCTCTACAGGGCAGGAGCTTGCAGCAATGAGGTTTTTGCCACTTCAAGTTGTACTAGTACATCTTAGTATTATGATAATAACGTGGAAAACATGACGACGAAAGAGAACAGAGTATGACAAGTGAAGAGCGTATAATAAGTGTAATCATATATCCTTGGATGTCCGTCCCAGATTGAGACTTCCGAATTTTCTCAGTGTACTACGGAAACTCCCACCGCCCGACTGCGCGATAGAAACGCCGGAGTGTCCAGCAATGACACCATTTAGATTGAGACTGGAATCTCGGGGGGAACTCGCCGAATGTTCATCACTGCCAGCAGCATTTGGCCTATCGCCTGGACCAGACGACACACCGTTCATGCCATAGCGAGCTAGGTGGGCTAGGTTTCGTTGCAGAGGTGTCTGATTTCGCTTCCCCGCTAGATCAACAGCTCCACGGATAAAAGGTGACGGCGACATAGGCGGCATACTCCCACCAATAGACTTCGTTTGCAGCAGAGGCATTGCGACAGGTCGGCCAGGTATGGAAGACTCAGAGCGTTTATGGTTAAGCCCACCTGGGAAAGAAGAGCGATGGTTGGAGGAAGATTGACGGAGATGCGGGGAGCCTGTTGGAGACACTGGTCCAAAGCTGTTCGTAATTGTTTGCCCCCGATCAGCAATGGATTCAGCAGGGAGACGTAAGATCTCCTCAGAGAAATTCTTCTGGAAAAGCCGTTCCAAGGTTTCATGAAACGGAAGCATCTCTTGAGGACAGATCTGGCCGTGAAGCTTTAGACAACTGTCAAGGACCCGAGCCTATGACAGCGCGAGATCAGCCAGAAGATCGGGATTAAAATAAAGAAAGGTGACCTGTTCATCTATTGCTTCTCGCAATTTTTGGACTAGTTCAGCCCGCTCTGGATGTCGGTCCAAATAATCTGGCATTAAGAAGACATCTCGATAATATGGAACACCCTCCTCGGCAGGAGCATCCACTACCGCATTCAAGCTCATGGATAATGCATTCGTGGAGATGGCCTGGCCAGTTTTGGCGAGAGAGCTGTACCTGCGTTCCAAATTGACAATCTTCTTCGTCCGTTGCTCTACTTCATTGAAAGCGTGTTCCAAAGGAGAAATCTCGATTGCAGCTGTATCGACCACTTCCGATCGCCGAAGGACAGTTGGGAAAGTTTCCTCTGTGGTGTAATATGTCTTTTCTATCCATGTCTCGTCCTCCTCCATACCGTCTTCACCTACGGTCCTGATGACAGGCCTGGAGCAACTAAATACATTCACAGCACTATGAAGAAAGGTGAGTAAACTTAGACCACAAGAGAAGACCAAAAAGAGACTCATTACCTGTTTTCATGATACCTTCGAACAGCTGACGGGACATCAGGATTGGTAAATATCGGGGACTCACGGTCTGGTTCTGGAGTAACGGGAGTAATGACGATGTACTGGGAATTACTCAAGCGGGTGTCATCCATAGGTTCTGTCATACTTCTCAATAGTTGTGCTTCAGGATGTTTATTCAACATTCGTTCACAAAACGCTGCATATTTCTCCCATTCATACCCTCGATACTAATAAATCAAGGGAACTCAATAAATCCACACAAAACAAGATAGAGGCTGCTTACTATGTATTGCTTATTTCGGAGGGCTACGGGGAAACCGCCACAAAATGCGACCATAAAATAGTCCGGATAATGGCGTTGATCTGTCACAATGTGTTCTAACAATGTTGCTTGATGCATCAGAATCTCCGACAGTCGTGCGCTGGGGAGTGAGTGAGACGATGACATATGGTCGATATATGGGTACTCACTAATTGAACGTAACCTCAGAGTGCTGATATGAAAGTTCTTTACAGATCTCAATCGCGCTCTCCCAGGCTTTACCTTTGCCTTGAAGTAATCTCCGTAAGCGCGGTCTTTGCGTAAACGGCATAAGTTTACCTAAATAATCCAGAATCAAGAGACATAATGTCTCTTTGCGTGCAAAAGCTGTTTGACGAGGTAGACCCAGGTCCTCCATTGGATCGATATATGTATTGAGGTCCCAATCATGTAAATCCGAATGTAATTTGAGTGTAAGCGCCGCCTCGACATAGTTCTGGCTTTGCAAATGCATCTGAAATATTATTTTCAACTTAACATTCAAAAGACAAGGGAAAATGTGCGCACATTCACAAGCTGATGAACATATTTGATGTAAATTTCATCTCGGCCGATTCGTCGAATGAAGTTCATCAGTCGGAGAGTGGCAATAACTCGATCATCTTGGAATTCCTCTCCCTCAGGGAGAGCACGAACGTTGAGTAACAATTCCAGGAAAAGGTCAACAGACTCAAGAAAAGTAGCAACGCGATGTCGTAATGCTTCGTCAACAGGCGAATTATCGAAGAGATGTCGCAGTTGCCCGATAAAAAACGCGCGCGAGATATCGTCACCTTTGCTGTCGGACATGAAGAGTGAGTCCAATTTGGTAACCACCTCGTTCTCGATATCGTCGAATTGGCCAGCAAGATGATATTCAGAGACGATCATGGAGTAAAGTATCTGTGTGGAATGGGCTCGTAACAAGTCGTGCTTGCTCAGGCAGAGGTTGACAACGTGACCAACTAATGTGTTGAGCGAAACCTGGTAACCCTGTGCGCCTGATGTTATTTATGCCACGAGCCTCTTAAAGGAGAGCTTACACCATATCGTGTCAAAGCACCCGCGTTAGCCGACACAGATTCAGGCCAACCTAATGCTTCCCACAGTCGCAGCAAAATTGCAGCGCCTTCACCTCTTATATCTCCAGAAAGACGCCACACAGCCCGACGTTTCTTAACGATTTATCAGGCTAACGCCGCCATTAACCAATGTGCGCTTACCTGCGGACTGAAATCTTCGATTACTAGTTGATCCGATGAAAGCAATTTGAGAAGCATATAAAAGGCTTCTCGCCAGAGATTGGCATTGAACTCAAAAGACGAGCGTTGTTCCGGAACAAAGTCACGAATCAAGAGGAAAGCGATGGGATCAACCATCTTGAGCAGCACCTTGTGAGCCAGGATATCCACATTCAACCAATTTTTGGGCCAAGCATCATTATCAAGTATGGAGCTGGCCACTTTAAAGAAACGAGAAAGTAGCAGAGCGAAGTTCTCTTTTCCTTCGATTTCAAGGCTGGATTCTAGGAAGTTGATTAAATGCGTCCGTGGTGATGATAAGACGAGAGTGAGGAAGACAATGGCGGTCTCCGCGAGTGCACAGTTAAAAAGTGCTGGTGGGTCCACTTGACCGTCAAGTGTAAGGGCACCCTTCTGGGGTGCAAGGAAACTGGCGACCAAGGAAAACGGATACGACTCCGGAAATGCAACAGGCGCGTTCGTAGCCAGCGTCGCCGGAGATCTGACACGTTCTATAGCTTTCCATGTTGCAGCACTTTGCAGCTCGCGATACGAGTCAAGTAGTCTGCAAAAAGTCAGCTCATGTTAATAACATCGAAGTGCTACCGACCTTGGTATGAGAGACAACAGATATTCAACATGCTCTTGTTCTTGGCGGAGTAATTTATGATCAGCTTGTGTGGAAGGTTCGATAAGGCTTCTTTGAAGCTTGTCAAGCATGATAGATATGATGGTGACACAGAGCCGAATGCTTTCCAACCAGCTGATGCGACTATTATCTCTGTTGCTTTCCAAATCGTCCGGCTGTGTGTGCACAAACTCATCATATCGGCCAAAATGGGGCTTGATCCACATTACGATGGCCTCCACAAGGAGTGTACGTGACTGTGGAAGGTCAAAAAGGAATCCCTTTACGATTTGAAGGTACATAATAAGCTTCCAGATGACAATCTTGCCTTTGACATATGAGATTGCATTGGCGAATCCGGTCACAATAGTGACGAGCTCGACCGTTGTGAAGATTTTAGCGAGATCGGGTAAAATAGAAGTAAAATTCTGCAGTGCGATGGTTTGAGTACCAATAATAGCCGATGGGGATGGGCTGGCCATCATATGATTAACATCTGCTAAATGTGCGGACATGTCTCGTTTGAATGAGGATTCAAGATGTTCTGCAGTGGAGTCACTGCCCATGCTAATCTCCTTGGCCTTCTGTAGCTCTCGCGAGCGGGCGATGAATTTGAAGATGTAGTGCCAAACTTTGAGCGCAGAACGTAGTGGCTGAGCTTTGTCGGGATTAGTGGGATCCGAAATGAGACGATTCATCGAGTTGATTATATGTGATGAGGCAGTGACACAAGAAAAGTGCCTTTCGATATAGACATCGAGGACTGGCTGGAAATTGCTAAATCGATGATCTTGGACTATTCCAAGGACAGCTACCAATGCATTAAAGACCAAATCATCGAGGTTTCCGCTAGCATTGCCTGACGAGACTAGAATACCGAAAAGGGAGTCAAAGATATCCCCTAGGAATTTAACAATTTCGACCTCGCCGACGAAAGTAAATTTTGATAATACTGTGAGCAATTCTTCGTGGCTAGCTAGGTTCTCCCAATGGAGGAGTCCTAACAAGACCGAGTTTTGTGTATATTTTGTCGAGCACAGGTACGAGCGAATAACTAGGCTATCCCTCACCGGTACCATGGTTCGCTGTAGCTGTGGAGGAATAGTCAAAGTCTCTGGCCTTAACCCAGATGGAAGGATTGCAGGTGCGCCATAATAGTCTGCTGGATTTATCTGCGAGAATTTGTCTGTCCGGTACAGCACCAGCGAATGGCTGCCATCCTGTACAAAGGCCCTACTATCTGGAAACAATGGAAGATAGGCAAAGGCAAACGGTCGATCAACACTTTCCAATGAAGCTCGATTGTTGTTTGGTGCCCTCTCCTTGGAAGCCCGATGTCTAAAAGTGAAAAACAAATGATACTGAGATGGTACTTCATTCGGAAGTGAGAGTTTGAGGAGTTCACCAAAAGTGGGTGAATTGTTACGATAAAAGACCATGGAGCGGAATTGGGTGACGGAAGGCTCCCCAGAACCTGGGGAAATAACGTGTTCTACAGTTCCCGCGCTATTTCGAACCTCAACCGTTACTTGTACGTTGGAAGGCCAAGAATTCGTCCCAGGAATGAGACTCATGCTTTTACGGTAGGTTTTACCGGCGGTGCCGGTGAGAAATTCACCGCTCCAAAGTTTGATATATACGTCGTTCCGTACGTCGCCAGGGAATACGACGTCTGGAAAGCCTAACGGTGAGGTTAACGGAGCTTCGTGGAGCAACGACGGGTTCTCCCGAACGATTGTCGCAGCATCTCCTCGGAAGACCTTGATGGATACTGCGAGCATCTGTGCCCTTGAATTGTTTGATTTAAGCCTTTTTAAACACAAAAACTCTTTCGGGTATAATATCTCACCTTGGAGACTTATCAAACTCTCTGACTCTGCTGGCTATGAGGTCCTGGTGGAGAGTAGAGAATGCGGCCTCGGTGGCAGGTACGAATATCTGCATAGTATGTTCCTTCGTAGATGAAACATCTGTTTGATCTGCGAATAATTCATTGAGCTGACTGAGCTCAAGCACCGCGCATCCAAACGGGCGTCGAAAGAACGCTTGAGTATCGCCGCCATTGCTCTGACGTTGTTGAGGAGATGCAGGATTGCCATTGTATGTACTGGCGGCATCACTCCATGTGCTCATGGTAGGGTCACGAGCACTCGTCTCCGAAGCTCGACGTCCATCTGTCGATTGACCACTTGAGCTAAGCGTCGTGTTCATCTTCATAGAACCGTTCCTAACGATACGACAGACGAGATAGATAGTCTCCTGCACATCTGTTTGAGCTAGATCAATGAATAAGGTCCGTATGCGGCCAATACGACCATCGCTGGGTTCTCTAGCGGAGACACCATTGTGGTTAAGGACTGCACAAAACTCTTCCGTTAGGAAACGAGCATCAGTCTTATTGTAGAGAGAAAAGTAGAGCTCTGCAGTCTCTCCCGGCGAACATAGCGAAGCTACGAAAGCACGGAGGTCCAAATACACATGATAAAAGCGCACTGCTGTTTTTGAAGGAGGTGGGGGCCCTAAGGAACCAATGGTGCGGGCCCGCGGTCGCCCATAGTCCGGAAATGCTGATTGGGCAGGTGTCGGTAGCGGTTTTGATGTATATTCGATAGAATGCCCAAGAGTGGGAGTTTTGTTAATCAGACGGGATGTAGACGCGTCCATGTAGGCCAGCGAGGTTTGCATAGCAAACATGCGGACTCCACTGACCCAGCTGCGAGCATCTACCTCGCCCTCGACATCGACTGTGACAAGACCACCCCATGCCGGGTGTCGTACAATGACGTCTAAGCCTTGTATAACATTTCCGGCAACTAGCCGCGCTACACAATCTCGTCGTAGATTGACGGTTTCTTCCGCACTTAACGTTTGCGCAAGTAGCTGGCGCCGTCCAAGATGTAACGCCTCGATATGTTCGCGCACTATATGGAAAAGCTTGTAATCACGTCGTGTGAGATATGAGAACATGAGGCTATGCCACTCTCGTAGTGCAGATGCAATCTCATCTATGATGGGCTGGTACGATCCCGAGGCTGTTTCATCTCCAGATTTTAAGGCTGGGCGTGGGGGAATGGGTTTCATGGACATGGTTTGAGAGTCGGATGGAGAAGCGGAGCGAACGCTAGGGGTCGTTTGTGCTGATGATGGTAGAGGCGGACGAGGTCCACCTGTGACACCTGCTAGTCCAGGTGGCGGACCAAGGCGATGAGAACGTCGAGATGACAGTGCATCTGTATCCTCATCTTCCTCTGGAAGCGTATCCATAGCACCTCCCGACCGATGTGAGGAGTAGAGGTCAACACGGGTGGATACATTGGAGGCCACGTCCTGAAGGCGACCTTCTTCGTCAGAAAACTCCTCTCTAACGTGGATGTGAGACGCTGGAAATATTCCAATGAACACGGCTTGTTGCTCGTTAGATTGGCCAGGCGTCAGAGGTTGAAAGCTAGCATCCAACCTCCTAGATATGCAGACAACATAGCTGAGTGGTAGCAGAAGATGTGAGCAGTGAAAACGATTCGCGTGCTAGGACTCCTACCCTCTATACCACACCCCATCAACCTCCTTCCCTTGAGGAACGTAGCGTTCGAACGCATAGACATCATCCCCGACATCCAGAGCTACGATCATTTCATTTGATGCTGCCTCTTCCTGGTCTTTGCCTAGCTTAGAATCGCCATTTGCTTTGGAGTCTCTCATAGAGTCCCTTCGTTGACCAGTGCTTAGCGGATGCACAGCGTAACCATATAGAATTGCCGGGAGAGCCTCCCATACTCCCCTACGTAGGGAGGTCTGGTTGCCCGTTGGGCCCATGCGCGAGACTAGAGAAGAGTATTGAGCCTTGTGGACGCGGGTTCAGCGCGGAAGTACTTGGACGAGAATGTGTTTGGTTCCGTGGGCGCGTAGGCTGTAACGAATGCGATGGCAGCTCGTGGTCCTCCTCCTTTACCTCGAACCCTTCACACTACACTCGCCAATCACATCGGCCCAGTTCACGTTGCGCGCTATGCCAAGGGCGCAGCTAAATATGTTCTTACTGGTGGACAAGACCGCACAATCCGATTATGGAATCCGAGCCTAGGGACTGAGATCAAGGTATACAAGGGCCATGGTTACGAAGTCCTGTCTATCACAGTGTATGGTGTCATCTTGCCTACGGCTACCATGGTCTTACGTCCTGCCAGGTCTCCAGACAACGCTCGGTTTGCCAGTTCTGGAGGTGATAGGTCCATTTTTTTGTGGGAGGTAGCAACCGGGAACACCATCAGACGGATATCCGGACATATGGGACGTGTAAACGTTGTCGAGTTCAATAGCGACGCGTCCGTAGTCGCTAGTGGTTAGCAGAATCACGTCTCCGCCCCGAAATGGTTCTATTTAAAACTATTATCTGCCTAGGAAGCTTTGATTCCACTGTAAGACTATGGGATCTTCGGTACGTATGTCCTAAAACTACTCGGCCTGTACACCCCCCCTCACTGTATGAACCAAAAATTGGTTTGTCTCGCACCAGGCTGGGTTATGTGCAGGCTGATTTGTCTTTTTTTTTTTTTTGGTTTACGCATAGATATACCGCTCACGAGTATTCTCTCAGTGCACAAAATCGACAGCCCATTCAAACTCTCGATGATGCTCGTGATGCCATCCAAACTTTACATGTTGGAACCACTGAAGTCATCTCAGGCTCGGTAGACGGCCACGTGCGCACTTATGATCTTCGCAAAGGCGAATTGCGATCGGATTTCCTTGGAAGTAAGCACCATCATATTCATCTCGGACAGCAGTTCGTACCACTCATCATACTGCGTTTATCAGGTCCAGTCACCTCAGTTCTCCCCACTGCCGATGGTCAAACTATCCTGGTCCAAACCCTTGACTCGACCGTCAGGTTGATGGATGCACAGAATGGAAAATTACTGAATACTTTCAAAGGACATGTAAATGATTCCTACCGCTCCCGTGCTTGTTTTGGGCACGCCGAAGCAAGTGTCATAAGTGGTGATGAGCAAGGCTGTGTTTGGGCCTGGGACCTCGTTGACGTTCGTGTTCCTCCCTTCCTCTCGCTAGATTACACATTATGTACTGAAACCATTAGGCAACGTCATTGCCCCCCACCCCGCCTCCAAGAATACACGAGAAGATCGTCACTTGGGTGGAACATCACCCAAGTGAGTCAGGTGAGATGCTCACGGCCAGTTCCGACGGTACAGCAAAAGTTTGGAAGTCCCCAACACAGACGAACGCAGAATAAAGACTATTTGGCCATGGGAGTTCGAGTAAGCGAACATATAAAAATTGAAATCGACATTGCCTAGAATTTAATGAGTCATTTGTTATCCGCCACCCACACACTTCATGTAAGTTATATGTTGTTGCTATTTGTAATATAATTTGCTGGAAGGTCTATGATTTACAATGCCGCGGTGAAACCGGCAAACAAAAAGGTAGGGAACGCTTTGCAAATGTTCCAGCACAATTCCCACATTGGTTACTTTCCTATCATGAGAATGAAAAATTTATTGCAAAATCGATAGCAAGCAACAGCGTAAGTACAGCAGAAGAGCATTTACATAATATGAAGCTAACAGCAAGCGATAAAAATTGATATTGGTATTGATTTATTGTAACTGCAAAAAAATCAGTACAATGACATTAAGACATAAGATTCGCGTACCTCTTTTGGGAGAGCGTTATAGATGGGACAAAGCTGGTTCCACGCGGCAGAGGGGTTGAGGGATTGCGGTCCTCTACGTTGATCCTCTGGATCCTCAGCGAAGACTGTAATCGTGAAGCTACTATATCAGCATCTATGCATACCAGGGAGAAATAAATAAAGACACACCAACGGCAAGACCGGCTTCCAAGTGCCAATCCTTGTGGCTATGGAGGAATTAGTCTGAGCGTCACACATGTAGATAGAACATACCAATGGAGGAACTGCAGCAAATAAGACGTAAATATACTAGGAAAATACAGTATTGTCTGAAACAATCGTACCCAAGGCCCTGGATTGTCAGTCCGGAATCGGATGGTGACAGGATTCTGCAGATCATCGTTGGTATCAACCGTGTCGCGTATTGGAGGGTCTATCAGGTTTTTGGGCCCTGTCGCAGATTGAATAACTGAAAAAACATGGCCATGCTGCAGATACCGGTAAGGAGGAGCGAGGAAGGATTGAAAAAGTACGCACAAGGTGGAAAGGATGATCAGCGTCACCAATGAGCTGTACTTCAATGCTCTTGTTGACCGGAAGCACGTATGTGTCTTCATTGCGGCCAAAGTCAGACCTAAAAATGAGGTAAAGATTGCCAGAAGGAGAACAACGTCGGAATAATCACATATTCGTATGGCCACTGAGAATTTGCAAGAGAGTGGGGATCTTTGGCGTAATGTACTGTTTCAAACATTTAGCCCCTTCATGAATTGAAGGGGACTGGAGCACCGTACCTGAGCACCATTCACCAACCATTTGTTGCCTACCCCAGGAGTGGTACTGCCTCCAGGTCTGGTCGTGGTGAAGTTAAGCTTTACTACCACATCAGGCCTATCGCCACCAGGTGGAGTGGGGTTAACCAGAGGCTTTGATGAATAGTCAACCTCGAGCATAGAGAGCGGTGAAAACAACTGCTCACCTTCAATTGATATTCTTGCAACGCGCCCGAACCCCCTTCCATTCCAGCCCTCTGAACAACTAGCTGCGGTGTGACGGGTTCCCCATTAGGGGCACCCTGGTAGCTCAAGACAGCATAAGCCTCAGTTCCATTGTAATCTGGATTTGTGGCTGTGGTAGTGTCCCCGAGAAATTTGCTTGGATAGGCTATCCAGTAATTTGCTACCCTCTGGTTCGCGGTGAGAACAACTGAGTACCGTTGGCCGGCGGAAATGGACAGAGAGGTGGCAGTGATCGGCTGATGGTTGACTCCATCCACTTCAATGACCGTAAAAGGATGATCTTCAACAGCGAATCTGAACGGGACCATGGCGCTCATGTTGATCAATCGAAATCGGTAGCGCTTTCCTGCCATTTACAAATAAGTACCTAATCTCTAAATTCGGAAACAAATGAAGAACCTTGTTGGACAGTAATGACAGCCCGTTTTACTGGAGGACCACCACTGTAACGTCCGACGCCTGAATCACGGTCGATAAAAAAAATAAGACGAACAATGAAGACAAAAAAACTACCATTCATCAGATTAGAATCCGGAACAGGTTCTGCCGTGATGTTGGCAATCCAATCCGCTGAAGAAAAGAAAGTCATTAGATTCGACGATTTCCAACGGGCGTAAATAGACTATTACCAGCTAGCTGTTCAGTATACTGCTGGTACCAGTCTGTCATAGTAATGATTGTTGTAGGATCGTCAATATCATAGAGGTGTCTGTGAGGATCTTCAGGATCTGGAGAAATCGGAGCGTAAGTAACCCTTTTTTTGTGGTGGGAGTGTTGATTTGCATACCGTAAATGATAAGGGGTCCACGAAGCCCATCTATGTACTGAGTGCTAAGATGACTATGGTACCTGTGCGCAACAATTATTGTTCAATACAAGCAGTATATCTACGAGATTAACAACTTTGAGACATACCAATACGTCCCAGCTTGTTCTCCGAGTTCGAGATGATAAGCATAGAAGTTTCTGTCAAAGCATGGATGAGGGTGTTTCGGACGAATAGATATGGGTTAACTGACTCAGGTGCAATTGGACACTAAATGGAGTGAGTTTAAAAAAATAATGGCAAGTCAAGAATGTATCGCACCTGAGTGACTCCAGCAGGTCCATCATCCTGTGCCCATCCTCTTTGGTACTGAAATACATATTAGCAAATAAACACTAGTGTAACTTAATACTCACAATGCCGTGCCAATGAATCGTGGTACTACGACGCATAAATGGGTCCTGATCCGAGTAAAAATTAGAGCTACTGAAAATTCTTTAAGAAAGGAAGAGTAATACTCTCAGACAATTCGTGACATTCACGATCATCGTATCTCCTTTGGTCGCGATGAGGATCGGACCTGGTGTGATCCCATTCACTGTGACGGCAGAACGTTCAAAACCGTCGGGAGCGACAAGGCCATCGGCAACATTGAGTGTATAATGGCGCACACGTGCCAACGCCATGCCAGAGAATAGTAAAAGAGCGGCTGCTGAGATTGCACGCATGTTGAGGAGAGGGTGAAGAGCTGTGGTAGTGGCTGGTTGGAAACGGTGGAGCTGGTCTTCTCTGCCCATAATAAGCCCAGCAGACGCGGGTGTGAATTCCCGCTTCAAAAGATCTCGGGAAGTCCAAGGTCAGCCCAGACTGTGAGTTAAGCGAGACAGCCGCTGCAGTGGTTCTTCCAAAAACCAACTCAAAAACAACGAGAAGCCATGCGCAAATCATGGTAAAAAATGATACAGCAGTGTTGTAAGCCATTGCTCGCTATCATGGTCACGATAACTTAGCATTCACTGTGGGGAAAGCTGCTGAGTCAGAGGCTTTGGAGCGCCAAAATCCGAGAGCTTGGCTTATGATCACGGTGGCGCAATTAATTATCACGTGCCTCATAGTTTCACAAGCTGTCAAAACTGGAGATACTATATACTTACAATGCGAAAGCAAAGGATACCGAGACTCCACAATCCATTACGAGGCCGATTCCTGGAATCGATATCTCTTGGAGACTTCGATGACATATGAGTCCGACGAATATAGTATTTCTATTCCGAGCCGGTCTAATAGTTAAGCTCTAATTATTTTCCTCCACCCGTAAACCAATTCCAAGCCACCTTGCGCAAGATAGATGGAGAGAATACGTCCGTTGCAGGACGAAGGAAGCTCTCAATGTACCAAAGAATAGTGGCGACGTCCCCGTCCTAGCGGTCCATTATAGTCAGACGGAATGATAACATTTCATAAACAGTGTGCACACCTTTGACGCAATTTCCAGGAGATGCGATCCATACCAACGTCTGAACCAGCCGTGTGAGAGTGTCTCCCCTCGTGTTGGCGTCGTAGTACTGAAGCCATAGTCATCACTCTTATTTGCGTCCCTTCAAACGAGTGTTAAGCAGCCCGCGTAATAGAAGTACATTAAGGGAAAAATGCGCCCACCACGCTCCCTGTAGCCTACTCGCTTGTTTATTAAAGTGATGCTGTGAGAAGTTTCGCGAAAGAATAGTGCCCTCATTGGAGG
Organism: Ramaria rubella; assembly: GCA_015039355.1. Taxonomy (NCBI): domain Eukaryota; kingdom Fungi; phylum Basidiomycota; class Agaricomycetes; order Gomphales; family Gomphaceae; genus Ramaria; species Ramaria rubella. The sequence continues at coordinate 110,724 of MU134345.1, forward strand.
CAAGCGCCGCATTTAATGTCACGGCACAAATGGTGGACATCGTTACACCCTGTCCGTGAATCGGATTTAATTGACATGTCGCGTCTCCGAGCGCAACAAAATTAGAGGGTAACTCGTGCGCCTCGTGGTATTTCACAAATGAGAGAGGAGCTTTAACAGGAGAAAATGTCAGACGATGAGAGGTATAGCGAATGATAGAGTATTACATACGAATACGGATGAAGTGCCAGGCTTTAGGGACAGCTGTGTTCTCTAAGACATCAAGGAAATCGAGAACGTACGATGGGATAGGTACGGCGGGGGTGATTTCCGAGACAAAGGCCTTGATGTCGGCCACACATGTTGGGCGGTCAGGAATGTCATACCCACTGCAAACTATCTGCACTACACGACAACATCTTCAATGAAAAAGAATATGGTATTCGAGAGACGACACTCACGCCAATCTCCTTCCACTCGCTGTACCAGGAAGTTACGAGTATCCCGGCGTGGATCCGGTATGTATAGATATATGAACCCCCGTGCGTCATATCCCCCCGTCATCGTGGTGTTACCATTGTTATCAAGTGGGTCTTCAGGGTGAGGAATGGCAACGTTCCGCATCGCACCCGGAGGGACGTGAAAATGACAAGAGGTTCCGCAAAAGTTTGGGTTATAAGTTGTTCTAAGACTAGCTGATTTGACAGAAGAGGGGGGTAAAAGCGCATACCCAGCGTTCTCGAGCCATTTCAACCCTGATTGAACTGGGCCAGTGCAATCTGTGAAAAAGGGTTGGGTGATGAAAGTGAGAGAAGTGCATTTGAATTGTACAAACCCGCTAACAGGGTCATAGGATGCACTGTGTCAGAGCCCTGAGATCGAATAATGACACTTTCTAAGGGTCTATTTTTCGTCGAGTCGCTGGCATTTGCAATGACACCTGTTACAGTTCCGTTGATAAAGCAGATGTTTGGACAAGAACTGGTAACGAGATAGCGCAGGAGCGATTCGTAAAAATAACGTGAGATGAACATTGTCTTATGTGTGAGAGTGAGATGATCAGGAGGAGAGATAGGTCGGCCAGATACGTGTACGCGAAAGTCCGCAGGCAGAAGGCTGAAAAAGGTTCAGATCTTTACGAGGGCGTCATTTCATATACTGACCGTCCACCCCATGAACGTACACGATTCTCAAAGTCTGGAAAGAGGTTCTTGAGAGAACGAAAAGTTAAGAGCTGATAGGCTAAGCAGGGCGTTCAAAGTTTGACAAGGGACGGTACGCAGAGTGCGCACCATGAGGTGCAGTATACTGAGGGACACGGGCACGTTTACGCAGTCCCTCGTCTGACTCAGCACCTTTTCTGTAGTGTTCATAATCGTGGTTGCTACCAAGTCCAGGTTCCGGGTCAACTACGAGCACCGATTCAAAATGATCGGAGCAGACTCGAGCGGCGAGAAGACCAGCAATACTATAGGTTTGGCAGAATGTGTCAGGCTATTTTAAAAACTTGACATGGATGTTCTGTAGACACCTTGCGCCAGCAATCACGGCAGTTCCACGCACTCTCTCCTGAGAAGGTCGTTGCTTCCCCAACAATATAAGATCATTTGCAGCCGTTAGCTTGTCTAAGAGGATCTGTTGAAGACGTCGTGACAATATTGAGAACACGAGCACGCCGAGGGAGACCCCGATGACATATAGGAGGAGGGTTGACATGGTAAGAGGCTTTAAGCAAACAGCTGGGAACGAGCGTTCGACACTCCATTAAATACTAGTAGTTGCTGATGAGACCTAGTGACTAGAGTAGCGCTTGCATAGGTTGTAACAATTCAATGATTGATGCTGAAGGTACATACTTATGGGGGTACTTACGCAGCATAGGCACACTATCAGTGATTTACCGCCTTTGGCTTCAATATTGAATAAAGGTAGTGATGAAGGTTGACGTTGATTACTAATGGGCGCCTATTAGAAAAATTCTTCGATCCGTGTGATCGATATATCGCGCAGCGGGTGCCTATAGGTAGTAGCGGTTGGAGAAACAAGTTCAAGACCAAGAAGGTAGAAGTGACTAACAAGTTATTGCTTGTAACTTGTCAGATTTCATGTGAGTTGCTCCCATGGCTCAGTCTTTCATGCTTACAAGACCTCAGTATTACTGTAATGTCGCTCGAGGCCTCTCTGTCTAAAATTCGCCCCCACACTTCTTCCACGCTTCCCCATCAAAAAGCTCCAGCAAATCTGCTTCTCGCTCTCGAGTCCACGCTTGCGGAGCAGGGCACGGAACGTTCGTCTACAGCCTATTTCGCTGTCCTTTTGACCACTCTCGAGTCTTCGCAAAGCAAGCGTTCGTTTGGGGACGGTGACATAATACCTGCTATCCTCTACCTCTTTGCTCTCGTAGCGCCGCATGTCCCCCCAGCCGTCATACGTTCTCACCTATCCACCTTGCTCTCACTCTTGGCACCTTTATTCCCAGCTTTAACGCCATATGCTCCGCCATTACGCTCTCATCTATCACTTTTCAATGCCATCATCCAGGCTCTAGATATTTCCCAACTTGATTCTCCTGGCGTTCGCCAGACGTTCACCTTCGTCCTAGATCTTACCCTTGATCCTCGCCCCAAGGTCCGCAAAAAAGCAGCAGAACTCGTCCGAGATGTTCTTGCCAACCCGCCTACCCCACTCCTTCAGCACCCGTATGCAACAAGAGTAGGTGAATGGGCTTCCGTATCCTTAGTTGCAATGAATACAGGTGCTAGTTCTTTCGGGAGGCAGGGAAAGAAACCCGAAGGAAATAAAGCTCCTGAAGCTGGTATTCATCTCATTGCCATGATGAAACCTGTCATGTCTTATCTACCTCACTCCGTAAGTGCACGTCTCAGTACTTCCATTATAGGCACTTACACTACCGTTTAGCAACTGCCCAGTATTACGTCGACACTTTTATCCCTTCCCCGTCTTGGAAACCCATATCTTTCCCAGTCCTCATACAATCTCCTTTCCAGCTTAGTTTCTGATCAATCGTCAACTTCTGACATGACCATCCTCATATCTGCACTCCTTTCCTCTCCTCCCTCTAAATCTGACATTACTCAAACACCCGCATGGCTTGAACTCCTTGCTGCAGCGTTTTTGACCGGTCCGCTTGCGCCCCCAAACGACCTTGAAACGGCGTTTAAGTCTATTTTTTCTTACCTCGAGTCCACAAACGTCTCCATCAGAATAAATGCTGCGCTTGCGCTCACAGCACTTCTTTCCAAGTCGCTCACTGCTTCCATGATCGAGGCTGCGGTAGCTGATGAAGCTCAGAAGAAGCCTAAGTCAACTCTAGGGAAAGTTCTGACCTATGTGAGATCATCTTTTGATGCTTTGTCCTACGCGCGTGCCATGCCACAAATGCTCGGCGTATTTGCGTCCCTACTACTCGCTCTTCGCCATCGACCCACTAACCCCTCTGCTGACTTTCCTCCTACCGCTGCCGAATTGTTATTGCTCGATCTCGTGCATAAAATCGGCGAGCTGAGGATCAAGAAAGGATTTGAGCACAAAGAAGCAGCTGACGAAGTACTCAAAGCGGCCATGAGTGTTCTTGGCCCTGAGGTGATTTTCCGTGTCCTCCCACTGCGCTTGATACCCGAGGAACGGTGCGCCTCTCTCTCTTCCTCACCTGATTGCGCAAAAGCTCATTCTGATTTAGCATCGCCGGTCGCGAACCTCACGCACATCTGCTGCCATTATTGGTTGTTTCGCACCCAGCGCCATTGGACCATTTCGTAGGGTACTTTGTGCCATTGTCAGAACGCATGTTTGATTTACATCAAAAAGCCGACGCTGAAGGGCGTGCTAACGAAGCAAAGATGTGGGACGTGCTTATCGGGCAAGTGTGGACAGGACTCGTTGGATACTGCTGGGGAACACGAGACTTATCAAAGGTACACATATTTCCCTCTTTGATACCGCAATAGTTGATTCTTTGTGTTACAGGCATTTAACCCTGCTTTCGCGCAATTGTTGTCAAACATCTTGTACAACCAACCCGAACTTCGTCCTGCTGTTTTAAAGGCTCTCAAGACCGTCGTGGAGTCAAATGTTGCCCTCACGATGGATGTACGACCAGCATGGGCTACGTCTGATACAATTTCTGTTTCCGAGGCTACTCGTAATGTCGAGCACCTACAAGGTCAGGCAGAGAGTTGGTTCGCTGTACTGTTTAACGTATTTGGAAGCGTTGGACTGGATGGTAAAGCCGTAGTAGGCAGTGTCATCTCCGCGTGGGCGGGAATTGCTGGTGATATGGTGTGGTTCAGTTTAACGCGAGTTACAACCATATACTCATGGCTTGAAATATACAGGAAGTTGCGAAGATGTACCGGAAGGTTATTGCACTTTTCCAGCACAACCTTAACAACAAGCCCGCAAGCATTCCAAAGAACAATGTTGACAACGCGCAAAACGTAATACTAATGACGCAAGACTTGCTCGTTCTTCTTTTGCCTTATCTACCTTCTCCTGAATGCGAAGGGCTCTGGAATATCTGTATATCGAGCCTGGTGATCGGCAATTCAGATGCTGCCGTACAAAAACGCGGCTATAGAATATTATCCAAGTTGGCCCAGGGAGGGAAGATGTCGACTATCCTCGACGTCGAGAATATTTTGAAGCAGCTCTCAGACGGAATGGATATCGTTGGGCCAGCTGCGAAGCGGGTATGTCGATATTAGTATTGTTCGCAATCTCCGTTCTAACGCACGAGGGCTGGTAAGGACCGTACTACCCTTCTCACGCTTCTCTTACCTTCTCTTCCCGCGACGTCGTTGCACCTGATCCCCAATCTCATACCCGAAGCGGTACTTGCGACTAAAGAACCTGCCGAGCGAACACGGGCCGCAGCCTTTGACCTCATAGTCGCCATGGGACGGAAGATGTCGGGTGGTGGGGTGGTAAAGCGTCATCGTATGGATGGAATGGAGGAAGACGACGTGAAGGCCAGTGAAGGTGTGTTTCTCCCTACCCCATTTCCCAAAGTGCTCTCTTATGCGTGAGGTGTGTATTAGTCCAAGCCAGCATCGAAGAATATATGACAATGGTGGCTGCCGGCTTGGCGGGCGCGACTCCGCACATGATTAGTGCGACAGTGACTGCTATTTCTCGACTAGTATTTGAGTTCAAAGGTTTGATTACCTCTGCGTCTCTCAGGCGGATACGCTACTGATGCCCTTCCTGCCTCAGATGATTTGTCGCCGAACATGCTTGATGAAGTTTTGTCCACCCTTCTCGTATTCCTGAACTCCGCTAACCGCGAGATTGTCAAATCGGCTCTTGGCTTCATCAAGCTCTCAGTACACACCCTACCGATAGAGATGGTCATGCTGCATCTCAATGAGCTGGTTCCGGCCCTTCTCAATTGGTCCGGCGATCACAAAAATCATTTCAAAGTGAAGGTCAGGCACATCTTTGAGCGAATGATTCGTCGTTTCGGATGGAACGCCGTGTACGCCTGCGTCGGGGATGAGACCGAAGAAAAGGAAAAGGGGAAGATACTCTTGAACATTAAAAAGAGGAAGGATCGAGCGAAGCGTAAGAAGGCAAATCGTGCGGAGGAAGAAGATGAAGACGACGTACATTCGTAACATTTTCTTTGTTAACTTTATACTAATGTTTACCCTAGGCACCGACGACGTATAAAACAGGAGATGCCTTCGAAGATGTGCTCTATGGTAGCGAAAGCGAGATTGAAGATAGTGATGATGACACTGGAGATCATCCACCAACGCGTCAAACTACCGCCTCCAGAACTCGTCTGACGAGGAAACGGGACAAGGGAGCCCGTCTACGAATAGACGACGACGAACCTATGGATTTGTTGCATGGGGTGGCAGAACAACTCACAGGTGCGCCCCCATTATAATCTAACAATCCAATATGACGACCAAGCGACGCGCTTGTAGATGGAGTGAAAACCAGTCGTCGAAAGCCAGGTCAAGATGCGTCGCGCTTCAAGACCGACGATAGCACAGGCCGAATGATTATTGAGAAAGAGGACGAGGGCGCTAATATCGACGCGGACGACGATCTTGCGGGCGCTGCGTACAAGGAGACACTGACCTCTGTTGACGGATTTACCCGTGGTCCGAGCGGCCGCGTCAAGTTTAACAAAGATACTAAGAAGCGCCGCCGTGCGAATGAGGCGGATGGTGATGGTGGCAACGAAGACGTTGAAATGGCGGACGCGGTCACACCAAAGCCGAGTAAAAAGCGGAAGAAAGAGCCTAAATTAGGTCACGAATTTAAGGCAAAAGTAAGCGAGTCTTAACACTTTCGAAACATGTATTTATGACGCGTTCGTAGAACGCAGGCGGGGACGTTAAAAAAGGAGGTGTGGATCCTTACGCTTACTTACCACTTTCCCAAGCGGCTAAAAAGAAGGGTGGTAGGAACACTCGTGTCAATGTCGTCGGGCGTCGATGACTTAGACAGCCAGGTACCTTTTGTGATTTATCGGTCCAGCGTATCTATTTTCCTATCATACAAACTTGCGACACAGTGTTCATACATAAGCGTCCAACTTCATGTTAATCTCTTATTCAACCTTGTGTCCACAGCAAGAGTTACCTGCTTGGATCTTCTGGGCTGGCTTTTCCTCGCAGGTGCAATTGACACAGGTGCACGAAAGTCCACAAACACAGTTTGAATTACTGGGAGGAATGAATGTTTAACCAGCGCCAGTACGGGGTCCTCAAATTACCTTTTGCTACACGCACATCCCGTCTCTTTGTTACAAGTACATTCACTGAAGTTTCCTTTTGAACAGGGTTGACAATCGCATTTGCGAGTCTCGCCGCTGGGAAGCTTGACATCGGGACAACCGCAGGCCTGTGAATAAAAAATTAGTTTAGAAAAGACAACCAAGAGCATAACGAACAGGCATTATATTTCAAGCAACTTGAATTTTGGTATGTGGCAGTGACCCACAAAATTTAAATGTGACCTGTCTCAGATTTGTACGACATGCCACTGATGTGATATGCGTCCATGAGGAGGCCGCGTATATCATCAGCATGTCGATGTTCATGTCAAAGAGAATCTATTTACGTGAATCCTAAATAAAGGGGTATATGTCCAAAACACAAGAAAAAAACAAATTGGTAAAATGACTCTCAGGCGGGGAATCGAACCCCGGTCTCGCGCGTTCGCAATTTTGACAGGCGCGAATACTAACCTCTATACTACCTGAGAATTAGAATGGCGTCACCCTAATGTTGATAATCATGTTCCGGTTTTTATGTCTCTACAACTACGTCATTGACTTGTGATGTTTGGACGATAACGACTTTACGATCACCATCTCATGCGCAAGGTGCTTGATTCTCTTGAGATGTTATGAGTATGTACTAACATTCGCGATACGTAGACACCCTATCTTATCAGCTTTCTGGGCGTGTTGATCAGCTTCTCTTTGGTAATGAAGTATCCTAGTGTACACTTGAAAACATGGTCTGATTTGCTTACAGTCTTTCGCCTCGTTTGAGATACCAGAATGGTGCGAATATATTGTTACTAGTCTATGATGCCCGTATCTAATTATATTTCCATCCATAGGGTTTTCGCACAGTCCCCGGAAGCTCTTCCAACGGCTGAAAGTGTTCGGTGGGGACTATACCAGGCGAGGGAAAAAGCCATATTACTCATGATTTAGTAACATATATGTTCATCCCTTCAGCGCTGTGAACGCACAATTATTCAAGATGGCAATTCTACCGATCAGTACCGCACGGAATACAACTGCCGTAGATTCCCCTCCGTGAAATATCGCGACTGTCAGCGGGAAGTAGATAATTTCTGCATTCTTTGGTGAGCATAAGAGTAGCTTCCATTTTAGATTTACCGTACCCCTAATCAACCATCCACCATCCGTAGGAACACGGCGGGCTACTCGTCGCAACTTAGTCTGATATTTGCAGCCGCAGCGTTGGTAGCTTTGCTGGTTGTCAGTACTGGGTTCAGCACACGCTCGCGACGTAGGACGGCATGGCAAGGTGTCGCTGCTCTGACAGGTTTGCATGGTTCGTGCATAGCATTGTCTCGATGTCACTCTTGCCCACCACATGGTTAATATGGGATTCTAGGGGCATTGCAAATTATTACAATGGCTATTATTGTGCATTTGAACAGGACTTCTGCATACACACTTTTTGGAAATGCCACCCTGAGTAAGTTTTGATCGGCCAGCCAGTTTATTTTTGCTGATCGCTGTTCACAAGGCACCTCATTTTACTTGAGCACCGTATCATGGGCTCTCGATGTTTTTATCATAACCGGTCTTCTTGTGACCGCATGGGCTGCGAAGTCGGGCTCAAGGTGGGCAGCCGGCCGAAGAGGTTACCAGTCTATCTCTGGCTAGAAATGGAATAAACCCGTAAAGATATCCGGCGAACGACAGCTATGGGTTGCAGATATAATACATGACCACCGCGATTTCACTTTCAAATTAGCCATCCAATGTGCAATTACACTTGCTACAGACAGTCATCCATCGTGCGGCCAGATGCGCAGGATTTCATTCCACTAATTAGAATTTCAGAGACAGCTTGTGGAGAAATGTCAGGAAACAGCTTACGTCCCGCTTTCGTCGCCTTTTGATTGAAAAGTAACTAGTGTTACTCTCCCAACCACCTCTCACTCTGCCCTTTTCGCGACCGCCTCTATCTCGGAAATAATTTTCAGGATCGCTTGGTAGCTCCAGAGTATCCACAGCAAGAGTCATGATTCTATCATGTAATTCTTGACGCCTAAGGGAGAGTTGGAGAAGTGTCTCCTTTCCGATATAGAGGAGGCTCGTAAGTGCCGTTAATGCACGAAACGCGGAGACAGCATCCTCTAAAAATCGAAGGGACATCCACATAAGACATGGCACAAAGAAAACTGTGATGGCGGCAAAGGGCAAAGTAAGGAGAACGCAGCTCAACCAGACACATGTCCCGGACAGAAGACCAACAAGAAGTTTGTGTTGTGCGATCTCGTCCCACACGTCTTCAGGCGGCCCAGTCTTCTTCAATCTCTTCACCGACCATCTTGTGGTTGCAAAAACAGGTGTCCATAGAGCTAATCCCGGGAGAGATATAATGAAAAGCACTGCTAACCAAAACGCTCTAGCTGCAACGCGCGCAATAAGGACGCGACGAGCTAGAGGGCCAACACGTATGCGATCGTCTTTGATTCCCAGCCGTAGTAGCTCACTGTGATAATCCTGATTATGATCGTTAGTAACAGAACTCTTCTTAAAAGCGAACCCAATATACACCACCTTAAGGTCCATAGTCAGGAGATCCACTACTTCGTCCCGTTTTCTTGTCTCATCTGGCTGCATTTTGGCTTCGGGAGTAGACCCATCTCTTTCACCCAAGGGTACAGTATCTGAACCGTCCCAACTACGACTCCTCTCGCGACTTTGGTTCCAACCCTTTCCTGTCTTTTTGAAGCCTTCCACAAAAGCTCTTACAACTCTTACATGGTCACCCAAGGTCATATTGGTCCCCAAGGGAGCATAAATCCTCGCTGCAGTCTTGGCGGTGCTAATAACGTCCCATGACGGTGCGTCAAGTGTTCCTGCACTGATCTGGTCGGCCATGAAATCAGTCAAGGATCTAATGGCACGGAAATCAACTGGAGCCAATAAAGTTGGGCATTCCTGGTGAGCGGCTTAGAAGACGTATCTCTCGGTATCTCGATGAATTACCTGCGGTCTGAATGTGACGGGTGGATTAAAAGTTATCAATACGTCAGATCGGAAATGTTGCCGATGCCTTGCATCAACAATGAGGTGAATTATCGTGACGTGTCGAGAATTATGGGAACATACATGTAGGTGATAGAGCAAGTCAAAAGGGTAATCTCAAAATCGGGGTCATTCTGGCGTCGCGTAAGTACTTCTGAGATGATGCGAGCGACCCCAGTCTTGAGGGGCGAAAGGGCTGGACGATATCGGCTCATGCCTTCGGGAAATAGACACACAGCGTAACCTTCTTCCAACGCCTGTTGAAATGGCGACTCAAGCGTGAGCTCTATTTTTGACAGTCAGAATTACCTCATAAAGTGTATTCATGACATCCGAGTTATCGATCTCGCTAGGATCGTTGTAGTCCATACGACGTTTTAGTGGAAGAGCACCAGAAGATTCGATGAGCCAACTGCTAAAGGTGCCTTTTCCAAACTGTGTAGCTTTGGCAGTCATTCGTAGGTAATCCTACACCTAGAGTCAGCCCGGGCTGTCTGCGATATGTTGTAAAATAAACCTTAGACGCAGTCATGAGAAGTCTGTCATGGCGTCATTCATTAAGTTAGAGGAAGTCGTTAAATAAAATAACCGACAGTGCATCAGTAAGAGAGTTGGTATGGTTTGCACAGAATATGCTGTCAAAACTCTTAATTCAACTTCTTAGAGCCTCAGAATACTACTAACCAAGATTCACCCTTCTTAGGTAGGTATTCCTCATTCTCAACCACGATAGTACCATAGAAGACTTTCAAGACAAACTTGAACAGCAAGCTATATCGAATTCGCAGCTGTATAAGACTGAGGTTAACGGAGAACAGAGGAAAACATACCGGATCAAGATGTAGGAGAAAGGGGTGTATTTATGTTTTGACCTATAGACATTATTAGTTGGCATTGGTCGGGTTCAAACTTTCAGAACTTCGGTCCGCCACTGGTCCGCGGCTCCGGCAGATTCAGCCACGGACGCGCGCAATGCCTCAAGTTCGTTCGACAGTACACGGGTTCCAAGCTCACAACACAAGAGAGAGCCCGTTTTTTATTCCTAATGTCTCGGACAATGATCTGTCAGTCTTGTCCGCAAAGACACTCGTCGTAGTGAGTGCATTATCTTAAATTCTCGCGCTCTAACTGGGAGAGTTGTCCTAGCCCATAGTCTCAGCAGCGAATATTCCTCAGTTGGCTGTTGATGTTCTTATAGCCTCTCTCTCGCTCTTCCGCCTTGGGACGTTTGATGCAAGCAGCCATGTTCCAGTTGTAGGTGGTCGAGAAGGAGGCGAACTTGGCGTGACGACACCACTAGAACTGTTTGGAAAGGAAGGGGTCGATGTTGTTGTAATTCAACAGAGATCCCCAGTACTCAAGGCAGGTCAAATTTTCTCTATCTACCACTGCCTTTACCTTTTCTCAGGGGCAGAAGGACATATTCATCTCGTCCCTTTTAAACTTTGTGAAAGAAAAGAATTTCAAATCGGTACTTGTTGTATCAGGCGTAGATTCGATCAATCGTACAGACTCCCAAATGCAGTAAGTCTTCCCGAATCTTAACCTCGCGGTTAGTTTGGTTAAAAATGTGGTTTGAGCACGCCGATGTACCATCTCTTTCCCCCGTCATCAGATATCGCTGCATTACCCTCACTGAAATATCTTAACTCTCTTCCAAAATATACTGCTGGGCAGACTTTCGGGAAAGGTCCCTCTCTCCCAGGCGGAGGCCTCACGCGAAGACTCTTGTCCTCAATATCCGATAACCTGTCCAGTAACACTGGTTTCTTAATATGGATGGGAATGGAAGGAGACAATCGTGATGACGCCAAGTTTGTTGCCAATGCCATTGCCAAGATTTTATCTGTGGAGGAAAAAATCAAAGGTCATTGGTCTGTCTTTGCCCTCACCGGATGTTTGCTCAAATTAGGTTACATTAGAGTGGAAGGAGCCAGAAAGCTGGCAACACGGTCTCTTTGGGACACCAAATGACCACTCCCTTTTTGGTTGAGGAAGAATAGTGCGCACGAGTCAACTTTTCAGTGTCATTCACTAATTGACATGATCATAATCGGCAGCAATTCATTAGTAAAGGTATCTAAAAGTTATCCCGCGCCCTGTTGCCTTTTCCTTTCGCTCTATTTCCTTGTTCAAGTGAATTAGATGCTGCCGGAAGACGAAACACATAATAATTGTAACGCCTGCTGTCTGTTCGCATACAATCAGCAAATTATACTCAAGGGTGTCTTGGACTTACAGCAACGCAGATACCGTAAGAATTTCTGTATGTGGGTCCCCAAGAGCTATCCCAAACATAGCTATTATGTTGTGATTAGGTATACACTGAAATAAAAATATTTAAGGCTCTTACGATCCAGCGACATTGCCCAATTGACTCCATGCGTTTATTAATGCTAAGGCTATTGCGATTCAGGAGTGGACGGTAATACGAGAGTGAAAGAGCTCACCGACGGCACGTTTCGCCGGCGGTCGAGGTAAAGAATTGCTCAACCAAGCATATAAAACGACAAAACCAGCATACGATTGCGCCTCGAGAAAGCTGGAAGTGAGGCGTAATCAGTGTATTGTGTTGTATATGCTCCTAGGTCTTGCCTCACAGTGCTATATATCGAGCGGCTGTATTCATCGTGCAGAGCGAGATCACAAAGCCAAGGACGCCCAACGCAATGGGGCCAGTGATGTGCCAGAATCGTTCCCCGGTCACATCAGCATGACGAGCATTGAAAAATGCGATGAGAGTCGCGAAAATCCATGGCGGCGCTGTGAGCAACAGCGTGACGGTGGTTGACTTGAATCCTAAAGTGGCAGCCAACGCTTAAATGAAATATTAATGAATTGAATGTCTAGAAGAAGTACATTCTACTCACTCGGGAAATAAGCATTGAAAGACAAACTGACGACCTGAGAAAGCAAGGCAAAAGCGAGCCACCAAACCTTCCAGTCTGTTATTGCCATAATGAGGCCACTCCATTGATTGTGACCCTCTTTATAGTCCTCTTCATCTTCCTCGCCAACATCTTCCGCCATTCTTAATAATGCCAGTTTACGTTCCAAAGGCGATAGCGAGCTAGTAGTAGCTGGAAAGTCCGGCAAAATAAATATTGCGCATATGGCCACGAATATCTGTGTGATCCATCAGATCACGATAAAGGGAATATAGCATGCACCAACCGTCAATGAACCCTCGATCTTTCCAACAAAAGCAAATAAAAATAAAAATCAATAAGAGCGATCGGTACAGCCTAGGACGCACGAAAAATAGCCAACTGCATATCTGCGTAAGGGCGAATAGGTGGCATGGATAACGTCTAAGACTTACCGCCATGCCGCTTGACCAAGTTTTCCATCCATACCATTCAGAATGCCAGCGGCCATGAGACCTCCGAATGCGTTTGACATAAGGTTCCCACAATATAAAATTGCAGTCCGAAGACCAAGTTCTTTTCTATAACTCGGTAAGGGTTCGGTCCGCGTCATGAAGCGAAGGCGAAGGCAAACCTTGTATACCATTTAGATAACAGAAATAAAGCACCTAGCACAGATATACCTGTCAGATGGCGGTAAGGAATTGAGCTGACACCATATACCAGGAAAGAAGGCGGCTTCCACGCTGTTAGACTATAAATGATACACCACGGCATTCCAAGTAGAAAACTCACAATCCTAAGAAGAAGCGAGTGAGAAGGGCTCCAACAAAGCTAGAGGGAGTCAAAACAAAACCAAATATGTTAAACTTGTAAAAAAGGTTGTAAGGAGTCACTGCTCTTACTTCTTTGTAATGCCTAAAAGTTTCCGATATCAACTGACGTTAATGGGGCGAAGGCGTGAATTACCTGTCAAAATAGACAGCATTCCCCATACCATCATGCAAACGGGTAGATAAAGACTCGGTTTTCCTAACCAATTGAGGAGCATGTTTCTAGGGAAGTTGTTGCAACTTCTGGAAGAACAAATTGAAAGTACTTACGAAGGTATCTGCATTATGATGTATCTTGGTATTTTATTGTTGTGAGTATAACGAATTGCTGCCCAGGACGCAACTCACCCGACATAAAGAATGGAAAGGAGAGTAGCAAATTCTTGTCCCTGCAAATGTAAATCTTGTTCAAATCCACGGAGACGAGCAGCGCTATCAACAATAATGAATAAGACAATAATTTGGAGGAGAAAATCGAGAAGATAGGTATGTACGCAGCATTGTTGCGATCTATCTGGAAATGTATTGGGGCTCTCAAGTCAGAGGATTATTCTCGAGCAGGAATCGTTATAGATTTACATACATAGTTGAGCACGTAAATCAGTATTAGAATACTCATGCGGAGATCGATTTTCCACAGGCTAATAGTAAATTGTGTCGGAAAGTTCATGCAAGGTGACGGAGAATTATGTTGAACGTACAGTTTTCTTTCCAATATCTTACGGCCCTCCACCCCTCCAAATTCAGATAAATCAGGAGCGACATAGTCCTCAACGACTGGGGCCTCCTTTACGTCTGGATCGGACAACAAGGACATGGTGGAGAATAAGACGTACGCGGCGCTAACTCTTCATCGCTTGCATGGGGAAAATGCTGATGAATACCTCGCACGCTATCAGGGTACGCATTTGTGACGGTCATTCACCGGGAGAACACTGCGGCTGTAGTGCACCAACACTTATGACTTGGACGAAAGTGTGTTGTCACGTGACTATAGTCAGCTTAGACGGCCCGACCTAGGGTTTTTCCGACCATTTGACGGTCACGTGAAGTCACCAAACACACACTGATCAAAATCAATCCGATTTCAAAGTGTCATGGGGTACTAAGCTCTAGATTTACGAAGTCAAAGAACGATTAAGAAACAGTCTAGCCTTGAGTGCATTCTGGGGACTCACAGGATTAGTCGGTGTCTATGTAATTCGTCCCGTTCTGTGTTCGAATACTCGACGAAATTTCGGGCTCTTCATCATGCACAAGAGCTACATATTCCCAGTCAAAAGCATCTCGGGCGGGAGCTGGCGGTATATGGCGAGATATGTGAGATAAGGGCGGATCTGTCCAGAACGACCCGCCGCAGGCTGGGAGCGCAGTCCGTGGACTGGTCCATGGTATGTCCATGGACCCATAACCCCAATGCGCCCACAAGACACATCTATATAACTACATAGAACAATACAGTCGAAGTAGCTGTGCAGTCATCTTCGACTGCGCCTGCACCTGTATACGCTGCTCCATTGTAGAGTTGCCCGAACCTTCTGAGGTTTGGTCTGTGGGGAGGATGTAAGAATGTATATTAATAGTAGCATATATGCTACTATGTATAAAAACCAGGGTGATCACCCTGGTCACTGATGGGTGACCATGGCGTCGCCTGGTGTGTTCGAACTCCAACCAACTGAATGCGGGTGACAACACCAACGTGATCGGTGCGAGCTAATATACATCCTGCATCCACCGTGGTGACTTCAAGCTCACAGGTGGATTCGACCCCTGTGTTGACTATCTCACCCACCAGGAAGGGAAACCCATCCCAAATAGGTAATAGGTGAGTCACCTTGATCTTGCGGCGCTCTTCTAATCTACATGTGCTGGGCAGGTTTAATCAGGTTTAGTACCGGCTTGAATAGTATACAGGTCTGCCTGACTGACTGGTAAGATCAGACCACAGAAACACCTCAATCTTATTGCCATTGCAGGGTCCAGTCCGACTCCCACTGATCAATTGTATCTTCGGAGGTGGTTCATGACTGTTAAAACCCAGATTCATTCCCAGCTTTTCTGCTTTTATCCAATATATTCCAATCCGTATTTCCGATTTACTCCACCCATTTTTACTTATCCCCATCCCATCTATATTTAGTCATTCTTATCGAGATCTACATCTTTCGGTCTTATGTCCATATTTACTTTTACCCTGATCCCGTATTTGCTCCGTTTCAGATTTCTGTATTCGTATCTTTCCGATTCGGATCATATCAATTCATTATATATGACTCCTCCATGTACTTCATTAGTCAGTTCAAATATTGACCCACCTTGA
The DNA here is from genome assembly GCA_015039355.1 of Ramaria rubella. Taxonomy (NCBI): domain Eukaryota; kingdom Fungi; phylum Basidiomycota; class Agaricomycetes; order Gomphales; family Gomphaceae; genus Ramaria; species Ramaria rubella. The sequence continues at coordinate 126,504 of MU134345.1, forward strand.
CTCGATAACTTCTCACCTCCACCTCTAAGTCTTATCCAACCTTCCGTTCTCCGACCCCTCTGACTTCTCCGACATCCTGACTTCTGAAATACTAGGACATGAAGGATCCAAGAGAGCACAACCTATTAAGGCATGAGACAAGTGTGGATTACCCATGGTTTTTTTGCAGATCCATCTGTGGGAAACCTGTGGGAATCCCATCCGCGGATGTGGATATCCATTTCCCATGGATAAGGCCTGGGTGCAGGTCTGCCCTGTGGAACTCACAGGTATACTCATGGATATCCATGCAGTAATTCTATAATTTTGAAACATCTGAAATGGATTGTGAACTACACTGAATGTATGTAGTATCACATGGCCCAACGTGACACTATGTTCTGCAAGAGTCATGTGACTGCATTACTCAACTCGTTTCCCTTTGTCTCCCCTCAAGCTAGGTAAATGTCCCTTTCTCTCTTGTCCACGAGCGCATTGGAAACAACGACACTGACTCCTCTGCACAGGTTTATATGCAAGCAGGGAGCTGCGCTAGTCCTGGAACCACAGACTGGCTGCCAACGGACCCAACACCCTGGTGATGATGAGCCCACCCGCACCCACCCACCTCTATCCACGTCGTCGGCGCCGCATGAGCTCTGCTTAAACCCACCCCCACCCACCCTTCCTGGAGCCACAAACTGGCCTCTCACAGACCCAACACCCTGGCAACAACGAGCCCACCCACACCCACGTCTATCCATGCCCGTTGGCGCCACGTGAGTCCTGGAGCCACGGACTGGTCACCGTCGAGCTTCCAACCTCAAACACGCCCATGCCCACCTCTCTCCATGTCCGTCGGCACTGCACGAGTTCTGGAGCCTTGGACTGGCCACCGATTAACCCAACGCCCTGCTGACGATGATTCCACTCATCACTTCCTGTGGGGACAATCTCTCTCTTGACTACCCAGACTGACACAATCGCCAAAGGAAACCTGCTGCCAGGACAGACAGTGGTCCGACAAGCTATCTTGGGAATGGAATGAACAGTAGAACACCTTTGAGTATGTTTTTTTGTTGTTTGAGAGGATTGGTAGTAGTGTATAGAAGTGTACTATACATAATACATAGTGTGATTTATTGCATATCCCAAGAAAAATGTGAGAAAATGCAGATTAAAATAAAATAAACTAGTACAATACATTTATTTTTTATTTACACATTTCACAGGTATACCTGTGGGTACCTGTGATCCGCACCCGCAGATTTGGATACCCGGGTCCCGGATGCTGCCCCAGATGCGGGTAGTGCCTCTGGAGATTGAAATACCCACAGATAATCCATGGATTCACTCATGTCATGCCTTACAACCTATAAGTTGAAGCTGACATCCGTACGATTCCAGTCCTGACCTGAATTCCGAACTCCGACATTCTGAATTACAGGGGTGAAGATGATGAGGCAACCCAGGACATCCACAATTGGTTGGAGTATTGGAGCTGAAGATGATTATGAAGATGACACTGATGTTAGAACCCAGATTCATTCTCAGCTTTTCCGCTTTTCTCTGACATATTCCGATTTGCATTTCCAACTTCCTCCACCCGTTTTTGCTTATCTCCATCCCATCTATATTTAGTCATTTTCATCAAAGATCTACAGCCTCGGTCTTATGTCCATATTTACTTCTACCCTGATCCCGTTTTTGCTCCGTTTCGGATTTCTGTGTTTGTATCTTTCCGATTCGGATTACATCAATTCGTTATATACGACTCCTCCATGTACTTGTTAACCAGTTCGAATATTGACCCACCTTGACTCGACAACTTCTCGCTTCCGCTTCTAAGTTCTATCTGACTTTCCGATCTTGTCCAACTCCTCTGACATTCCGACCCTCTGAAATACCAGGACATGAAGGATCCAAGAGGGTGCAACCTATAAGTTGAAGCCAACGTCCGTACATCTCGATCTCCGACTCCAATCCCATACTCTGACAAATCCGACATCTGACAAGAAGAAATCCAGTTCATAACAGTATATTCGAACTAAAACTCTTGATCCATTCATTATGCCTTCTACCAGATCCTGTACTGTCACCGGAATCACAGACCCTGGATCTAACCTTCCGAATAATGAACCAGAAGACGACCCCAGTGACGACAACAACATCAACAACAACGAGGACGACGATGATGATGAAGAAGATGATGGGAAGGCTATGCTAAAAGCTTTGAAACAGATAGCCAAGCACATGGGAACTCCAAATAAAGGTCAAACCAGAAAAACCAAACTCTGCGAACCCGACACCTTTGACAGATCGGATTCCCAAAAGCTCCATCCTTTCCTCCTTCAATGCAAACTCCACTTCCGCAACTGTCCTCAGACCTTTTCCAGTGATGAAGCGAAAATTACTTATGCTATCTCTTTTTTAAAAGGGACGGCTTTAGATTTTTTCGAGCCTGAACTCTTAGACGACAATGCCTTCCAAGACCCTCCCTGGCTTACAAACTATCAGGACTTCATGACGGTACTCTGAGAGAATTTCGGAGCTTATGATCTCGTCGGTGATGCTGAAACCGAACTCAACAATCTCCGAATGCGCAACAACCAACGCATCACAAAGTTTATTGTAGAATTCAACCGCCTCGCTGCTAGAGTCAACTGGGGAGATGCTGCCTTTTGTAGGAGTTTTTACACTAAACTTCCCGATCATATTAAAGATATTCTTGCAACCTGGGACAAAGCCGACATGCTTCCGGAGCTCCGACAACTCGTGCAAACCATCGACAGCTGTTATTGGGAACGATGAGGTGAGGTCAACCGTGCCACCACTTCCAACAATAACTACTCCGGTAACAGCAACAAATAGAACAAGCAAGAATTCCAATAGAACCAATCACAGAAGAGGACAAACAACAACAACAGTTTGGCTTCCACCTCTTCTACCAAACCTCAGTCCTCCACACCGAATTTCCACAAAACTCGGGATATCTCCAACATACTCAGAAAAGATGGAAAACTAACCCAGCAGGAGAGACAGCGATGCATGGACCAGAAGCTTTGCATGTTCTGTGGGAAACCTGGGCATATTGTGAAGGACTGTCCACGATCAACCTCCCTTAATGCTCAATTGAAGGCTCGAGCGGCCTCCGCAATTTCAAGCAAACCCGAGTCCAAGGCCAAACCTGTGGCCGTTATGGATTCAAAAAAATAATAAGCAGCTCTGAGACCTCCGCACAGACCCAGAGCTGTGTTGATTTCATCTGTGTGTCTTCCGAGGTTCGACTCAACGCTTCCGCTCTTTCGAAATCCAATTCTCTTACTATATGACTGACTTCCGACATTATTCCGAATACTAACATTCAAGCCCTCGTGGACTCCGGTTCCACTCACTGTTTTGTAGACTCATCATTTGCTTTCAAGCTTCCACTGGAGTTCCACAACATTCCACAGATCCCACTAAAGCTTTTCGATGGCACTTCTAACGTCTCAATCACGCAGATTATTGATATGCCAATCCGCTTTCCATCTGGCAAAAATCAGGTTGTTGCTATGTATGTAACACCACTTGATTCTAGCTGCTCCGTCATGCTAGGACACAACTGGCTCACCCACTACAATCTGTTGATTGACTGGGTATTGAGTAGTATATCGTTCCGCACTCATCAGCAGCAAGATTCAATTCTGACGTCACTCTCCACGAGATCCACCGCTGCGGTCTCCGGAATCCCGAAATCCTATTGTGCAGACACCCCACCAACATCCAAACAAGACTCACCTATCGACCTAGTCCCTGCTTCTGTGTTCGCTCGCCTGTGAAAACTAGATAACGAGGAGATCTTTCAGTTATGCGTATTTCCGAAAGGAAGATCCACTTCCATCATCGACACTTCCCCAAATCCCAATCCGACAGCCAATCTCGATGGTGTTCCATCAGAATATCACGAGTTTTCCGATGTCTTCAGCAAGAAGAAAGCAGAAATCCTTGCCAATCATTGACCATATGATCTCAAGATTGACCTGATGGAGGGAGAGAGTCCCCCCTTGGGAACCATTTATTCCCTATCTCCAGTTGAGCTAGAAACACTTTGAAAGTTCATTGACAAGGCACTAGCCATAGGATTCATCTGCCCTTCACTTTCTCCGCACGGTGCTCCGATACTATTCTTGAAGAAGAAATTGGGTGGACTCTGACTTTGTATCAACTTCTGCAGTCTCAACAAGCTCACAAAAAAAGACCGATATCCGCTTCCCCAACTTTCCGACCTTCTGGAAAGCCCTGGAAAGGCATGGATTTACAGCAAAATTGATCTCTGACATGCTTACCATTTAGTCTGCATTAGAGAGGGCAATGAGTGGAAAACCACCTTCAGGACTCGATACAGTTCCTTTGAATGGCGTGTTATGCCTTTCTGTCTCACTAATGCACCAGCTGTTTTTCAGCGATTCGTGAACAATATATTCGGTGACATGCTCAACGTTTCAGTCCTCATCTATTTGGACAACATCTTAGTCTATTCCAACAACCTGAAAGAACATGGAGAACATGTCCGCAAAGTTCTCCAACGTCTCCAAAAAAACTGACTTTACACAAGGTCCGACAAATGCAACTTCCACAAGACAACAGTGGAATATCTCAGATACATGCTCTCTCTGGAAGGGCTTTCAATGGCAGATGACAAGATCAAAGTAATTCAAGAATGGCCTGAACCCCAAAAAGTAAAAGACATCCAATCCTTCCTAGGTTTTGTGAACTTTTACCAACACTTCATTCATAATTACTCTGACATCGCAATTCCGCTTACCTGACTCACCCGGAGATCCGTAAAGTGGAACTTCTCTGATGAGTGTTGGAAATCCTTTGAAACACTTAAGAAAGCCTTCATCACAGCTCCGATCCTTACACACTGGATTCCCGATTGTCAACTCATTGTGGAAACCGACGCTTTGGACTACGCCCTCGCGGCAATCCTCTCCATCATTTCTCTGGAAGATGGTGAAATTCACCCTGTAGCTTTTCATTCCAGAACTTTCACCGCCCCGGAATTAAACTATGATGTTCACGACAAGGAATTACTTGTGATTTTTGAAGCTTTCAAGATTTGGTGACATTACCTCGAAGGTTCCGGTTCCACCATTGATGTTGTAACCGATCACAAAAACCTTGAATATTTCGCTACCACCAAGCTTTTAACATGACGACAAGTACGATGGTTGGAATACCTATGTCAGTTCAACCTCGTTATCCGATTCCGACCTGGGAAACTCGGAACAAAACCTGACTCTTTACCTAGACAATGGGACATCTATCCTAAAGAGGGGAGTAGCGACTATGCCAGCGTTAACCTGCACAATTTCCGCCTGGTTTTCACTAACAAACAGCTGTCATTGTCCCTCCGAGCCACATCCCTTAACGTCACAATTCTCCGTGCAGTCACCATGGATTTCGAGAAGCTCCATGAAGAAATCTGACAATCCATCTCCTTTGATCCTGCAATTTCCGACTATCCCGCAAATCCTCCAACACCCCGATGGTCAGTCTATCTTTAAGGACTCCTATGACTCGACAACCGAATCTACATTCCTGATGTTAATGACCTCCGACTCCATGTTCTACAATATCTGCACGATCACCAAATCTCCAGACATTTCAGACAAAACAAGACACTCAGCAACATCTGACATGAATATACGTGGCTGAAACTCCGCGACTTCATTATCTCTTATGTCAAATCCTGTACAACATGTATGCGATCAAAATTCCAACGACACTGGCCCTATGGATTCCTCAAGCATTCACCAATCCCACCAAGACCATGGAATTCCATATCCTTGGATTTCATTGAGCAGCTTCCCCTTTCATCGGGTTTTGACAGCATCCTCATTATCATTGACAGACTCACGAGACAAGCGATATTCATTCCAACAGTCACCATGATCACTTCTCCGATGCTCGCTCAGCTTTTCATTCTCCATGTCTTCTCCAAGCACGGTGTTCCAACTCACATTACCTCCGATCGAGGTTCTGAATTCGTGTCTTCCTTTTTCTGCATGCTTGGAAAGGCACTAGACATGAATCTCCACTTCACCTCTGGATATCACCCTGAAGGCGACAGACAAACCGAACGAACGAATCAGACTCTTGAGCAATACCTTCACCTCTATTGTAACTATCAACAAGACAATTGGGCTGAACTTCTTCCAATTGCAGAATTTGCCTATAACAACACTCTGAACGCGACAACAGGAGTCTCCCTGTTCTTCGCTAACAAAGGTTACAATCCCAACATTTCCATCCATCCCAAACATGATCTCGTTTCATCCTGTGTGAAATCTTTCACAGTCGACTTAGATGAACTCCACCAGGAACTCCGAAAGAGAATTTCCAACGTGCAATCCCCATATGAGGAACCCATGAACAAGAAACATTCTCCAGCTCCAGACTTCAAAGTAGGTGACAAAGTCTTCATCAAAGCCAAATTTTTCTGCACAACCCGACCTTCAAAGAAACTCGCTGAAAAATACCTCGGACCTTTTGATATCATCACACCTGCAGGTACCAGTAATTGAGCTTTTGTTCTCTGATTACCTGACAGTATGCATGCTGTTCACCCATCCTTTCATGTCTCTATGCTAGAACCTGTGACTCCAAATGAAATCCTGAACCGAATACAGCCCCCACCCCTGCCAGTTATTATTGAAGGTGAACCCAAATACGAAATCAACAAAATTCTGGACTTCAAGATAGACAATCGCTGACGTTGCAAGATACAATACTTGGTACGCTGGATGGGTTATCAAGGCACCAATGAAGAAACCTCGTGGATTCCTGCTATGGAATTAGGCAACACCTCAGAAATTGTTGAAGACTTTCATAACAAATATCCTGATAAACCTGGTCCGATTCTTCCTTAACTTTTCCTTTCCCTTTCCAATTTTTTCCTATATTTTCCATGTTCATTTGTCTAAATTACAATTCCATCTGTTCCAAGAAATTCCGCTTCGCATCCCCACTCAACCCCGATTCAATTTTCTGATTCCATTTCCCATATTTCATCCCTTTCCATTTCCTCCATCCTTACTTCCAATTCCCACTCCTGGTGCTGAACCATCCTTTGTACCCATGAGGTCAGAATCTGTGTCTCCTCAGAATGTGTCCACATGGAACTTGCATGACGATCGATGGATTTCCGCAATTCTCGGATTTCCTTCACAAGCAACTCTGCTGTTCCTCCCTCACCCATATCCACACCTTTTGCGACTTCTTCCACAAATCCTGACGCTCCCAGTCGACGGCACATCCTCCCATCCTTTGTGCATTCATCACATGTCCCATCTGCTCCTCCCACTATCAGCGAACAAAACATATCCCAAACCCAACATCCTGCACAACAATACTGTTTGTGTCCAACCCGATTAATCACAGATTTGTGAGCCCTCTTACAGGCAATGGTTCTATCCACCACATCGCTGTTTCTTCCCTGAGATTTTTCCTCCGATTTCTTGTTGGCCTTTCTCTCCTCCTTCTCCGCCTTTTTCCACTCCGACCTTCTCTGCTCCAATTTCTTCGCCGCTTCTTTTTGCAACTCTGAAATCTTGCGAATCTGTGCCTCTAAATTGTTTTCCGACTCCGAATCATCTTCGGAAATCAGATCCTCAAGTGAGATAATCGGCAGCATCAACATTTAGCTCAGAAGGGAGTAGGGATAAAAGATCAGGGGACTGATAAGTTGAACCCCATCCATCACTCTTATATATCACATTAGGGGTCTCGCTTAATCATCAAACCAAACCTCCCACACTGATCTTAGGCCTTGAGGACTCAACCTTAAAGAGGAGATACTGTTAAAACCCAGATTCATTCTACATCTTTCGGTCTTATGTCCATATTTACTTTTACCCCGATCCTGTATTCACTCTGTTTCAGATTTCCGTATTCATATCTTTCCAATTCGGATCATATCAATTCGTTACATATGACTCCTCCATGTACTTCATTAGTCAGTTCAAATATTGACCCACCTTGACTCAATAACTTCTCACCTCCACCTCTAAGTCTTATCTGACCTTCCATTCTCTGACCCCTCTGACTTCCTCCGACTTCTCTGACGTCCCGACTTCCAAAATACTAGGACACGAAGGATCCAAGAGGGTGCAACCTATAAGTTGAAGCCAATGTCTGTACAATTCCAGTCCTGACCTGAATTCCAAACTCCAACATTCCAACAAATCCCAACATCCAACAAGAAGAAATCTAGTTCTAACAATGACACAGCAGATCCAGACGACTGACATACCTGTTGGTGGACTTAGGAACAACAGGCTTACTCGGTACGGCTAGGGTACGTATCATATGATGATAACAGCCACATATTGATGACGGTCAGACATTATAGACAGAACAATAGAATGATAGTATTTACAAAGATGAAATCGCACGGTATGCTATTTATGACAAGATGAAATCACATGGTATGCTCACCTATCGTCGACAGGAGGGTGTATTGTATTGTCAGAAGCATGTTACAATTTTGATCCACAGCCAGTTCTGACACCATACCTCCTCTTCTTCCTAATGATCTCACCAGGCGGAAATCAACATAGCATTTCAGTTTAGCTTCAACACATAGATTATTTATATACTTCAATATTTCGCCTGTCCGCTGAAGAGTTGAAAGCACCGTATCAACAGTGTGAAGTGCGTATTGTATTGTAGAACATAATTATACATATTTTTGAACATTATGCTTGTGTTATAATGTCTGTCCATGTCCAAAACCATTGGGTCAATAGATGAGTTAAGCATCCTCATCACTGCAATTATCACTGGAAATGACATTCACATCAGGTAACTCTTCATCATCACTTGAAATGATAATGACCTCTTCTTTCGCCTCTCTCCTATACGTTCGAGGCATCAGATGTGACCTTGAATGCTGGGACTGTTTTGTTGGCGAGGGCTGTATTGCAATATCCAATCCATTTGAACCAGCCCGTTTGAGTTCTAGTGTATGTTTTCTAATTGATGGCCAGCCCACCATGAGTTTTTCTTGCAGGGAGCTGGAGCTCGAAAGTTGTTGGTTTTCAGGGCTCCACGTCCCTGTAGCGCATCTCGGCCCTTTCATCTCTATACCTGAAGAGGATTTATGTTGTCTTAATCTGTATGCAGCGAGCACCTCAGGCAGTGCTGCCTCCACAATTATAGATGGAATCCAGATATGCAAGGGAGTGTTGCCACAGCGGCTCACTGAATTCTCTTGCAGAATGTGCAATCCTGAGTCTGAGCCATCTTTTTTGGCTCTCAAAGGAGTCAACCTGTGTCCCACTAGACGGCTCCCCAATAGTCCAGCTTTAGCAAGACGAATGAAGTTGCCAGGGGTGTATTCGAGATGGTACTCCAGCAAATGATTTGTGGATTTGTGACACCATTCCACATGAATCATTAATGGGCCTAGGTCAATTACCTATGTTGGTTTATTCTCAGAATGGTTAGAGTAACGAATAATTTGAATGACAACACACTGAATTTTCCCTTATCTTCTGAAGGAGCAGTTGCAACATTACACCCAGCCAAACCTGGGTGCAAAATCTCTTCATAATTTGGTCCTGAACTCCCCACTCAAAGTAAACCTCACAAACCCAGGCAATCTTGCCAACATCAACATGTTTTTGCCACAAATTATCGAGTATGGCCGCCGCTTCTTTATGAGATGTGATAGGATGTGTGTAGTTCTGCAGGGTGTCAAGTTGAGGGAAGTCCACTGCTATATTCTCAGCAGCAGTTGGGCATTTGTGAGGTAATAATCCAGAAGCATTAGAATACAGTTCATTTTGTAGTTGCTCACACCAAGTGAATAGAAACCTCTGAAGGTCTGCAGGGCTTGACGTTCGTGCAGCTGACAGCAGTGTATCTCCATACCCTGCTTTTGCTAGCCCATGCACTGTCTGCAGGCGACACCTGCTAACACCTTTCTAATAAGTGTTGCATGTCCTCAGTATGGCCTTAAGTATATAAGTTAAGATGCATACTGTATTGTAGTCCCCACCACAAAGTAGAGCAATCAAAATGAGGCCACCTTGCATAAGCATGATATCTTCATTTTCAGCAATATCTGTGCAACGGTAGATCTCCACTATTTGCCTTTCTTTTATATCTCTCTTAGAGGCTGCAGGAATGCTATGCATAACGGTAACTGTGCCAAACAGAAAGCAGTCAATGTCGTCTGACCAGACAGCATCGATATCACCTGAAGCATTTAAATGTGCAAGCTCAGCTTCTGTTTCCCCTCGTGCCTGGAATACCCATCGGTTAGTGGCATCCTCAGCTACCTAGAGCTTGAACTGACCATCCTATAATCGAAGCCAAAAGCATCAAGAATTTGTTTGAAGTTGTCGATGATCCAGTGCTTGTTTTTTCTCACTGCCTTCCCTCTCTTCCAATTGGGTTGCTCTGGTCCATCGAAAACAAATAGAGGAAGCAAAGACATCAACAAAAGCCTGGAATGAGTTATCCCAGAGACTTCAGATCTCAATAATGAAAATCTCACCAACAGCATTGGAAGAACAGTGTCCTTAATGCAAGGTTTGTTATTTACCTGGTAAAACCATATTGAAGCATCAATTCCAATACAGTAGGCTTGCAGGTTATTTGAATTTGCAATAAAACCATCTTCCACAGCAATATGAGTGAGTGAACGGCTTTGTGCAGCAGAATGCAATAGCTTTGACAAATAAAGAGTGAGTTGTTATTTTCCAGTGTGATGATTTAGATGATGTGTACCTTCCATAGACCTGGCACTCCCATAAACGTGTACTTTACAAAGGTTAGTGATTTGTCTTCAAGTCGGCTTCAAGTGCCTAGTTTAGAGAAGACACTCCTGTCTTATGTACTGTGATTATTTCGTAATGGTGGGAGTCTGAGACAGAGCAGTGAGACACACATAACAGTCAAAGAGTCACAAATATAATTGGTCATTTATAAAGAGCAAGTCCGTATTGACAAAAATAGCATAACATTAATAAACTCAACTTTTGTACTGGTCCGCTGCCTCCAGAACTGTTCTCATGTTCACACCACTCCCATTTTTTTTCCCTTCGCAAAGCCACCGAGAAAAAGTTCCAGCGGTGTATGTTTTCTGGTATGTATCATCCAGGAATTTGAGGGCCTTGTCTAGGTCCCACTGTGGTTGCTTACTCAGGTCATCAATGAGATGTGCGACTTTTTTTACGGCATCCGTAGTCTGTCTTCTTAGCCCCAACATTTCTGGTTTCTTGCTTCAATGCTCCCAGAGAACTTGCACTGGCAAGAAACCATTGATTCCATCAGCATACTCCACCCACAGCTGACAGAATGTTGTCAGTCTGTATTTCATAATATGGCACGCAATTGGCACCCACCCATTCCCACTGGTGCCTGCGCAGTCAGGCATCCCCATATAACTCCGTGAGTTGGGCCCACCTCACAGACTTGACTCTCTGGGTTTCGTCAAGACCTATGGAACAAACACTGTGAGTGGCTGTAAATGTGGGATTTTCAGAAGCAGAGATGATAGTGGTGAGTGCTGGTGCGAGTCCTGCATTGACAATTGAGACTGGTTCCAGGGATGGCTGTTCTTGAGATGGAGCTGATGTGAATGGACTGACTAAAGTCTCAGGTACAGAAGCGAGAGCGGGAGTGGGACCACATGGAGATGGCTCATGTATAACTGTCTCATTCACTGAGCCTGGGGAATAGGAGGGTGCGAGGGAGACAGAGGTCACAAACCCACCTGAAGGCAAAGAAGGAGGATTGTGGACCATCTGGGAGGGTGTCGGTGGGGTGATAGAAGGAGGGGGGGCTACTGTAGATGTATTATTATAAGCTGTGTAGTCATTAGAAATCACACTGACTCAGAAGAAATACAGACAATATTACCCATAATCTTTGTGCATTTCCAGGGGGGGCTTTCTATCAGAAGACCGAGCTGGCCCTGCACACTCAGTAGTGCATGTTCTAATGACTCAAATTGTGTCTCTTGAGTGCTTGCCTGCTCCTGCTGGGCTGCGACTGCTGTCTGCACAACACCCTGCAGTGTTTGAGCCATATGCTCAGGAAGATTCTGTAAAGCAGCACATGCTGCTGCTTCTGCTTCTTCTAACTTGGCAGGAGCTTGTTCTGCAAACTTATGGAATGCTGGTGAATTGAAAGGTGGGAAAAAATAGAAAAGACAAGTAGGAACCTCATGGTAGAGTACTGCAAGGTCTTGAATAAGAATTCGTCGAAGGTTTATGAGTAGATGGAGAAATGATTCAAGAGCGAGGTCCATGGCTTTTGGGTTGGCTGCATAGCATTTTTGAAGGGCAAGAAGTTCATCTTACACCCATGGAAACAGCTCTGATTCGAGTCCAGGGGGCAGTTCTGTCCTATTGTATGAAGTTTTGGATTAAATGATATCAATTTAAACACTCACCAAGCATATCTCATGCAAGAAAGTGCCCTTCTGGCTTGCAAGCATTAAACATGCACCAAGGAGCCCTTCGAGAGGTAGCTCCTGATCATAGCAATTGTCAAATGCACCAGCAGCACTCCATAGCCCAATGGCCTTGGTGTCAGCAACACTTGTACCATACTGACGCATGATCAGGGCACTCCACACACAGCCAGCATGTGTCACTTTTGAGATTGCAATGTTAGTTTTTTCATGCATTAGTTTGACCCGGTTGGAATGATCTGAAGGCATATATCAATGGGTTGTAACACCTAAACATAAAAGGCTTACTTGTGTACGACATCGTTTGCATGATATCTGATGCAAAGAATGCCTTATATGCATACCATTCACAATGACCGAACTCCCCAAATCTGGCTTCATGAGCTTCAACTGAAAAATCTGGTTCAAGACGCAGACTCTGACCTGTCATGTGAAAGAGAGAGAAAAAATGCATTGCTAGTGCCCCAATTGCACAGAGTGCAGGGATGCAATGCCGGATGGCACCTTGCTCTTCAATCTTGCTGTTCTGGTTGTGCTTTGCATTGTCTACAAGAATATGAAGTGACTACCATTCCATTATTATTAAGGCTACAGTAACACCAAAAAAAAATTCATACCATTATCTTAGATTTATACCCTGCACTAATGTTGGGAACATCTTGTGTGAAAAGATCCGAGATACCAAGCTCCCTGACATTGTCCCCATGAAAGGCAGTGGCAGTGGACATGAGATGCATTGCACAGTCCCTAAGGTAGGTGCCTAAAGTGTTACGTGTTCTGGGCTCAATCATGCACCACCTAGAAACAGAAATAAGTTCTTCAGTGGTGTATGTGTCTGTGGGACATTATTACATATTTCAATTTCAACAAATAGATAGAAGTATTTTTCACCTGAAGAGGATCCCACAGCCTTCAAAGTCTGGGATTTTGCCACTCTTTCTGGTTCATTGTGTTTCACAGCTGCCTCAGCTCTCTTGATGCAGTCATCACTGCGAAGAGGTAGGTGGGCCTCTGGGTTGTCAGAGTAGAGGTGTGCATCTCTACATCAGACATGTTCCAGTGCACTAACGGCCCCTCTAATGACAGAGCTGCCAACTGTTGTGCCTTCCTCAAATTCCATCCCAGACCCACACTTTCTCTACAAGACAATTAGGTTTTAGTGGTGATAGAAAACAGATGCTATACCTTAGGTCTTTTAATTTCATAGTCCAAGAAAAGGGTCACTTTTCCTGCCATAATTGGCATTGCTGGAATGGCAGTGCAAGTGGGATCAGTGTTACAGAGAACCGCCTCATTTTTGGCCCACCAAAATTCATAATTGCAAATATACCTGGCATAGTTCGCATCAGTTGTTGTGTCTGAGACAAGGCTGGCTTGAATTTCATCCTGAACAACATAGGAGCGCATGTTCATTTCATGCAAGGATTTTTGAAGACTGGTTGGTGCAGCCTTTGGAGAATCTGCCAAAAATTGATGTTCTGAACACATGCTCAATGAGCTTTGTACTTCGATGCTGGCACTTTGAGAAGACACCCCAATGATAGGGGTATTACTGAGAATGAAGGGTTATGGTGGGATCATCGGAGAGTCCATCGTGTATAGAACAGACTCCTTGGAGTCAAAGTCGAGCAGCAGAGGGGGAATCAGGGGATAAATTACAGTGGGGGAAGGCTGTGTGGACAAAATGTGGTTCACATGCCCACTTTTAGCTGGTCTTTTGTTCTTCGGGCCATACCTAGCAGCTAGAAAAGTCAATATTTCTGAGACCAAATAATTGTTACTTACAAAACACTAAGCTAACACTTATTGTAGGTAGTAATGTGGAAAGACCTAAAGAGCTGAGGGAGAGATACAGGCTGGACCCCTAAGCCATCGATCACTAAGATTTGCATCCATTATGTAAGAAACTGACACAAGAGAGCAGAAGAAAAGAATAGAAAAGAAAAGAAAAGAAAAGAAAAGAAAAGAATACCATGCTTAACAGATTGCTGTTTACAATAATGTCTAGGTACTGTGCACATCCCAGCCATGACCAGCAGTGGCGATGAGCACAAACCAGGATTTTATGAATGGCCACCCAGTTATTGCAAGAGCTTGGAGTAATAGGTAACCAGTAGAAATGAGAACGAGTGTAGCTGATTCTTGAACATTTCAGGATGTCAAGACTGACAGCTACTTTGCCAGAACATGCAAGCACGTGATGTGTTGCATCACGTTGCATCATAAAATTTGGAAATGTTACAACAATGCCCAGGTCTCGAAGAAGCAGCTTGTGTCGTGTTAGACTTAATGGTATACTTATGCCTGAAAGGTATGTATTAATATGGGCCTTTTACTCTTAATCTAAACTCATCAGCCCTCCGAGACTCACATGTTCTGCCTACTAGTATCTTGCGGTATTTCCCAAATCCACATATTTCCTATTAATATCTGTGAAGAATTATGCCAGCGACAAGTTTAACAATAGACCCTGTTCAGTAGTTGTGAATGTCAATGGGGGAGGGGATGACTTGGACTCGAAGTGCCCAGCCGTTAATGAATCTCAATGGGGTAGAGGCCAAGTGCCTCAGCGATGAGGTCCCTAAATTAACCTATAAACAATGATGGAATTAAAAGTGGAGGGAGGAGAAAGCATATCACAAACGCACCATGAAAGCTTGAATGCTCATCATAAAGCATCTTGCCCTAGTTACATGATGGAACGGTGTAATCAGGATCTGAATAGAACTTATTTCAAAAACGGGGAAATGCAGACGAAGGGGGCATTAAACTTACAGTTGCGAGCTTGTGGGTATGGCGGTAGCCTAAGGCTGAAGACAAGATCTAGAGCTGGTTGAATTAGAGATGAAATGTGTAGGTGTTGGGCCAACTTTGGGGAATTGTGGTGGCGGTGAAAGTGGTGTTGGGACTGATTTAGAGAACAATGGATGATTTAAGAACAATGAAGATTGGGTCGAACCAGCAATAGTAAACTGTTGACCTCACGTACTCTACGCAGAGGTCACCACGCAGTCACCTAGTGCGATTAGATGCTGGTGGTGATGTGTACTATACTCTATATAAAATATCCAAGTCACAATGGTGACTTGTGGGCTGTAGTATATAAGCCACCCACTCAGGGCACTTGTAGATAGTGGACAACTATCCAGTTGTCCACAAGTAATTAGATAAGCAGAAAATATTTACCTGTAACCACATACCACAGACACCAATATAATATATTGGCTCAGTCTGTTTAGTGTGAAAAGGAGGAATTCTTACAACCAGCTAGAACCAAAAAAAACCGTGATTTGTGACTTTTTTTCTCTAGCTGGTCCTCAAAGAGAGACCAATTGTGCAAGCTGTACTGATCCAAATCCCTTGAACAATTGGGAAGCTGGAGTGTTTGGACCATATCTCAGCTGTTTCTGTATCGATTTCCTTCAATTTTTTTTGGTTTCCTCTCAAGCCGCCCATCTATCTGAAAGCTGGTGTCAAACCACTAGCCAAGCTGCAGCAACACTAAGGTACACACGTATTCTAATTTTATATTCCCTGTCCCCTAGCTTATAGTAGTACAATAATGTGACATAAGACTTACAAGATTTGGCTGGCAATTCAGCTGCTAGGGCATTGTGTGTTAAGGGTAGTGGAGGCCAATGATCTAATTGAAACTTGGCCCACCAAGCCGGAACAAGCTCTGGGGATTGTGGTGGTCATGAACATAGTGGTTATTGGTCTTTTTGGGGCATCTTTGGAGAACTGGGTTGAAACAACAATAGTAAAATGTTGACCTTGCATACTCTATGCAGAGGTCACCACGAATGTCACCTAGGGTGATTAGACACTATGGTGAATCTGGTGATGTGTACTATACTCTGTGCACTGTACCAAGTTCCAACAGCTGTATTTTAATATTGTGACTTCGTGTGATTTGCGAGTCGCGACGCGATTCAGTATTGTGACTTACGTGACGCCTCGCGATTGATTATCACCTCAGATCTTCACAGAGCCCGCTTTATCTCCGCCTCTTTCTCTACCAATATCTACATCGAGGGTCTCTACCGCCATGAACTGGGAGGATTGTGTTGTCGATGTTCACAGTGTCAAACTTTCTAGTGGAGTGCTCGAGACTATGTTTAAGAAATGCGGATCAGTGTACGAAGTTGAATTCTGACCTTCCAGACACATTTTCTGACCATGACGGCCTTGAACATCATCAGGAGGAGTATAACACACTGGAAGGGACAAGGCGAGAAACCTCACATCTTTTTTGAGTACAAGTCCCCCAGTTCTGCCGATTCAGCCAGAGCGATTGGCCTTGACAGAAGCGATCTTCAAGTGATCAAGATTTCAAACAATGAGATGCTTAAAAAGAAATTTCGGGAGCTGGCACATGGCCCGCTTCGTGAAAGAGATCAACGGTGCAGCTCAATCGGTCCTCACCCTCGTTCGACGTATGCTCGTCTTCCACGAGACTCTAGCATCAGTAACGTTGGAAAGGACTACAGACTTTCTACTAAATCTAGCTCATATATCAGTGAACGAGACACTTGGGGAAAGCACGAGGCAGGGCACCGAGACCGAGTGGCGGATAAGAACGTACAGCGCCAGACTTCGACTTCGACCTCAGCTTCTATCGCATCTTCATCGTCAGACTCTCGTGAGCGTTATTCGAGGCGCGACTATGGGGGTGGTCACGAAGTCAGGTCTGAAAGCCACCGAAATTCACCCTCCGCCGTTTTGCATATACCTCACGCCGGGGAGATAATAAATTTTAACCTGGACACCCAATTGGAGGACAACCCAACTGGAATAATACGCATCCTAAGTGCCGTCAAGGCAGATCAGAAGGTCTTACACATATCACTTCTCCGTCTGCTATCTTAATCTGAGGTTTGCTAGCTATGGATGATTACGGCAGCGTACTATAAGGGAAAGCACAATCTCGACTCTGCGAAAAAAGTCCTGGAGGCTGGTATAGACATGGCTGTTCAAATAGGCGAAGAGTCTGACACCAAACCATTCTGGCATCTTCTCAGCCAAATTAATACAACCCTTCAGACGCGAAGTAAGTCCCAATGAGACTTGGTCCACCTTCGTATATGACTGATATTAATTGTAGTTTCCCCTCTACCCTCTACCCTCAATGCATCTCTTGCTGGTGGGACCTCTTCTTTATCTTCCGCCATCAACTCTATTAGCTCTGGAGACACCCAAGAACATCTTAGATCAGATGTTAAGTCGATTCAACTACCTTCCCCGCCAAAAGGTTCGTATTATAATTGTTATATCTTTATTTTCACTTTATCGCATTTTATGGAAGATATCTCAAATTTGACCATATCATCTAACAATTCAGCTCATGTTCTATCTCGTGTACAAGCTTCTGACCTTCCAGCACTCGACGGCGTATGCAACTCTGCCATCAACAACTCGCAAGAGTCTTCTTCTCCCCCTTGCTTCAAAGAGAGTGTTTCATCGATATCACAAAGGCTCACGGGGCCGAGCAAGCGTGAAACGCTTTCAAATCTTCCCCCGCCGTCTCTTACCCCCCCTTTGGATCACATGGGCAGCCTAGCTAAAGTGTATACTATGAGCCTCCAGAGCGAGATTAGTGTATTGCACGAGAAGCAAAATGCAGTGCTAGAGGATCTGTCAGTTACTCGTGCAGCGAAACGCCGCGCAGAGGACGAAGTCAAGGAAGAGAGGTCTGTGCGCAGGAAACTGGAGAAGCATTTAAGAGCGACGGAGGATGCTCTGTCGAGAAGTAAACGTATGGAAGACGCAGCTCTGGATCAGGTTAGAAGGGAGGTCGAAGCGAGGAGGAAAGCAGAGGCCCTTTTGGCGGAATTTAAGGCGAACAAGGAGCAGGCGGAACTGTCTACCAGTGGCTCCGGTCAATCCATATTCACCTCAGAGAATTCGAACAATGCAGCAGTATTGTTTCATTTGGCGTCCATGATCCGAGGCGTCCCGTCCAGCGACCGCTCGGCCTCGCTGTCTTTTGGGAATGGAGGGCCCACCGCATCGTCGAGGCGACTAGACGACCGCTAGAAACAATCAGCCCGCTTTACATTGCCATGAAACACATCTCTTGCCTTGTCTCCTGTCTCTCCCATGGCACCGGTTCCGCTGATATCATCAAGTCGTGTCTGAAGTCGTCGTCTTGTCTTCGTATTTTTTTGCCCAAATGGACCAGTTCCAATTCTTTTGCTGCAGTTTTGTCGGCCTGTGTCTCACTCACCATTGTGTTGTGCTAACAAGATCCAAGCATTTATGTATGTCCCATAGTGTAAATCAGCGCATGACGCCAGTATACGAAGCGTTGTAGTGTACAAGAGCCAGCGTAGTGTTTGCAAAAATATGAGGTCCAATGAGATATCAATGCCCCGCCATGCGATGTGCAGAAACGCAACATGATAAAAACACCGTGAATGATTCAGAGAATTCGATAGTATGGCGGCATTCAAGTTGGGGCACCGGCAATGGATTTGAGGTGAATCAAATAGTATGAATTCTTGCAGGTAAATGATCCTGATTTGTCTCAAGTACCGCTCAAACAGTGACACCAAGTGAAGATCGACACACGGCTGGTCTGTGAACATCGCGTGATGTCCTCCAGTGTTCGGGATTTGAGCCGATTCATCGTGAGTTATCTGGACTATTCGGGAGTGTTTTTCGGATGTTATCCCACCCGTTCGCCTCCCTTCGCGCGTCAGGGGAAAATGGTTGCTAGCTAGTATTCTCATTACCCCGCCCTCCCACCTCATCCCGCTTCATCGCCCCTCCTCGGGCCCACTCACACCCTTCCTCGCCGCCTCCCGCACTCTAATCCCGCCTCCCCGCTTCCCCTTATACCACTCCATTTCCCTCGCTCCACACGTCCCTCATATCATACAAACCGTCTGTAAATACAAGAGTCAGTACATGGATGCAGAAAAGTATGAAACCCACTGATAAGGCCAACGGACGAAGGAACGGTAACTCAATCCTGCCAGAGCGTTGAGTGATACGTCATGCGGGTATAAAACGAATAACTCACGGTTGTGTCAGTCCTAACCTTGGTGGCTTTCTTGCTGTCTTTGCTGGCTTGTCGGCGATCAACGTACAGCTAAAATAGTGCATGAGAATAGTAAGTGTACGAAAAGATATCTGTACCTGATGGTCGGCCGCACGAGTGGGGTCTCCTTTGAGAGCTGCATATGCGGCCTTGACTTCTCTCCGCGTTGCTTTCTTATGGACACGGCAATAAGCAGCCGCGAATAGATTTCTGAGTGATTTCTCATTAGCTATGTGTTAGATAAAACTAGATGACTTACGTGAGTGAATTATTGGTCTTCATGACCTGATATGCGGCCGCATCACTTGCGGGCTTCGCCTTCTTTGAGTTCCCATCTGGTTTTTATGTCATTTGTTGAAGACGACCCAGCTGGTTACAATGTTACAATGTAAGTAATACGTAGATTGCAGAAATGATTTACGTAGCCACGTACCGGATGTTGGAGGCTGCACAAACGGCGTCTGTGGTGCTGTGAATGACCCGCTAGATTGGGTGGTCCTCAGAATGAATACTTATGTGTGTAAATAGCGCACAAGGGGTTTTCGAGCGTCTGGAAAAATACCAGGGAGGCGGTGATGTCAGAACGTAAATGACGGCCAAGGTCAACACGACTTACGCAAACGGCTGAATTTTTTGGCTTCTCATCAATGGGCAAGTTCCCAGGTTCTTCTGAGAGCGCTGAGAAATTGAGCGCAGATTTGCCTGTAGGGATGGTTGTAGTCGTGTCAGAAGGGGGAGCTTGAAAGGTCGAGAGGGGAGTGCTGATCAGAATAGGAATGGACTCGGTAGATATAAAGGAGGCTGCAGAGTCGGCGTGGCGATCGTCAAGAGCAAGCGGACAAATCTGTTCTGTTCCGTTTTTCAAATTAGCAATATCATCATGTGCTGAGCTCGTTGGAATGCAGTCCATCTTGGAGCGATCATCGGGCAGAGCGGCAGCAGGCATGGTGCGCATGAGAGGCTCGGAAGCAGAGCTAGCAGTATGAGACAGAATTGGAGACCCAGCTACTAATTGTGAGGAGTTTTCAGATGTTACAACAGGTCGAGAAGAGCGTAGCTGAGTAGAGTCCAATGTCACAGACGTATCATCCGTCTGAATCTTCACGCGTTTGTTTGTTTGATCAGTCTTAGCGGCCTTAGCCCTTTTTTTGCTGTTCTTCGGAAGTTCAGAGATGAATTATCTTGGACTCACGTCCTCAGGGGGATCTTCAATTTCTTTGTCAGCGAATCGGTATGTGTACCATTTACAGTAGTCTTGCGTGGCGAGCTCGTCTACCTTCCAGTTGCTTTCACATGCACCCAAGAAAGGGTAGGCACTGTACATATGTTGACGGTAGAATTGAACGGCTTAAAGGGATACCGAACCCCATTTTCCGGGAGCAAGACCTTTGTCAGCAAGGGCCTGATAGATAGAACGAGTTGTCGCTCGTATGTTAGCTAACTTCTGTTTGGTAATGAATGATCCATCCTCATTCTGCAAGAACGCAAGTCGTTCTGGGAGGCCGTCATTCCAATTCCGAACTGGGACATTCTTGTGCTTCGTGAAGGCTTTCATCCATGCATCTTTATTCCAGTACAGTATTCCTGGGTGCTCTTGGCGGTTGTTCCTGTAGTTACGGTGCCTAGATTTATCTTGGTATCTGCACGATTGGGAGTGGAGGGAGCAGCAATAGAGGACGGTTGTGGAAGCGAATGGAACGGCTGAGAAAAAACGGCAGTGAATCGATCCAGGATTTCCGATCGGGACTCACTGGCAGATAATTAATAACATTAATGAGATTTCTTAAGGATTTTCTCACTCGATAGTCTTTATTTCCTTGCGGAGAAGAGCGTTCTGCATCAAACTGAGCTTGTATGCGTCATTACTGCTGTCCAGAAGGTCCTGACGGCTAGCATCCCGAATGATTTCATAATGTCTACAATTTTTCTGAAGGGGCGTAATCATGATCTGAGTGACGGAACATGAAACGACGTACTGTCGTTAAAGAGCGTCCATGAGGCATTCCCAGCATATAGTTGCGAGTGAATTCCCCGGATTCCATAGCCGTTTTTAAAATCTCGACCTTCGGGTGTGAACCAGCAGTTTCCGGGATAACCTTGCCTGGAAATCAGACTCGTATCCTTCATCATCAGTACTGTTGCTGGACACTGACGAGTCCGAGTCTGAAAGTGCTTCAAAACCCGTAACGGCCGATTTTGGTCCTAGAGCCCGAGAGTTAGTCCGCCCTTCAAAAATATTATTAAACACTCACCATCGTCCTCAACATCCTCAAATTCGGGAGCATCACGTATTCAATCCCCGATTCTATTTCGAGTGCGCCAGCTGGATCCTCTACCGGAGCGCCAGTAGAATCCCCATGGATCTCCAAAACTTCGCGATCTTCAATGTGAGTCAGACTCTGAAGTTAGCGTTTCAATCAATATATGTATACGCCAACGACGCCTCACAACGAGACTCACGGGGATGTCAAATTCCTCGCCGTCTTGGTGCACGTGAGGGTCTGAGACACCCAATGGATTCATCTGCGAACAAAATGTCAGTGTACATAGAAGAAACAACGCGGATACGCCGTAGGAGACTTACCACGATGTCGCGAACCAATTCGCCATTGGCACGTTCAGTCACGGTCTTGCCTAAGCCGTCGGCGAATAAGAAATCCTTGCCCAAACGGATCTTCTTTGAAGGAAGACTTGTGTATTGCTTCTGCTCGACGTGTGTTGGGATTTTTGAAGAGGACGCAATGGCGAAATCGAAGACCGGCAGGAGCTGTTGTTGCGTGCGGAATTGCGCGTGAGCGAACCAAGTCGCCCTGCTGACTATTTTGTCGCCTTCGCAACGTTTGTCACAATTGCAAACATAGCTTTGTTTTTTGTTCTTGGAGGCCATTTCTGTCGTCGAGGTCAACTTCGTCCGGCATAGCAAGTATGACGAGCGTGCGCCAAAGTTCGAACGAATGTAGTGCGCAACCATTTCCGGAAATCGTGATTTGAATGTTTGTCTGATATCCGACTGGACGGGACGGAGACTGATTCGCCGGGATCCGACGCGACCAGCGGTGCGCCGATCTTCACTGGGCTAGTAACAGAGCACAACCACCGAGTACTGAGTGCGTTTGCATATTGTGGACAAGGATAACTCTGACCAATCTAAGAATAGCAAATGCTCCCTGGTCAAGCCCAGGCTGTCCACCAATAGCATATTGGTTGCCGCCTGTTCAAACCTTTCGAGAGCAAGCGACAATATTCCGATTCTGCTGGAGCCATTTATAACGCACAGCTTACTTACCCTAGACAATGATCTAATTGCGACTGTAACCTGTGTGCTTTGTCTTCGCGGCTGTGGAGCGCAGCAGGAAGCGCCCCCGGCGGCACGCTGACGCTCTGAGGGGTTGCCCTATAAATGACGCTCCAAAATCTTTTACTTATTATTTACCCCTTTTCTCTCTCTTCTAAAATTCACATCCTTCTATCCACGATATTAATCATGACTTCCCTCAAATATTCCGCTGTCCTCCTCGCCGGCCTTGGGGCGACTGCGGCAGTCAGCATTAGGGGTTTGAGCCTCAGCCCGTTGGGAGGGACTAGGTATGTAAGGATTTCCAACCATTGATGCTCATATTCTGAAAACTCTATTTGCTAGTTTGTCAAGGTACAACAAGCGACACAGAATGGGAATGGGACTGAAATATTTCATTTACAGCACATGTCAGTCTACTCTACTCGGTGTCGCTGGTAACCAGGAGGCCAGTTCGTGCCTTAACGTACCCGGTCTCGCTGCTATCCTCACGCTACAACCGAACTCATCCGCAATTCCTTCACTAAATACCTGGCTTCAAGGCCTATGCGCTGCTAACCCTTGCAGCAATGACACGATCAATGCTATCTCGACAAATATCACTAACGGTTGTCAGGCCGACATATCTGGTACAGGTGTCAATCAGGTCGTTTTGCAGTCTATTTTGCAAGATGTCCCGAGGTTTTATCCTACGGTCCGGAGCATTGCCTGTCTTAAAAGGTACGCTGTGCACGAGTTTTCTCATGGTTTCCACCACTCACAGCCTTACTGTATCAGCTCGTCCAACGACACATTATGTGCCACATCGACCCTACTTGACGTCCAGCAATTCGGTGGCCAGCCTCTCACGGCTAATTCTGCTATGAACGCCATATCAGAAATCGTCAGTCAGGGTGGGAAGGGTTCGTTGCCGACCAACTTGACATGTACCGGATGCACACAAGCTGCTTTCGATACATTCCAAGCGGACCAGGCCCTGTTGGCCGCTAACCCCTCTGTCCAAAGCGCAATATCAAGCCAATGTGGCGCCAATTTCCTGAGTAAGTGTAAAACCCAAGCCAATTTTGCATTTTATTGAGCTGCCTTGTTGGCCTATCAGGCACACCACAGCCTACTGATGTTATAGAGGGTACTGGATCGGCCGCACCTACAGGCTCTGTTGGATCCAACTTATCCGCAAACGGCGCAGTCTCGATGACGTTGCAGAACGGAGCTTTCTGGGGCTTTGCAGCATCATCGTTACTTAGTGTGGTTGCTGCATCGTTCGTATTATCTGCTTGAGTGATGGACGTTGCAGTAGAGTGACTTACATAAAAGATGGCCGCTATCATGAACTTTCAAGGACTC
This sequence comes from Ramaria rubella, assembly GCA_015039355.1. NCBI lineage: Eukaryota > Fungi > Basidiomycota > Agaricomycetes > Gomphales > Gomphaceae > Ramaria > Ramaria rubella. Next base: position 150,639 of record MU134345.1, read on the forward strand.
ACATGGACTACCTGTAGCCTAATTTGACGCAATACGTAGTAATCATATCTATAGCAGGTTACATTTAGCATTATCACAGTGAATAATACTTGATTTGATAGAACGCTGACGGGCGTCGGGCGCTAATGGGTGTGCAGTCGTTGCTCCTAGCTAGTTCGTAGAACTGCGCGATATACCTTCATGGACTCATCTAGCCCCAGTGCTTCTCGTCGGCGTACCTTTGACTTACCCAAATCGAGTCCTGATGCTGGCCTCGCAGAATGGACTAGCAAAATCAAGGCCATTCAACAGGAGGTTGACCGCGATGAGGAGACAGAATCACGTAGACTGCAGGAGGAAATAGCCCAATCAAGGCTCGACAGAGCGAAGAGGAGGAATACTGGGACGGGCTCAATTGATTGGAGTACGTCCCTCTATTCCCTGTCTTTTGAGTCTCTGAATAGTGCTTATGTTACTGTAGCACAGAGAGGCGTATCCCCAGTGAGCGCTCTTCTAGATGAAACCAAAGCTGCTGTGGATAAGCAACAACATCAGTCTGACACTCTCAAGAAATTGTCTGGTACAGAATCTCCAAACTCATCCTCGAGCCCGTCTGCAGCCGCGTCAGTTTCACGTTCCCCGTTGAGGCAAGAAGGAATATCCCTGGCCGCGTTCATGGGCGGACGTGCAACTGGTCCGAGATTGAATAAGGCTACCCCTCAGCAAGACTCTAGTGACGCGACCTTATTTGATCAGACGCGACGGGAGGGACCCCATCCGATATTTGGACGGTCGAGGGATGCGGTGACCCCTGACGCTGATGTTGCAACGAAGCCTCGAATAGTGCAAATTGATGAGCAGGGGCTGTCAAGGAATGGATCTGGTTCAAAGCTTAATGTGCCTGTGGCCATGCATGGTTCAGCCTCACCGGTAGAACGCGACGTTAGCGAAGTAATCAAGACAACTCCTGAATGTCCAAAAAAGCCTGAACTGCTGCGCATGCCTTCTAATAAAGCAGCGATCGTTTCTGAAATTCCTCAGGTTAAACAACCGGGAACGCCACCAGATATACCGCCCAAACCAAAGTTTTCCCGATCTTTATCACAAGAATCTTCTATCAGCGAAAAATCACTTCCCTCTTCATCTGCTTCCACAACATCCCCAAAGCCCACATCACTCGCAGAGTTAATCGGTGGTCGCGGTTCTGGGCCTCGCCTCAATAAACCTGCCACTGAGTCTCCAGAAACCTCGCCTTCATTATCTTTGAATTCGTATATTCAAGGGCACGCGCTTCCGGGTATGAGTGATAGCAAACGCCTTAGTTCGCCCCCAGCTTTTATTTCGAGTTCACCTGGGCCTATCTCCTCTCGTACACCACCCCCACAAAACAACATTCATAATGCCCCCTCACCTAAACCACACTCTTCTCAAACACGCTCATTCTCCGGGTCCATGATCACCACGCCCTCCCTCGCACGTCCTGTCCAGCCACAGGCCGTTGCCCAGCCATCTCCCATTGCAGCTGCATCTACTATTCCATCTCCAGCTTTTCTCCGTGTCACACCGTCAACCCAAGATTTGCACCCAAGCTTAAGCAGGCTTCAAGGGAGGGGTTTTGTAGAACAACGCGTAAAAGCGACAACCCGGCTTTATGGGGAGAGCTCTCCTCAACCGAGAGATCGAAGTACAAGTTCAGGCTCCTCCGCTAAAAGACCAACGGTTTTGGACAGATGGCAACCTATTCCAGCATCGCCCTCGCCGCCTCCAACTAAACCTTCTGAACACCCTGCAGTAACGCAAGCCATATCTGTTCAACACGTGATCAAGCCGCATACCACGTCGCCTGGACTTGTAAAGCGCATAGTTAATGATGAGAAGCAAGAGGCAGCGGCTCCAATACGACTCCCTGGAATGGCTGCTCCTACATCGTCTCCACCCAAACAATGGTCACCCCCGGCTACAGTTTCCCCTACCAGCCCTACTAGTGCTCCGAGCGAATTTTCCGAAGCTAATCCAAAGCATCAGGGGAAGTTGGGTTCTGCCGCTCCATTGAGCCACGTGAGCGCACTCTGGTTTCGATTATATATTGTTGACATGGATGTTAGCCTACTCGCGATCGTGCTCGTAAGCCGCGCAAAAGACCAAACTCGTCGAACGCAATATCTCAGACGAAACCGTCAGGGGGCCGGACCTCGGTGCAGGATTTCCTTACAGGGACGCCTTGTATATCCATTCAAACCACAGACAATTTTCCAAGAGCAGGCGAGGTTACAGAACCTCAGCAGGACGAACATAAGTCTCCCCGTGTAGCGAAACCTCAGATCTCGTCTTCCACTGCAGATACTATCCAACGTTTGAAAGATACGTTGATTTATCAGCCTCCGCCCGAAGTTCGAGTTTCTACTCCTCCTCAGACATCAGAAGCAGGGCTTACGAACCATGTAAACTCTTCATCGCCCGTGGGCAGGCATCCCTTGCCTGGGACGGTTAACGTTGCTCCTAGTCCATTAATCGCCCCGCGCCCAACGATTCCCGCCAGCCCAACCTCTGAAGATACCTCGCCAACACCGTCACGGCATTCTCGTATACCAAGTACTGGGCAACGAGCCACCGTCATGGACGTTGCACAGGCTCTGCAACAGCATGAACAGCATATTCGTGAAACCTCCTGGACGCCGGAGCCCGAATCTGAGGAAAGACAAAATACACACACGGAAACTCTGGAAGAAGATGTTGAAGACACCCCTCGCACGGATGTTAAAGCTGTCATTGCTGGATGGGGCCGAAGTTTTGGGCCAGTAAACCAATCACCTGAGCGAAGGAGATCCAGTTATGATCGCTTTTCCGTTGCCACATTGCCTCCGCTAGTGGAAGAGAAAACACCTGTAGCAACACCCGAAGCCTCGTTATCGCGAGGTTTTACACAGACCGGATCACCACCGCCACAAGTTCAAGCTATTCACGAAAGACTTAAGGAATGGTCCTCCTCGGAGATGTCAGAGCCAAATGCCGTCATTTCGCATTCTACTTCAGAAGGTGAACTAGAAAATAAGTCAATTCTAAACACGGAGGAATCTTTGGTGCAGATAGGTCGGTAACTTTAGAAAATGAATATCTTTGTCTGACATTAGTTGAAAGAACACCAGGACAGACCTCCCCCTGCATTTAATCTCCAATCAATTTTGAAAGAAGTAGTTTTTCTTCCTGACATGAACTGTCAGACAATTTCAGTGGACATACTCTCGATAACCGGTCACACGGCGACCGCAATTACGAGGGAGCCCAACGTATTTTATGATACTGAGATTATTGCAGTGATCCATCGCGTGAAGGGGATGGTGACACAATTGGTGTCTAACAAGGTCTGGATTTGGCGAGGCAGGAACGCTGAGTTAGGAGAAAAAGAAGGACGTAAAGCACACGAATTAACGGAAAGGTTTGGTACTACCGCTGTGCGTGTTTGCTACACACTTTAGTCACTTTCTGGCTGAATAACTCTTTAATAGACATACTGCTCCCAAGGCTCTGAGCCACCAGAGTTTATCCACATCCTCGGAGGTGTACTGGCGATTCGGCAGGTGTGTGTGTAGTTTTCCCTTATATTGCGAAAGCTGGACTTCTTCATCCACATAAAGGGTACACGAGCGCATTGGTCGGGTGAGAATACTGCTATGCACCGCGTTCACTCTTCCGGTGATTCTATATTTGTGGATGAGTTAGACCTGGTAAGCATGCCAGTCACAAGATGATGCCCCCTTCCAGTAAATAAACCACCACAGAATATCTCAAATTTGTGCTCCGCCTTCAGTTTTTGCCTGTCTGTCCTAGATACATTATATGTCTGGCATGGTCGAGGTGCTACCGAAGATGAACGAAGAGTGGCCTCTGCCTATGGGGAGTCCTTGACCACATCTAAAGACATTATGGAGTTCGAGGAGGGAGCCGAGGATGAGATGTTTTGGATGGTCCTTGGAAACAACAGTTTTGCAAATGCTGACCATTGGAAGTTCAGACCGCAGTTGAACAAACCGGGAACTAGGCTTTACGCAATTGATTCCAGTAGGACGAAGACGCCGGTGACTTATTTTCACTTATATCTTCTTCACCTTACAAGTTGAACGCTTGTATCCAAAGGTGCAACTCATTCCAAGTATTATTGCCCATGAAATACCCGACGATGGAGTTTTCGTCGTGGACTGTAGGCTGGAAATTTACGTTGTTGTGGCTCCTAGAGCACGTGGCAAACGCACCGATATCCAGCTGGGTTTGTTTTTGGCGGAAGTGAGTCTCCACCACAGATTTTCATACTTACCAACCGTGCGCAGAATATTTCTGTGGCCGCAGCTGCACAACGACCATTTGACCCACCAATTCATATTGTTATCCTACCATCCAAGCTCCCTCTTGAACTGCGGGCTTCCATTCGTTTCTGTGACGAGGAGAGACTGGTAAGAAGCTGCATCTATCCGCCGTGCTGTCTTTTTCATTCTTGTTTCTCTCAGAATGGTGGCCCAGTTCCAAATCACATGAACCTAGTTCCTCTGGTCGAAGCAATGGACCATGTATGTTTGTCTCTTAACCTTTACGAAACATTCCTTACATAATAAATGCGTAGATGCAACGGCGTTCCTGGCCAAAGTCTTTGTTATCGGATCCTACTTTCTTACCTCTCGGAATAGACCCCACTATGTTCTGAGTCAATTCCTACCACAACGTCGGCCAACGTGTACTGTACTTTAGTTATGTACTTTATATAGCATTACAACACTACGTCACCATGATGTCATTTAGATTCACATGCGCCTGGCCATTTCAATTGTCAACTTCCGAAGACTCAAGTTATTCCCTTGAGATCAAAATGGTGAAGAGAGGTATCAAGTGGTGATATTCTAAGGACGCTAACACATTGTTGAAGTCGGACAATAGCATGATCCCACTCGGACCTGTGAAAGAAATGGATGCGGAAGGTCTTCAGGTGTTTGATGGTGTCAAACATGATATTTTGCACCGGGTAACGTAATTGACATATCTCCTATTCTTTTTTCTGACATCTACTCATAAAGATCTGGGCGCTGCACAAAGAGGACGCTGTCCACGATTTGAACGAAATACGGCAGCTGGAACATGTAAAATTTTACAAGCCTCTTGTTTACCGTGTACAGGAAGTGCCATATGGTGCGTGGTATTCAGTAAGACACTAGAGGATAGTGCTTACCATTATGACTTTAATTGCATAAAAAGGTGTCAACTTCTTCGGAAAGGTTCGAGGTGTTTCAAACCGCTCACTCGGATGTTGATTTTGAATGCCATGACCGCTGTTGACATTTTCAGATCCTGCTGGATGAAAAAGGTAATACTGTGCATGCCCGAGTCTTCCGTCCCTCAGAGGTGCGCGCACAGCTGCGATAGTCTTCCAACTAGTAATTCTGACTTTGCGCGTTAGAATACTGGTCCAATAAAGTTCCATTCAATCCACAACCGAGTGAAGGAAGAGGGGGGGGCTATATTCAGCAAGGAAGCAGAGATAATATACTTCGAAACCTGACAGTGGAACGGAAGTCGTGATCACTGTACATGTAGAATTAACTTGTACTGCCCATGTGCCCATTGACAATATCTTACTACTTTCAAGATATGAGCTTGTATCTCAATTCTCGACATCAAAAGTTGTGGATCATATGCACAGATGGCTGATTAAGATGGTAAAGTAGATCATGGTGTACAGTACATTTAGATACGTGATTGGAAATTAGCTCAGCCGTACCATCGCTCACCGTTGCGTTCTACAAGTTTGCGGTTTGGAATGATACAAGTGTCAATTTTGAATACATCTATTGCGTACTAATCGATAACATACATCAAAACAAAGAACGGGGGGGGGGAGGGAAGATGATGGTTACTCACTTTCCATGTCTCCATGTCCATTTCCAAGACTATCTGTTGTTTGCGGACACCATCATCGTAATCTTTTTGAACGGGTTGCTTGCACGAATCTGGGAGCGAAGACGTTAAGCAGTCTATCACACGTAAACAAAAGCCTACATATCATAGGTTCTCCTGTGTCCTCATCAAATTCCAAGCAACATTTGGCCTCCCTAATGAGGAAAGAAACATAAAATAGATTCTCGACCGTTTGGCCGAAATCGCCTGGGTTAACGACAAATTGGAAAAAATTCAATTTTTTCGTTTGCGAACGTAGGACTTTTTCAATCTGGCTTCCATGTGAATATGAAACATTGGACACAGAAAAGAGAACAGCACCATGGCTACGTTCTTGGTGGTTTCGTTTTCAGCCCTTTGAATGTCGTCCTCCGTTAGCTGAACGGGTCAAGATTAGAATATTGCAAGGACACCGCGTGGATAACCCGCCTGCTGAGGTTTCTGTTCCTTTTCCTTGTTCTTCTCGAATTTAGGGCGGTTGACCTTTTTGCGCTGCTTTTGCTCTGTTGACAATGGCCCCAACCTAAGGCAAACGTGGAAAAGTAAAAAAAAGTATATATTAAGAGATAGCACTCACATAAAATCCATCACTGGAACCCTATGGCTCTTCGCTAGCGCAAGACGTCCCACTTTCTCCCAGTCAAGTAATGAGTCTCCACCATCATCGTCATCTTCTTCATCTTCTTCCTGTTGCTCAACGCCTTCACTGTCTTCACGCTTCAATCCTCCCTTCCTACCTCCCATGTATGTTATCAGTTTTGAAACGAAATCATCCATGTCAAATCCACCAGCGTCACTCTTCATGGCCTTTGCTTTAGCCGCGCCCATGTCCGATGCCATCATGAGATAACGCGAGTCCAGAGTGGCCTCACTCGTATCCTTGACTGAACGAGGCATGTCTCAGTCGTTGGACGCGCCTATTTGGATTCAACGAACCTTTGCCAAAGAGACGGTTCCCTCTGACGAGCCCATTTTCAATATCGGAGATCTTGACGTTCTTCAGATTTGCCTTCAGTTCTGAGCGAACAACGCGTCAGCTCGTAATCAGAGAACTCAGGTGTGACTGACCGCTCGTTTCGTCAAGAAGGGCGCGGTAATCCCTCCGAATCTCGCGTTTCTCCTGGATATCTTGGTCGGGGTCATACGCAAGATCAGGCTTCTGACCTGAACCCTCGGCCTCATTGCCTGAGTCCTCTGCTTGGGAGCCATCGTGAGACATATCGAGGTTCTGAGGTTTGTGGCGCTCTTGATGAGGGCGGTGATGGACGCGACGCGACGCGTTCTACTTTATATTCAAACTCAGATGGATACTACAGTAATGACTACATCCCTCTGAATACTCTTTCCACCTTTCTTTCGTGTCTCAAGACACTGCGTGCTCAAGTCGTTGTCGTTGTTGTCATTAAACACCCGAGTGCACCGTCATGAGGTCTAAGTCTTCCTATACCCAGATCGCGTCTATTCCGAGTCGATGTACGATTAATTGTCGAATAATAACGTGCACATCCATCTTCAACCTCCAATCTCAAGCTAGATACGCCATTACATCCGCGAAGTCCATCCTCTCACGCGCTTTCCCCTTAGCTTCTCCTCGCCGCCGCTCCTCGGCCTCAATGGCCTGCCACGTATCGTAGTCAATCGAGGGTCCGCCCTGACTAAATAGCGGTGTTGCATTGAGGGCAGAGGGAGAGATTGTATCGACGAGAGGGAGGAGCGGGATGAGTGGCTGAGACAGGTCTGAGGGCAGTGTATCCGGGTCTGGTGTGCCTTTACTCCAATCTTGTATTATAGAGTCGGCAACGGCGTAGGCATCGAGCATGGTGCCGGCGAGTACGCCGTGTGCGCCGTGTGCAGCCCATCCGACTGCGTAGTTACGAGGCATATGTGGGATGCGGCCACCGGAGAGTGTAGGGATCGAGGTAAAGGCAGGTTGTGCGGTATCGCCGTCGCCAAATAGGGCGGCGTCTCCTGCGTATCCGAGGCTAGTGACGATAAGGTCGGTGTGGATGTCCCAGTTCTCCGAAGTGGACGTGAGGCGCTGAGTTGTGGGGTCCAGATGCGTTTTGGCGAAGTGTAGTGTGAGCTGATGGGGTTGGGCGTGGGACGGTGTTTGGACGGTATACCCTGTAGGGGCGCGCCAGAAATCGAAGCTGAAGGTCTTATCTGTGGTGCGAGCTTTGCTGCCTTGGCGTAGGAGCTTTATGACACGTGCGGTGCCTCTGCTCGCTTCAACTGTGCCATCCGCTGCCCATACATCATCCGGAATGGGAGACATCCGCGCCTCAGTCAAGTTCATCATCTCTCTGACCTCTTTCGCGGTGAACTTGACGCCTTTGGGCCCACGGCGCCCGACGATGCTAACATGCCGGAGGGTGTGCCACGCGCGTTCGAGAGCTAGGAGGACGGAGGTTGGGAGGTCGAGGGGGCGAAGGAGGAGAGGGGATGTGAGAAGGAGACGAGCGATGTCAAGGGAGACGTTTCCGTGTCCGATGAGGGTTATATGTCGAATGTTGGGAGGAATTGGGCCGTCTGATGCAGAGTAGATGCTACCAGGGTGCTTGGTGTACCAGTGAACGAGGTCAAGGGCCGAGATGCATCGGGGGGAGGTTGGGAGGGCAGGATGGAGAAGGGGGCGAGGTGCGCCGGTTGCGAAGACGAGGTGGGTGTAATGTGGCGCGAGAGTGTGAAGAGGGAGAGGAACAGCGTGCGAATGTCGGCGGGAAAACAGGTCGGATTTCGACAGTGTCCCCGCCGTCGGCGGCGGCGGGTACGGTTGTGGATGGGCGGCGACATTGACGTTGCCAAAAAATGTGACACGTGGATCAGCAGCCGCATTGTCAAATTTGTGTGTGCAGTTCTACTGCGTGCGGACGGAAGTGAGCATGCAGCGCAAAGGTGAGAGAGACCGTACCTTGACTTCTGGATGGTCAGGCGCAACACCATATCTGACAAGACCGTGCGGCGCCCATAGCCTGTCGTAGATGTGAATACGAAGATCGTGCATTGCAGGCAGCAGCTGCAGAATGCGAGAGGTGACATAGAACGCAGCTGGGCCACCTCCAACGATGGCCAGCTTGAGGGGCGCCATGAAAACGAGCAGGTCACGTGGTCAGGCTCACGTGATGCCATCCTATTCACGTCGCCAACGGCCCAACGCTGGCTTTGGAGGCTCCTACTATCGGGTGACAGGAGTTTAAAATTCCCCACAAAATATTCCCTAGGGCCGTCAATTGTCCTTGAACGATCCTGGAAAAAAGATTGAACATTAGCTATTTTGTATAAGATTAATACTATGGGTCTTTCCGATTTTTTTTTGTTCACGTGTTGAAGTAGGAGTCGAAATAGCCCGCAGACCAAGTGTTTGAATCAGATGCCGGGCTATTTGGTCACATTTGGTCACGATTCGTCACAAAATCGTCACACAGCACATCGGTATTAAACCACGCCTGCCGGCTGAGGCACTTTTATTACATGGATAGTGACACACTATGTAAGAATTACATGAAGTGTGAGCAGTGTACAGAGAATTCAGAATGAGGAGTGTGTGAAACAAAAAAAGGACAAAAGTTCTTGTGGGAGGTGTCTAGAAGTGGTGTGGATAGCTCTCCTGCGTATACCTGGCACCTCCGGTGCCAGGCTCTGAACAAGTGGTGGATGGGCCGGGGAGAAATGAACCCATGGTAAATGGGTCAAAGATGGATGCGGTTGCAGGGGTGACACCCTCCTCCTCGGTGCCGGGGTGCACCACGCTCGCACTGGAGCCCTGGAAGGCTGGGGGGGGATGCTGGAAGGCTTGGGGGGGGGGGGGGAGGGTGTACGAGGGGTGGGCGTGGGCATACTGTAACGACCACACTAGGTCCATCGAGGGCGCATGTGCGTATGCACCTGTATACATGGGCGAGAGGTTTGGGGCAGGCTGGTGCGTAGGCCTGTGGGAGATGTGGGCATAGGCTCCCTCCCCTGGGACCGATGTGATCGACAACGGTGTGTTACGCTGGCCGATCGCGGGTGTGTCCCAGGCGCTCTGAGGCGCAGGTGTGTTGAAGGGTGAGGGGGGGAAATGAGAGGAGAGGGTAGGATGGGCAGGCGGGGCGAGGCCTAGATGGTGTCCATCTGGCACCGCAGGTTCTGTGAGGGGTGAACCACTAGGTGCGCTGGGGGGGTGGAGCCGGAGCTGGAGCCTGTCGGTGGGGCAGGCGGAGCGTCTCAGGGGCGGGAGCCACCACACCACCGGAAGAACTGGCCGGCGATGCGGTGGCTGCACCACTCGAGTGGTGCGTCCTGTGGGCCTTACTCACGTATAGACCTGTGAAGCGGGGGTGCTGTGCAAGCTCTGGATGGGCTTGCATATGGTCCTTAATTCATGCTTGCAGTTCGATGACCTTGCCATTGTCGTCCAGCTCAAGTGCGAGTGCGAGTGAGTGCAGGTTGTCCTTCTTTTTGTAATATGTGAGCGGTTGGTCAAATACCTGTAAAACCGCATTGTGTATACAAGTCGTAGTACATGCACGCTTGGCCTTCTCTTTCTCCTGGGCCTTCATGGCCTGCTCAGCCTCGCGCGCGACCCTCTCCTCCTCTTGCTTCTCCCATTCGGCAAGTCCTTCTGGGCAAGTCAATACGCGGGAGTGGATGTTAACCCCACATGCCTTCTTGCGCTCAGCCTTGAGCGAGAGCTGGAGGCAGAGGTTATCCGCCTCCAGCTTCTGGATGGTGGCATGGGCTTCAGCGTGATCAGCATGCAGAGCTTCCATGGCCCATTCGACGCGCGAGAGTTTGAGCGCGGCTTTCGTGGCGGCATGTTCCTCCCGCTCGAGGGCAAGCTCTTGTTCCCACATGCGGATTTGAGCAGAGGACACCACAGAGACACTGTGCGGTGATGGGACCGATGGCTGGGGGTTGGAGCGTGTGTGCGAGTAGGGTTTGATGAGTTCCCTGGTCACACTCCGGGTTCCGTGGCTGTGTGCCCAGTTCGAACCGTGCGATGGCCCGGGATAGGGGGCGGCTGATGTGGGGAGGTCCAGGGCCATGTGACTGGTCCCCAAGTTGATGCCGTCTCCATTTGTGGATGTAATGTCCACAGTAGATGGTGGAGTGGTGGAGGTGAGGGCACAGGCCCCGGTGATGGTGGGGCACTCGCAGGGGACACACCAGTCATAGGGGCTGCTGGTTGTGAGGGTGACAGCCCAGGCAAAACTCCAAGGCTTGGGAGTGAGTCACAGACAGAAATTGTTGGCTCCTCGTCCATGGCGATTGCACCGTTATTGGAGTCAGATGACACGGCCACGTAGTCCGCATCATTTGAACCATCAGAGTCTAGGTCAATGGCATGTATGGTTAGCATGGGTGCACTTGGGACACTCGGCTCAGCTCCCCCAGCCATCTCATCACCCTGCATATTGGTGTCGCTGTTGCTTTCACTGTCCGTCATCTGAGCGCTCTCCAGAGACGAAGGGATGTATGGGAAACCCACTGGCCCTCTCCTATTTGGAACCCACGCCAGACTCGCAGCAAAATCTTCATTGGTGAAGAGATCCGGATTAAAAGGATGGATCCCCGTTTTCCTGAAAGCTGAAGCGATGCATTTTTTTGTCATCGAGCTCTTGCGTACCTCTAAATACTCCTTCACCACCATGGAGGTAGTGATTGACGACCCTTCGATTGCGGCAGCTTGTGAACGACCTGCCCAGGCCGTTTGCACAGGCCCAAATACACCAACGTCAAGAGGCTGGAGGTGGTCGGTTGTATGGGGGGGAAGTGAGAACAGAATTATAGAGGCCTTGAATGCGGCGTCTTTCAGCTCATCTGTTTCATGAGATTTGTGGCCGTCAGAAATTAGAAGTATGGGCTTCCCTGACATATTCCGTGCTTTTGCATATTTCAGGAAAATGTCAGTGAACCATTCTAAATAGACCTTTTTGTCAGTCCACCCGGCTGGAGTTGTAGTAACACTGTATCAATGATTAGCTCCCACATGAGATAAAGCTATCCCATAAGACTCACCCACTCAATCCGTCAGCCTCCTGCTCCCACCACGTGCCCGGCCGACTACCATTGGGGAGCACCATAAGGGCAGGTACTGCCATTCCGTCTGCGCACACGGCCTCCAGTACAGTGACCAGCTGCAACGAGTCTGATCGCTTGACCATCTTCTGCCGCATCCCTCAGGGGAAAATGAATTGAGTCGCAATGTGTTTCCTTCCCCCTCCCAATTGTAGCCCCTTCTCATCCTCATTGTAGATATTCTCTGGAGGAATGTCATACCGTGTAAGAATCTCCCCAAGCATCCGAAAATGATTCGTGATGATTGGTTTGCTAAAGGCTCTCGCCCTCTTTGGGTCAAGTCCATGCCCTTTGCCAGCCTCAAGTTCTGCTGCATGTTTCTCAAGAAAGCGGGAGACCCATTTTTGCCCGGGGGTTCTACTGCCAGAAAGCGCAACCACCTGCTTGGTGAGAGTCTCATGCGTATATGGCTCACCAAGTTGTGCCTTATGCTTGCACCATTCAATCAAGACCGCCATCTGTGCATTAGTTAGCAGTTGTTGCTTTTCATGGGCATCTCGTGGTGCTTGGTGATTTCCTTTTAGCCGGTTGCGCATTGTTGTGTATTTAACCTTGAAGGGCTCAGCTGTGCCAACCATTGTTTTATAGATGCCAAATTCGAAGGTGGCTTTTGCTTTCTGCATACGCAATTCCGAGGAGCCTGAAAAGGACCCAGTGGACCCCTCCGACTCAGGCATGGGGGGAGGAAATGATGGTGGAACCCAGCTGGCCACATTCAGGTGGAGCTCAAGCCAGCGCTTGTCACGCCAGGCTAATTAAGCCTGCGTGACAGGGACCTATTGTTCCCTGTCATTATGTGCTCACCGGCTTTCAAAATGAACCTTTGGAATTTTTAAAAATGAATAAATAATACCAACCCTGCAGTCAGTAATGCTCTTGTACTCACCAATTGGTCAGAATCTCCTGAGTTGGCCCACCTATGACCAATGTGACGTGTCCAACACGTCGGATTCACGTGGTAAAAGCTTCTTCACGTGTCGAGGACCAGAGTAGATGTATTCCCACATGTTCAGCTATCCACCCTCGTCCCAAACGTCTTCGTGTCGCTGCTGGAGCAATTTTATTCAAACACCTGTCCATTTCAAACTCCCGTCACGTGATAGTACATACAGTGCGACTCCTTGCATCGAAATACAGGCGATAATGACCGTTCTACCTGAAATAGGGAAATTCCCAGTTGCTCACAGACAGTGCTCACTCTATCGCTACTCGGTCCTCACGCCACGTTTCCCCCACTCCCACCCTCATATCCAAGCCCTATAGCCCTCACAACTAACAAATCCATCCTTTCCACGAACCAAATCAACGTACAACATTCCCACAGCAGCCCAAGAAGCTCAAAAGAATGGCTACAGAGTCAATACCACCATGACATTCAAGTTCAACTCAGTGCACTTCTTGCTGCGCGAACATCCGGAATCCATTTCGCACACAGGTATGCAATTCCGCGATGAACGGGGCAGTGTGATTTATGGGTTCCAGTACTCTGGCATAAGACTTGGCTCAGCTGACTCGGACGTCGCTCGCACTCGATCAGGCTCAAGACCAGAACTTGAATCTAACTTCAACCGTATGAAAGGGACGAGATCTCAAGAGAGGTAGCTCGTGCACTCGGCCATGCTTCCTGTCGGGCGTCAGCTGGGGGGGTCTTGAAGGTTATAGTTTCAAAGGCAAGTTCCTCCAAGGTCTTACCTTTCTAGATCCGGGCCACGGATGTGCTCAAACAGGAGCGCTACGAAACTTTGCCAGGGATGATGGGCACCTGGAAGCACTTGTTTGCGGATAAGGATAGGACAAAGGAAGTCCTACCTATGGCACTCGTGGGCACAAGTTGTGCCAGATGAATGGGACGATGTAGTAGTTGCAGAGATCTCTACTTTTGATATAGGTTTTAGTTATACTCGGAGACATCTGATTGTACTTCCTTTCCTAAGGGCTTCAAGCCTAAACGTAAACTTTTGAGTGAGCTTGCCATTGTAGCGAAAAGATGATGCCGTAGATCGAATTAGAGCGTCCATACGGCCTGGGGCGGTTGGTTAGTGCCAGGGCTGACCTGGCCTGTGTTTCAAGTCTTGTTTCAGCCAGACGTGTCCATGGGGACCCACGTGTTAGCTTGGGAGGGTATTAACCGAATGGATACCGTAGAATCAGCTTGTTGAGCTCGACGAGGACGAGGACATCCGTGCAACGTACTCGCAAGTCTGCTCCTCGATGCGTCGTCCAATCTCACCTTCGCCTCGCCGTTCTCAAGACACTAGACCAAACACACCGCCACCGGTTGCACAGCTCCGCAGAAGTTCCAGTGACGTTTCATACCGTCCCAACAGGCTCTTGGCGAAGCTGAAGAACGCCAGCTCGTCGAGCTCCAGCAACGCCAGTGCTGGTGTCCCTAAGCTTCAAGTACCGTCACATACGAGGACAAGTTCCATTCCGAATTCAGCGCTCACACCTCCAGCGTCTTCTCCAACTAGTCCTCCCGCCTCGTCGAAAGTTAGCACCAGTCCCAAGGTGAGTCACAAAACGTAAGTGTTGACAACGCTTTCGTTAATCTCGGCTCGTGGTAATGCTAGAGCGCTCGCGACATGCATCGTCTCGGTGCTATCCCTGCGCAAGTTGCTACTCTTGCTCCACCAATGGCCAACCCAGCGTCTGCATCCTCTCTCTCCCTCGCGTCCACTCTCACAAATAATACGGCTTCCCCCACGCCATCTACAACAGATCCATGGCATATGCTCCATGTGCACGTGCTGCCACTCTTCAATGGCGAGCCACTCAGAATGCCAATGTGAGTCGCGTCGCGTGTTTGATGTGTGGTTGCATGTTATTGAGAAAGGTTTGCTGTGAATATAGAGAGGAACTGAATCAGCTCGTGAAGAAACACATTTCTACTGTCGTGTCGCGCTCTCTTTCGCGCGCAATCACTTCATTGGAACAGGACATCACTGCACTTCTTGCCAGAGGGATGATCACACTGAACGTGAAGTTATCCGAGTTGGATGATGAGAAGCTGCTTCCGCGTTTAGGCGAAGTTTGGGAGTTCTTCTGGCATGGAATATTACCATATGTTGAAGGGGTGCGGGATTTTTTGCTCTACAACCACATGTTCTCATCTGTTTCCAGGTGTTTCATCCACTACAGACAGATAAACTCGTTCAGTCGCTGTCGCGCACGCCCAAGTCAAATCGACCATCTTCGCCCACATTACAGGAAGACGCACCGTCCGCAGCCTCACAATCCATTGACGTGCGTCTTCTTGCCCTGCGTCAATTCCGAGACTCTATTTTGTTACCAATATCTACGCGGCTGCATACACTTCTCAGCACGTCCCAAAAAGATTCCATACCAGAAGGCTCTCGATCCCAATACCCAAAATTGCAACAGATGTAAGCTATGTTATCGTTCTTGTGCGCACCAGTCTAAGTACACTCGAAATCTAGGCTGCTCGTGTTAGTGGCCACTTCGCACCCTTCTCACGCCGTCACATCGCCTCCGCCATCACCGACACAAGGTGAAAACGCAGTAACACACTTATTGCGTGCAATTCGCAATCCACGAGTAGTGGCTCCCCCCCGACCGTTTAGCGTCGCACGACTGCCTTCATTCTTTTCTGCGTCAGCGCCACGTGACCGAAGGGGACGTATCGCACGCAAAAGCGTCCATCATACCACCTTGAATCTCAAGGGCGTTGCTCTTCGGGAACAGAGTCCTGATGGTTGGGACGATGAAACACCACGCAATGCAGGGTTTGGAGATGATCGAGATCGGGAAAAGGAATTCCTAGAATCCCTTAGAAGCCCCGGGTTGGCAGCAGAAGAGGAAGGCCGTGTGGAGGGACCCACAGGCGGCTGGGGTTTAGGGCGAGGTCAGGAACAGCAGGGAGAGGAGGATGATGATGATGATGAACCACTAGATTGGGATCAAGCGCAGGGTGTGGTGGAAAGGATGGTGGGTCTGCGAGGATGAATCCTCTTATACTTATTGCGATGTGATATTATTCATGTACGTTTATTTTTGGGAGAGTCAAGATTCATCTGGCATGTCCCGTCGCTGCAGCTGCATCTGCAGGACATGAGACCAATCCCAACCTGTTGGACACCCTGCTAAAGCGTTCAATCTTCAGTGCTTCAGCTTTAACATTTACCTATGGAAATAGACGACGCTGAAGGTGCTGCGCAACCGCGCAGTCGCGGGTCATGATATGGCTTATGCATGGTTCCTTTAGGCCCACTTCATCTGTTACCCAGAGTCGAGACCGCTAATCGAGGCAGGTCGACAAATTGACTCTACCAAGAGGCATCGGCGTAGAAGCCAGGCGGTGGAGATGATCTGGTTCATATCTGTCCTGCGTGGGGTACGATGAGAGCTAGCGAAGAGCACATACCTTCAAGTTGATAACGCGAGTGGAGCACCTGCCATTCAGTCTTTTTATGACACGGTAAGACGATCGTCGCTTTGTCACTTTGGACATAGTCATGTATGGTTATGACCTTGACACATAAATTACATAATGATATGAAAAGTTTAACTTAAAGGCATGATGCATGAGGCGTCGATGGCGCGTCCACAGCGCGCCCACCGTGACGGTAATCCACAGACCACACCGACGTCACATAATTTTTGACTGACGTCGTACTTGCATCAAGTTTCTGGCGAGGTTATATTATAAATATGGAGAGGGAATAATATTTCTTATACCATTCACTTGCAAAAACCATGGCAGGTAAGTCATTGCCACCATTGTCCCTTCGTCTCTTCGTCTTATCCGCGACAGAATTACATCACACTCGCGTTGTCGCTGGGTAGGAATGGTGTCCATCATCTTCAAAGCATTCATCTGATGCATGCACTAGATACAAAGCTGCTCTTCATAATCCAAGAACCTCTGATGTCGCCAAGGAACATGCTCGCCAGCAGTTAGAAGTACTAGAGGGTTATGGCAGCGATGAACAGAAAAACGAGCACAACAACCGTGTCTTGGGAGGTATGCCACAGAACAATCAGTAAAATGGTTGGACTAATCGTTGCACGTATCATTGCCAGGATTTAAGGCAACTTTAAGCAGTGAGTGTGCTGTTAATGACCTCAGCCACATGCTCTCATAATGCCTGCCAGATCCCAACACCTCCGAGGAGGCCAAAAAGCACGCACGAGAAGTGCTAGAGTCTGCGGGTATTGACGCGGGTGCCGGCGACGTTCACGTCCCGGAAGTATCGGACGACCAGCACACGAACCGTGTGCTTGCAGGTTATAAAGCCACGCTTCACAGTGAGTTCACCGTTTCTCGACGTGAGCCTGGTATGCAGTCGTTGATACCTACATCCTCCACAGATCCGAACACAAGCGAAGATGCAAAGGCAAATGCACAGAACATACTTGAGAAGCAAGGCGCAATCTGAAGAGATCTGCAGTTAAAAGAGTTGTGTAAGATATATGTGTATGCTTGAATAAAAGGTCGTGGCACATAGACATTTGGGTAAACAAGCGCGGAACTTGAAAGTGTTGTGGTAACTTTGGCATGAGCTGCAGCATTCGATGTTTAACGTCAAGATATCCTCGACAAATGAATTTGAATCGCTTGAGGCGTTCTTTTACTGTTCTAGCACTAGAGTCTTCCGCCGATGATACTTGTGCCGCTATTGTGACTTCACGTCGTGAAATTCTGTCAAATGTGGTGATGAGACAAGACGACGTGCAAGTTCTCTCTCGCTTACCTCCCGCAGAAACAATTTCTGACTTCTTTGTTGGCTAGGCATCAGAAGCTGGGAGGTATTCATCCTCGTGAAGCCATTGCTTGCCACCAGGTGGGATGTTTTATCGTTCGGAGGTGAAGTATATTGTTCAAGGCCTAAGCCTGCCATTAGAGAAATATGGTAAGGGAAACACCCTTACAAAGTATCCCACATATGAACTAACTTGGTACTGGTTCGCGCACTGGTTTACTCGTCTATTCAGCCTGGAGCCATTCGAAGGGCACTGTCCGAGGCTCAATTGTCGATCATGGATGTGGACGGGATAGCCTTTACCCGAGGCCCTGGCATGTCCATTTGGATTATTTTCATTTAAATACTAACTTCACTTCGCTCAGGTATAGGAGGCTGTCTCAGTGTTACCTCTAATGCAGCCAAAGGTCTCGCTGCAGCCCTCGAAAAGCCCCTGGTCGGCGTGCATCACATGGTCCGTTCTTCTTTCCCTCTCCACTTCTAGTTTTGCCAATGACTTTAGTCAACGTTTTAGCAGGCTCATGCACTCACACCATTTCTCTCACTACCAGTCGCAGAAGCTCCCATCTTCCCCTTCCTGTCGCTCCTTGTGTCCGGAGGACATACTCTTTTACTTCTTGCAGAGTCCTCCACACAGTTCAAAATACTTGCCACAACGTTGGATTCCTCGATCGGCAACTCGTATGACAAGGTTTCGAAACTACTCGCACTCCCATGGGGCTCCCGTGGGCCTGGGGCGGCGCTTGAAGAGTTCTGCTTGGATCATCCCCAAACAAATCATTCCAAAACACTCGAACCTACATCTGTGCCACCGGAATTTACTGAGAATGTGATATCCTTCCCGAAACCTCGACCTGGGGAACTTATGTTCTCATACTCGGGTTTGTACTCGGCTGTTCGGCGTTATATTGAAGCAGTCCCTTCTGGAGAACTTACTTTCGAGCATCAAGCACAAATTGCATGGGCATTTCAGCATGCTGCTGTGGATCAACTCAAAGAGAAGGTCCGTCTAGGGCTGAAGTGGTGCTCGCACCGCGGAATAGCCGTTAGACACCTTGTTGTCAGTGGTGGCGTGGCCAGTAATGAGCTTCTCCGAGATGGGTGCATAAAGACCTCCAGCTGATAGTGTGCTCGCTGACGACAATTCAAGTTTGCGTAGTTGCGTGATCCAGAGCGATGCACACTTGCCAAACACCATCTCAGTGGTATTTCCTCCCATCGCACTTTGTACAGGCAAGTGCAGTTCACGCATTGTCTTGTGGTTTGTGGGTTCATAATAGCCGGCCTTCCAGATAATGCGGCCATGATCGCATGGACAGCCATGGATCGTTTCAAGCGGAACGACCATGATCCATACGAAATTGAACTACGTCCTTCATGGAGTATTGAGGACTTACATTTATAACGAACCACAAAATCTGGTAATGATATATGGGATCCGTACCGAGTCATTCTCCAACCAATCCTAGCTTATCCTGTGCGAGTCTGACAAATGTTTGAACACAAAAACCTCAGCACTCTTTTCCCTCAGACTATCGCCAGATCCTCGAATTTCACCACTAGTTTCTCAGTATCGTTTTCACCTGTCTTCGTGGGTCGTGCCGCGTAGATCCCGACCGAAATCTGACCAGTCAAATCCTCCTCCTCCTTGAATGCCCATGTTATCTCTCGGACCGCTGTTCTCCTTTCACCTTCTACCAAATACACGAAAAGACTCGTTCCAGTTCCCTTATCCTTGTTTACTTCTTCTCGCTCGATTTCCAGTGTGATCTTGGTTTGACCTCCGGGCGACGGGAGTAAACTCCAATCTGCAGCATCCCGTGCGGCAACGGTAGACACGTATGGTTTGCCATCAACGAACTCGATTCCTGACTTCACCCACAATGTACGTGACGGCCAGCCGGGAAGAAACAAGACGAGGCCTCCCTGATCATATAGACGTGTCCAGTTGGCGGAAACCGTGACGCGCGCGCGTTTGAATTTCACAGCAGGGAAGTAAGCAACCCAACACGGTGCGTTATACACATCTGTGGATGGGGGTTTGCGCCAAAGGTCTGTGCCAGGAGCTACAGTGACCTCAATAGTTTCATTCAACTGGTCATTGGTATTGAGCGATGGGGCGTTAATGGGGGTGAGCTTCATGGTGCTTGTAATAATGACCATCGACTAAAATATATGTACTTGCAAATATCCCTGGGAATCGTCGTCTGACTCGCCACGTGGTGAATCGGAAAATGCATTTCCTCATACGTACTTCCATGAAATCAATTAATTAAATATGCACTATAGTTATTATACAACAGGCTATTCTACAGGTGTGTTTACGATATGGTGTCCCTCTTTCATAGCATGGCCTCTTTCGACTTTTTTGGGATCCTTACGTATCTTTCCCGCAAGTATCGTGACCTCACCCTTGAGCTTTTGCTTGAAAGAGGTCTGTAAAGAGCCATTAGCAAATTATCCTACCCTCTCAATCCGGAAGATCTTACTTTCTTATGTTTCTCATGATTGGAGTTCGAACTCGAGCCTGAGTCTGAGCTGACAGTGTCACTTTCGTCAATCTCCTCTCCACGCATATTCTCTGTTGCAGATAAATCCACCCTCGACCCCGGGGGTGTGTAGGCATGATTAGGTGAAGTCCGAGCGGGCTGCCTCTTATTCTGGTCTGTTGCATATGTAGTGTCGTTATACTGTTTGCCATCTTGTGGGAGCATGTTGGTGTTGCCGCCAGGCGGAGGCAGCGGCTTGTTTCTATTCATCTGAATGGTGCTTTCGTCGGCTGCATCCGTCTTAATATCATATGTGGAGCTAGACGTCCCAGGTGACTGCTGGTTGACTTCTGCCTGAGGGTTCTTCAAACGGTGTAGATCTGTGCCATCATGATGAAGGGAAGGTACAGGTTGGAGGTACGAATTCAGGAACTGCTGAGCGGTCGTTGTGGAAGCAGTACCCGGTCCACCAGGTTTCATGTCTGACTCGGAGGCTTTTTAGTCGAAATGAACATAAACGTTCAAGGTAGTCTTACTTGTTATGGGTTCTGTGCTATGGATATCGGTGACAGCTATGTCTTGGCATATGGTAGGTTGCGTCAGTGCATCTTCTCTACCTACATCGCTGCCTATTTTCTGTTCCGGTACACGCTCCTCAGGGAGCTTCGCTAGGCCCACTTCAGACGACGAGCCTGGAAGAGAACCGACGCCAGCTGCAAGGGGTTCTGATCTGCTTTCCTCCGAAGAAGGATTTGTAGAGTCGTTGTGGACAGTCTGTGTATTAGCTTCAGTCCTGTCAGTACATTTACTGTAAGGCGAGATGTGCCGAACACTTACATGTACTTAGCACGCCAACGCCCTCCAGCACGCCAAAGACACTAGCAGGAAGATAGTCTTTCGCTGTTTGGCCAACATCCGCGAGAACGCCACCTATAATTGAGGAGGAGCTATCTGCTTCGATTTGATCTGGTGTACGACCATCCTTCGAGGAACCGGAAATGGAAGAGTTGGTTGTTTCGAATTCTGTTTACACGGGCTGAGTCATTGAACGGTTCAATAATAAGCTTCTGAGTCGCACTTCTTTCCAGGGATGCGCCTGTCTTTTCGTCTCCAAGAGGATCTTTTACACCGGAGAAAAAAGGAATATCGGTTGTTGAAGATGCCATGTCGCGCTATTCACTTGGTGGGCTTATTGAGAAATTACTGGAGACCGCAGGTTGAACATGACTTTATGGGATTGACGCGGGATCATGGGGCGCGATTGGGGTGTTTTGCAATTAGATGCATGACGTAGAACTTTTCGATGTGACGCATCCTGGAGCAATACCTAGATCCATCGTTTGATGCACCTTAGGCACGCATGCAATTCTCTGAGACGAAGAAGGAAGACAGTCATGGGGGCAACCCTGAAGGATCACGTGCTCAACCACTGTGTACGCGTCCTTAATGTCCATTCGATTTTTCAATAATTTGAATAAAACTCAGTCAAGCTCGGACGGAACATCTCATAATCAACGAACTTAGTGCCTGCAATTAAATCAGAAAAGACATGAAATTTTCTACGGATAATGGGTATGCGGGTGAGATATAACAGTGAGGATAGCAAGGATATGCAAATGTAAGTAAATGGGCAAGTCACCCTTTTTATGGTCACCAACCCACTGGTCCTTCAACATAGGGTTCTAGTCGAATCCCTGTTTCTCCTTTGATTTTACGGACGATCCAGCGCTCAAGATCGTACATCTCGTACGCCGCTTGTGCGAGCTTCGCAGCACGGATGTGGTTCGGCCGACTGTTTGCTAAAATAGCATGTTGACGAGATTGCCATATGCAGGTGGCGAGGTTGAGTCCCGTATCCGGAGAAGGTACGCCATACCAATACATAATGAGCTACACGAATGAGGTCAAGCTGTGAGTGGACAAATAACTAATTAAGCGTACTCCGCCATTTCGAACAGCTTCTTCGTGGGCCGCCTTATCTGCTTCATATAATGCTAAGATAAAGGGAAGCCATTTCAATAAAACACTATTGTCACATTTGGAAGTAGAACTCACGACCTCCGTCACTGCCGTCCTTACGCAGGCTACGAAATGCTACGCAGTACCACTCTCGCTCTACATGATACAATAAGAGTTCGAGATAATTTGGGGAGGGGTATAACATAACGTACCATCCTCCTCTGGTAACTGTAATTGGTCCCAATGGAACGCAGATGTATAGGGTCGAGCAGCGTACTGGTCATCTATTGGTCTAAAATAATGAAGTGCGCGATGAAGGGACAGACTGGCTGGGTCAATGTCGGGGAGTCGCGTCTCCGTGATCAATGGGGGGTGATGAAGAGATGTTTCTAATTGTGGAGTTGGATACGATGCGGGAAGGGATGAGAGGAGCGGGGGCAAATATAATATGGGCGTAGACGTCCCAGGCTCGAATGTAGGGATATTGTGAGGGTCTCGCGACGAATCGTGGTCAGAGCGTGATAATAACTCTGCAGGATGGTTGGGAATAGTGAAAGTAAGGCCCGGCATGTTCGCGCTATACTTCAGAGGGTTAGTGGGAGGAACTAGTGTAATACATGGATGCGAAGCCAAATTTATAGGGGAGACCGGTTGACATAGTGTGTACGTATGAGGATAGATTGCGTGCTGCAGCGTCAGGAAATTACTATTTGAAACCCCACTCGAGAGACGCCACATTAGTCAGCATTCGATCCTTCACCGGTCATGGCGGCCGCCGCGAGAAACGCAGCTAAGTCTGCAGACCATACTCTCTATCATCTAGCTCCCCAAGGTTTCTGGAAGAAATTCCGTATGTTCCGCTCATAAGGATATAGCTAAGCAGCTCATGCTCACCTTCATGGGTATAGGTGATGTGGTTGCCGTGAATTCCGAGATCTCCTCTGGTGTCCCTATCGTAGTTCTACACAGATATCCTCAGCCTGGTTCGCGCCCAGAGCTCTACTCCACCCCGGCTACGAAAGGTGGGTGGCCTTTCCCAACGCTATCTACACCCCAAGTTGAATCAATGTCACGGTAGCGTCCGACCCGGCACAGAACCCTTACTGGAAACGCGATGTACGGAGAAACTATCCCCGACTATCTGTAGTCACACAGGCACAACTGTCGAAATTCCTTCTTCAGTCTCCCAATCTGCAGGCGTAAGCACCTATCCCTCAAGGCTTTTCTTGGTTCTGACCATAGATTCTTTATCAGCGTGGCCCCCTCGACCTCTGCTTCCGCAGCTGACGCTTCTGAACCGACATCCGTTGCTACTGCACCTACATCAAAGGACCTCACACAAGCTCTAGAGATTCTTTCTGCAGCAGGCAAATCCGCTTTTACCGACGCCTCACACATTCCTACACCAGTCTCCAGCTATAAGAAATGGATTCCCGAATACACTGAAGATGCTCCTCATGATCCAAATTCTTATTTCCCGATGTCTCTAGTTAAATGAATAGATGGGAGGGGGCCGGTATTGTAAATAGGAAAGGTATATCACCTAGTCGCGCAGTATTCATTTTGTGTTTTGCCCGGTTGAGTCACTGAAAGAATGCTAACAGACTTGAGAAAATGTCCTAGCCATTTCACGTAAGGAGGATATAACGATAAAGTGATCTAAGTAAGACTTCGCTAAACATAATATCCTTTCTTTCGGGTGATATAATCTTTACCTCAACCTCGTCTAAGATCTCTTACACAATCTCAATAGCCGGCAGCCACCCCATTCTTCCGTGAATCGCTTGCCGCTGTGACACGGCTGTGAGACCAATATCAGAGGTGGATGAACCACTCACCGAATATCATTCCATCTTTGGCCAGGATCGCCTGAACGGCTGCAGCCACCCGATTGATGTCTCTCACTTCAAAGAATCTTAGCACAAGGTAAATCAAAACAGGAGACCAGGACTGGCCTGTAATATTGTGACCTCTGGCTTGTAGTGCGTCTACGCTTTCCTGATCAAATGTGCTGTCCATATCTACGTTCAAGGGAAACAACTGGTTGTGAACTCGCGGCCCTTCTACCGCACTGCTGATATCGATCCAATCATCGTTGGCTTGTTCTGCGGCTGACATCGCCGAGTCAGCACCTAGGATCACTTCTGCAACAGCACCAAATATCCTGGCGCCTCCGGCACCTCCTGCAGCAAGATAGAAAGATCCATCTGCGTGTTCGATTATCACTGGGGACATGGACGAAAGCGGTCGCTTTCCTGGTGCTGGGTAATTGTCTACACCTTCGAATTAGGAATGCAATATCATTGCGAGTTGAGGTGGGCTCACACGGAGACGGCCAGAGACCATGCGTGTCTGGTTGTCCCGGTGTCGAAAAGTCACTGAGTTCGTCGTTGAGAATGACGCCAGTGACAGGATCAAGGATCTGAGAGCCGAATTCACTGTTTACCGTGGAAGTTATTGAAACAGCCATTCCGGATGCGTCTACAACTGAGGAGTGCGACTTGGGGTATTCGAGACGGTCGGTTTGCTGCGAGAAATATAAAATACAACCACACGTACCGTGCCATGGTCTATGACGATGTCGTAAACAGGGTTATAATATTCTGGTGTGTGAGTGGTATCCTACAGTCGAAGCAATGAATTAAAACCTCAAGGGTGGGAATTCACTCACGTCGGATATATTCAGGAAGATGTCGTCTGCGTACGCTTTGGTGGGGATCTCGTCGATACGAGCCCTGTCAGCTGTGTCATTGACAAACGTTGGGTCACCAATCTTGGTTCTGGGTGCACAGGGAACCATTTATCCAGACCATCAAGCGGTGACCCTGATCATACCTTGCTGCATGACCAACTTTGGGATTCCTCTCAGCAAAATGTAACCCGATTAACTTGATATGGTGCAGCTCGCTTACACTTTATTGTTTCCACCAATCGGTGTAGCTTCAACCCCTTGTCCACATCATCATCAAAACGCTCGAGGAGGTTGAGCATATGAAGTAGCACGGGGCCGGAGCTGGGAGCATGAGTAGTATAAACACTCCGGTTTTTATAGGACCCCCGTAGCGCAGGCGTCACTTTTGGTGTATACCCTGCAAAATCGTCCGCGGTGAGGACTCCACCGTTCTCATGGATTTTCTTGAGCAAAGCATTCAGGATTGGACCCTTCACTGAAATCAGTCCAAGACTCTGGTCGTACATCGTATCTAAATCGTACCTTGTAGAAAGCCTCTGCGCCTTCTTCTGCAATGGTATGTAGAGTCTGAGCAAGGCTCGTTCTTCGGATAAGATCGCCTTCACGAAGGACATGTCCATGTGGTGCAAATATAGCGCTCCAGTCGGGATTTCTAAGCATGAGGTCGCGAAATGCCTGATGGATGGACACGTGCTGCTTAGCAGCATTAATGTCAAAAGGCTGGGCATGCGTACTCGTATGCGCCCTTCGAGCTCTTGTCCGACCTTCCACCCTTCTGCCAATTGGGCTACTGGCTTTACAAGCTTCTTCCACGGCATCGTGCCCCATCTGCGATGTGCCACCGCCAACCCCTTCAGCTCTCCTGGCACACCCATGCTTAAGCCTTTGCACTTCGATAGGCAGGTGGCATGCGCGAACATTGTGGAATTTGCAGCTGCTGGTGCTGTCTCCCTGAAATCCACAGCCCACGCCTCCGAAGACCCACCCGGAAAGACGGGCGGCAGTCGCACAGTCATAATCCCACCACCGCCTATTCCAGAGCTGGATGCGTTGTGAGTTGAAAGACGGATAGGTGCTTTGCGCAAAAGAGGCGTACCTGAACATATCTATAACGCCAATGCACAGCATCGTTGAGATTGCAGAATCCACAGCATTCCCACCACTCTTAAGGACGTCGACGCCAAGTTTTGAGCAGACGCTATTCTCCGCAGCCACAGCGCCGTGTTTCGCCCGGACTTGATAGGCTAGATTACGCTTTGCTGGCCAACCAGGTAGCGTCTTGTCCGGGGGATGAAGAACAGGCTCCGACGACGATTGTTGGCCCCACAGGGAGAGCTGTTTCCAGACCACGAACCCTACGTACCAGGATAAAATACAAAAGACTGTAGTTTTCCATCTGCGCGATGCATATGCAGGTGAGGGGTTCAGGGCATGCACAGGGAGCGTGCTGTCGGAGCGGTACTGCGTGAACGTCCTCTCTGTCGGAGTACTTGCCTGCTGCCCGAGGCCATATTTCACGTCTGCGAGCAGGGGATCCCCTTCCTCAGGCTTGGACCGCATATCTGACGGTATGGTCGGTCAGAGAACCTGGGAAGCATTTTACATATAAATATTCTCAATGGCAACAGACTCGGATCCAGACTGTAGGCTGACAAACGAAAATCGACGCTAAGTATGGGGATGGGGCAGACCGGACCTGTGACATGCTCCCACGTCTCTCATCGCGTGGACAAGTTCTGCTCAGGCAGGCACGAAAGGGGCGGCGGCTTTCGGGAGAGACGTAGCAGTGGGACAGCTGGCTGGAAAGATCAGAGCATAGCGCTACAAGTATGCCCGACGGAAAATTCCCCGCCCGTACTACTGACTGTCGACGAAATTTGAGGCGAGAGTCTCGAAGGAGAGGCCGAGGGCGAAGAACTATTTTGTGCTGATTGCTGTTCTCGGTGAGACCACCGGCAGGCGATTAAATCATACTCTAACTGACTTTGCTTGCGTGCGCCGAACGGAATATTATTTCATGGATATATATATGACGTTATATAGCTCGAATGTCTCCCACATCACAACCTCAATAGCCCGCAGCCTGCCCATTCTTCCGCGAATCGCTCGCCGCTGTGGCACGGCTGTGAGACAAATATATCAGGCGGACGAACCACTCACCGAATATGTTTCCATCTTTGGCCAGGATCGCCTGTACTACTGCTGCCACCCGATTGATGTCACTCACTGCAGAACCTCAGCACAAGGTGAGTCAAAACAAGAGAGTGGAACTAGCCTGTGATATTATGCCCTCTGGCTTGTAGTGCGTCTATACTTTCCTGATCAAATGTGCTGTCCATATCCACGTTTAAGGGAAACAACTGGTTGTGAACTCGCGGCCCTTCTACCGCACTGCTGATATCGATCCAATCATCGTTGGCTTGTTCTGCGGCTGACATCGCCGAGTCAGCACCTAGGATCACTTCTGCCACGGCACCAAATATTCTGATCCCTCCGGACCCTCCTGCAGCAAGATAGAAAGATCCATCGGAGTGTTCGATTATCACTGGGGACATGGACGAAAGTGGTCGCTTTCCTGGTGCTGGGTAATTGTCTACACCTTCGAATTAAGAACGGGACGTCATCGCGAGCCGAGGTAGGCTCACATGGAGACGGCCAGAGGCCATGCGTGCCTGGTTGTCCGGGTATTGAAAAGTCACTGAGTTCGTCGTTGAGAATGACGCCAGTGACAGGATCGAGGACCTGAGAGCCGAATTCGATATTCACCGTTGAAGTTATAGACACGACCATTCCGGACGCGTCTACAATCGAGGAGTGCGACTTGGGATATCCGAGACAATTGGTTTGCCGCGAGACATGTAAAATACATTCACACGTACTGTGCCATGGTCTATGGTGGCGTCATAAACGGGGTTGTAATATTCTGGTGGGTGAGTGGTATCCTAAGGTTCAAACAATGAACTAAAGCCTCAAGAGACTAGAATTTCACTCACGTCGGATATGTTCCGGAAGATGTCGTCCGCATAAGCTTTAGTGGGGATTTCGTCGATAAGAGTTGCCCGCCGTGACATTGACAAATGCCGGGTCACAAATATTCGTTCTAGGTACACAGGGAATCATTTAAACATTCACTTTATCGAGCTGTGATACTGGCCATACCTTGCAGCATGGCCAACTTTGGGGATCTTCTCAGTACAGTGCAGTAATGTGATGTGTTACTCGCTCACACTTCATCGTTTCCACAAACCGGTGTAGCTTCAAACTCTTACCCCCGTCGTCGTTGTCATCGAAGCGCTCGAGCAGGTTGAGCATGTGGAGTAAGACGGGGCCGGAGGAAGGAGCTTGCGTGGTATACACCCTCCGGTTCTTGTAGGTGCCTTGAAGTGCGGGAGTGACCTTTGGTGTATACTGGGCAAAATCGTTTGCGGTGAGGACTCCGCCAGTCTCGTGGATTTTCTTGAGCAAAGCATTTAGGATTGGGCCCTTCACCAAAGTCAGTACTTATCTCTGGTCATGTATCGAATCTAAACAGCACTTTGTAGAACGCCTCTGCGCCTTCTTCCGCAATGGTATGTAAAGTCCGGGCGAGGCTCGTTCTTCGGATAAGATTGCCTTGACGAAGGAGGTGTCCATGCGGTGCAAATATAGCGCTCCAGTCGGGATTTCCAAGCATGAGGTCGCGGAATGTCTGATAGATGGACGCGCGCTGTTTAGCAGCATTAATCTCAAAAGGCTGGGCATGCGTACTTGTAAGCGCCCCTCGAGCTCCCGTCCGACCTCCCACCCTTCTGCCAATTGAGCTACTGGCTTTACAAGCCTTTTCCATGGTATTGTGCCCCATCTGCGATGTGCTTCTGCCAACCCCCTCAACTCCCCTGGCACACCTACGCTCAAGCCTCCGTACTTCGATAGGCGGGGATCATGTGAGAACATTGTGGAATTCGCAGCGGCCGGTGCTGTCTCTCGGAAATCCACAGCCCACCCCTCCGAAGACCCACCCGGAAAGGCGGGCGGCAGTCGCACAGTCATAATCCCACCAACGCCTATTCCCGAGCTAGATGCACTGTGAGTTGAACCGCGACTAGATGCGCCGCGCGAAGGAGAAGTACCTGAACATGTTGACAACGCCAACACAGAGCGTGGTTGAGATCGCCGCGTCTACGGCATTCCCACCGTTCTTGAGAACGTCAACGCCAATTTCTGAGCATATGATATTCTCTGCAGCGACTGCGCCGTGTTTCGCTCGGATTTGATAGGCTGGATTGCGATTCGCTGACCAGCCAGGTAGCGTCTTGTCTGGAGGACGAAGAACAGGCTCCGAAGACGACTGTCTCCCGGACGGGGTGGAATGGCTCCAGACCAGGAACCCTACGCACCCAGATAAAATACACAAGACCGTGACTTTCCATCCGCGCGATTCGTGATGTAGGTCCGTGGTATATATCGGGAGCGTGCGATCGGAGCGTCTCCACACCTGCGTGAACGTCATCCGAATTGGAGTTCTTGCCTGCTGACCGAGGCCGTACTCTTGCTTCACGTCTGCGAGCAGGGGAGCCCCTTCCTTCGACTGCATGTCTAGCTGTACGGTTATGTGGCAAACATAAGTATCTCATTATATATACCTATTTTCGACCCATGCTCTTGCCCCGCTCCCGGCACTTGGACCCCTCGTTCAATTGACCATGCCCTGCTTCATCGTGCTCGATTATGCAATTTATGGCCATACCACCTCAGGACTCATGTCCGGACGCTAACTCAGTTAACTCAGGCATATTAGCCTTGGACCCCTGAAAATTCCTATATATGTCTGGGCCGGGTCCGGACAAAAAAATACAGGGGTCTCGACCCATGTATGTCTGGGTATTTCTCCGGACGACTTGTCAAAATCCGGTCTGGTCCACATCCGGACAAAGCTACATGTAGCTTAGTAATTTTGTATGTGCTTCTAGCTCTGTCAATAATCTGAGTAGTGCTTGCAGCTGAACCATTCGAACTTTGGACGAGACTTGTGGGGGGGTTGAAATCTGCCGTTACGGCAATTGCAATGTTCGACGGGGGCGAAGGAGGCTGAAGGCTGAGGGCGACTGATATATCGTTGTAACTTGTAAATAGTCTACATTCTCTCTGACTGTTGACATGTCAGGATTGCGTGTGCATCCAGGTGCATCCCCTTAGCTATCGGCCAGACAGAAAACTAATGCTATTTGAGCCTGGTTTCAAATTCGGACAATTGTTGGGCGTTTTTCTTTCACAACTGGGAATCCGGACATTTTTGAATTTCAGGAAAAAATATCCAGACAAACTTTTGGGTGTTTAGCCCAGACACATGCTCATATATAGGGATTTTCAGGGGTCCTATTAGCCCTCCTCAATTATAGATCCCGTGATTTCCTCGCCGACACGGGCACCAGCCAAATCACGGGGACGACCGGTGGTTAGGCCGGCCAGTGCACCGGGTCGCAAAAGCAAAAGCACAGCGTGCTTTTGACCGCTGATCCGAGCTCGGCTCTGCGCTTACACCATCTCCGCATTCCGCATCGATATCGGGGATCAGTGGCAGGGGGGAAGACATGAGGAATGCACAGGCGGGTTCAGAGAGGTTGCGAAATCGTACACTGAGGTAGGGACCGACGTGGGTCGGGTACTACGGGTGCCACCAGGTGCACCTGCAGCTCTAAACCCGTGCGGGTCTGGTCAGCCCTCGTCCTCCAGGGCTTCAACCCGGGTGCACCTGCTTTCTACGGACTGGGTTTTTGTATATAAATATCAGTTTTTTTGTACAGGTTTTCGTTCTTTCTTTGTTGTCCCATGGATTTCCAGTCAGGGCAACACATGCTCACTCTCTTTTGACTCTCAAGAGTGTGAGTTCTTCTGGCCTCTGTGTGTAAATCTACTTGGTCCAGCACAGTCAACTTGAATATTACAGATCATCCTGGGCCTTGGAGGGTTGTCCAGAGCACTGTGCCAGGGTGCACAATGATATTATTATAATAATTCATGAATATATGCATTATACTTGCTTTCATTAATACTCTTGGACCTGCAGGTGGTTGTTTTGGAAACTGTGAACTCAGAACTAAACATTGGTGTAAGGTACACAATCAAGTTTAGTCTAGCCACTAATAGTGTTCAAGGGGATATCAACCAAAGACTATTTTAACAGAGAACCCAATTAAGAGATTCTACTCCAGTGTTCAAATAACACTATTACTTTGCAGTAACAATGCAATTCAAAGCACTTGTAGCAAGGCTACTAGTCTGGTCAAGATAATACTTGAAACTATGAGGGAGAGCGTACAGGGTTCCAATGCTTTGTTTTTATATGCAATATGGGGAAAGCAGACTTGGACGACTAGGCTCAAGGTCGCAACAATTGAATGGCTGTTCAATTGAAGGACTAAAAGGATAGCCAAGGATCAAGGAGTGAAAGGACAAAACCAACAACAGCAAGTTAAAACTAACTTGAGAGTTGATAAAGTCAACACTAACACAAACTAGTTGGCCAGGCAAAGGCCCTACAAGCAACAGTGCCCAGATAAGATAGAGTGTGGTAGCTTTGTGCTGACACAAGCTAGTAATCAAGCTAAGGCCCTACAAGCAACAGAGCTTGATTAGATAGAAAGTGTACTACACCCCAACACTAGTTATTTGATTAGACTTAGGCCTACAAGGAACAAAGGCTAATCAAATAATAGTGGTGGTTGTTACCAACACACTCTATTAATTTAACTTTGGCCCTACAAGCAACAAAGCTTCAATTAAATAGAAGTGATGATAGCCAACACAAGCCAGCAATTGATATTTGGCCCTACAAGCAACAAAGTGTCAATTAGATGGAAAGTGGTGGTTTGCTTACACAAGCTAGTAGTCTTTAACTCTGGTCTTACAAACTATAGAGCTCCAACTAAAGCAGTGAAAAAGCTGAAGAGATTGTGCTTCACTCCTACAAAGTGAGAGGCAGACTGAAAGAGGCTCCTACAGAGTTTTTCAGCTAGGTCAAGTTCTTCAGGCTTGAACTGATCTGATAGAAGACTCAGGCTTCAGGCAGAAGTGGGGTGTGAAATGTGTGTGTGATTCCTTTTTGCAAGGCTACCTAGAGCTATACTTATAGCTTTGCATCTGAAACACCCTAGACGCTTTAGGAAGGTCTAACAATAGAATGGAAGCTGCTGGAAGGTTCTGGCAGCTGCCATATATGGTTAGAA
This sequence comes from Ramaria rubella, assembly GCA_015039355.1. Lineage (NCBI taxonomy): Eukaryota > Fungi > Basidiomycota > Agaricomycetes > Gomphales > Gomphaceae > Ramaria > Ramaria rubella. The sequence goes on from MU134345.1 coordinate 182,683, forward strand.
TCTTCCAGAAGCTTCTACACTATTAATATGAAGCTAACTATTGGCTAGAGACGACTATGATGTCACCAAATTACTGACTCATGAATAACTATGATGCTGAAATGATATCATAGCATTCAGGCTCAGATTAGGGGTTGTAGTGATGTTATAATGTCTCTAGCTAATTAATATTGGATGATAAATAAGAAGTTACCTGCTGTGGAGCTAATTAATGATCCTGCTGACTAATGAGTTGGCTTACCTCAGCTGCTGAGTTACAATAATGGTAATTATTGCCCAGTAGCTGAGTTGAAGCTGAGTTACTGATTTGGCAAGTTTTAGGTCAGCAATCCAAGTTGTGGACTCTTGTGGATCATTAATAGTGAACTCAGCAGTGGTGACAAGAAATAGAAAAATAAAGAGAACCACTGATCAGAAACACTTGGAACCCTATAATCAAAATCTTCAGACTATAAGTACATTATAGGGATCCATAACAGTGGTGCAAATACACTCACACAGACCTGTGACCTGCACATGGCATCTGCCATCAGAGCATGAGTTGCCTGGTCACCTCTCCTCTAGCACCAACCACCTGTCCTCATATTGCTGCATGCTCAGTTAGCCACTCTGCATCAGGTCAGCACTCATGCGTGCTCACCTGGAGGACTTGTGCAACCTCATGCTGTGAGATTTCAAAAACCTCCTGCATGTCTCTAGACAGTATGTGCACTGGGGATGACCACAGGCTTGAAAAACATGCAGAAGATCTCCAGGAGCTCAGGGTCCTGCACAATTGTGTAAGGTCAATCAATGTTAGTGCACAACCCAGAGTGCAAGTAGGTATCAGAGGCAGGCAGCACTATATGATGATCCATGGGCAAAACTCTTGATGCTCATGTGTCCTTTCACCATGTCTGGTGAACATTGGTTGCTCATTGAATTATCCTGTCACACCCTAGTCATCAATTGTAAGGGGAACTCCCTTACTATTCTCTCTATCTATTCCCCTTTCCCTAATCTTAATTCCCTCCACTTTCATTCCCTCATGTCTAATCTCCCCTCTCTCTTTTGCCATTTCATTCTTTTATTCTAGCTATGTCTTGGGCGCTTATTTATTGATGATCTTGCAGGTGCCAGGTGTTGATCTTTCAGAGTTCATTCTATATTCAGTAGTGTAGTCAGCAGTGGGATCCCTAGACTTTTCTCTTCAGATTGACACTTGCTAGATATACATCCTTCTCTGTAGATTCCTGTAGACTTATATCTCTTTGGATTCCCACTTGCTAGGCTATAGTGTGATATTCCACTAGCCTCAGAGGTTGCCCTTATACCAATCCTGAAGGATGACTAGAGTTTCATTAATAATAAGACACATATCCCTGTGTGAAACACATTGTACACTTTGCAAATGAAGATGGATTTCATGGATTCTCCTTCAATCTTGATGTCCAGTGGCATCTTAAAATGCTCATAAATGTCAGAGGTCCAGCTTTTCTGTTGCTGCTCTGCAGCCAAAATGTCAGCCTAAGACCATTAAGCCTGCAGTGTGCATACCTAAAACTTCCTCTGGTGTGCTGGTAGTGACACTATAGTATTCTTCAAACTGAGCCTTTTTTTGATTGGTTGGCTTATCTGTGGATGATTTGGTGGCAGAGCTGGTGGGCCCACATTCCTCTTCTGGGGCAGAGCTGTCTTCAATATGAGCAGAGGAATGAGTGTGCTTCAAACATTGTGCCATTGAGAACCACACATGTGAGATAAGGTGTGTGAGGGGATGACACTGATGAGTGCCTGAAAATTGTTCTACAGTAAATTATATAGAGTAGATAACAAAAGAACTTACCACTCTGGCAACACCATCCTACCCATTGCTCTCCACATCCTGGACCATGCATGGTGGAAATGACATGTTGGATGTGTGAATAGCCTGGTCATCTCATCAGAGCAGTTCTCTTCTTTGTTTCAGCTTTGTGGGTTAAGGCTCTCAATGGGTTGCAGGTTGCATGGGTTCTACCCGCAGGTACCTGTACCTGTACCTGGCATCTATTGAGACCCACAGGAAAATTCAAGTGCCAGGTCATGGTCTGGTAAGGGCTTGTGGCAGGTACCTGCATGAAGGTACCCAGGTATTATATTTCAAGAAAAAAAAATTAGGTCTTGGAAATCTGAGGTTTATGAACATTTTGAGCCAGCAACATTTGCATTGAATAAAAAGGGTGAACACATTCGAAGCGGTGGGACACCCATTGTCAGTTTACTTTCAGAAATGGATCCAAAAGACAGTGGGTAGCGGTGTCGTCATTGCACGGCTACTTATACTGGTGTTCGGCTCAGTGCGCTTTGCTATCAGCAGCAACAAAGGTAGAACAAAGACGAAGATGAGGATGTAGCAGTGACGATGATGATGACATAATACGATGACATAAGCGAAGACGAGATACAACAGCAAGTGTCATGTGATTGACAAAGCTGGCCTTGATGTGGATGTAGAAGTAGTAGTAGACTTAGACTTAGACTTAGACGAGTGAATCCAACTGAAAGAGGTGAATTGGGGTACACTAAGGCAAAACAGGCCTTATATACATGATCAGAACAACAAACGATGCGAGTATGCCATACAACGATGTTGTCGACAGCAGACAGGAGAAATGACTAACGGCGAGAGGCAGAAAACCAAAATAGGAAGGTGGTTTGTAATACAATGGAGAAATGAGTCAGGTGGTCGAAGAAATGAAGGGAAATGTGGCAGCAAATTTGAAATAGAAGCCAGAAATAGAATAGAAGTGAGTCACAGACAATAGACCATGTGGAACAATTGGAAATAGAAGTACAAGAAAGAAGCGAGTCAGTCAGGTGATGAAAATGAGTCATAGCCGTCCAATAGGATTTCCAGTTGCTTGTCAAATATCTCCAAAGATGAGTAAGGGAGTCATGTGACTTGATGACGACTCAGAAACATGTGAACCAATCATGACACTTGGATACGAATTTCCTCCAGAGAGGGAAGAAAGATGAGTCCTGCTTGATGAAGTCCTTAGGCACATAACCGTAGCAAATCTCTGTTCCTGGACCAAACTCTTTGATATCCCAGTAGTTCCTGAGTATGATACAATGCCAACCATTCACTGGTTCGAAGTTTGGGTTGAAGCCGATGATGTGGAAGGGAGCATGGAAGACAGGGTCGAATACCCAAATGCAATCATGAATGCGATAAGGAGGATAGGAGGGGAATGTTCGGTATGGGCCTTCAGGAGATTCGACATACAGAGGATAGTACCGATGATGTGTGACATGTGGAGGAGGATTGGATAAATGAACATCAAGGGGAGAATGTCAACTAGGAAGTTCGATGCGTGGCCCAACGTGTATGTCTGGCTTGGCGGTCATCTGAAACAAATCATGGAATGTGGTGGCGGCAATGCTGGACAGCATATTGAAAATAGAATTGATGGAGATGGAACAAGTGTGGAGATGATGTATCTGGCGGACTGGAGGTAGCACAGCAGATGATGGTCTGGCGAAAGCTGATGAAGATAGGCACGTGTGCAGTGAGCGTCTTTTGTAGTGTAGTAGGCGCTGTCGAGTATCATGCTTGTCACCGTATACGAGTTTGTATGCAAAACGTATGTCTGATTTTGTTTTCTTATTGTACATGTTTTACTCATGGATTGTATATACATAGGACAGGTCACAAACATCAACTGACACTTTGACTGGTAACCTCTGTAAGCATGCACAAAGCTGTGCTGGTCCCTCCACCACCTCTGCAATCATGGACAGGTTCGCTGCAGGCTGCACATATTTGCGTGAGTCCCTCCAGAAACTGCTCACCTGGGTTGTGCGGAAGAACTGGCCATACACAATCATTGATGATGCCGAGTTCTGTGACATCCTTGTGATGTTGCATGGCTCAGTCAACATCCCTTCCGCAAACACGCTTGCTGGTGACATTCAAATGGCCCATGAGATGAGCAAGGCAAAGTTGATCCAGGTTTTAGAGGTATTTACATGTATGCTACTGACTAACTTATGAGATTTACTCACCAGGTATTGAGCAGGCGCACACTGGCAAAGTCCACATGGCATGCAATGTGTGGACCTCATGCAAGGCCAGCTCATATTTGAGCCTGATACTGCAGTGGTGTCCCGAGCATACAGATGAGGTGATCCATCTCATTTTGGACTTCCTCCGGTAAGTCACATGCCCATGCTCTGGATTTCATGAGGGCCTAACCTGTGCGTAGGGTCTCAAAACGCCACACTGGGGTGAACCTTGCATGTGACCCAAGTCCTGGAGGATTTCCAAATAGAACGGAAGGTTAGTCCAGGTAGAACAAGGGGCCATTGCTTACTTACTCACATAATGTTGTCCCCAGCTCCTGGCGCTCGTTGGTGACAACACATCAAATAATGATGCAATGACCAATTTGCTAGAATGGTCCCTCCCAGGATGGGGCGGTCAAAAGTGTCGCGTGCATTGTCTGGCACACTGTTAGAACCCATATCCATTCTCTGATTTTCCTCTGATTTTCTGACAAATCTCCTTCTCTGACAATCTCTGACAAATCTCCTTTCCGACAATCTCCTTTTTGATAAGCCTTTCTCCAACTTTTTCTGAAATCTCCATTTAAACATCCTTAGTCATCCTTCAGAGATCAATCTCCCAATCTTATATCCATATGTCCTATCTCTGACTTCGTATTTGTTTCCGTATTCGCCCGTCTTGGAATTCCACATCTCGTATCATTACCTGTTATGTCTCTGATTCGGCACCCTCAGTTATTCCTTAAATAGGCATGTTGTACATCTCTTTCTCTAGTTTGAATATTGATTGTTCATTATCATTGGTCATATTGCCTATCACGTATATTGACTTATACGATGAGTCTCGCATATTGATTGTATTCTGATCATCTTCATTCTGACATCCCGAAATCCTTATCTCCAGTCTAAACTCCGATTTTTTCCGAAAGGCTAATCCTACCTTTAATCCTCTTCAAACACTATTCCACTCTTCTCCGATTTTCTGACGTTTTCCGAAAATACTAGTTAAGTCTTGACTAGCTGTCTTGTCATTGATCCTTCCATAGATCTCCAACTATTCCGACATTCTCCGAATTCTGACTTGTCAAGAAATCCAAAATACCAGGGCACAAGAATCCAAGAGGGCGCAACCCATAAGTTGAAGCCAAGCCCGTCTGATCCCGATATTCTGATATTTCTGATATTTTCAACAACTCCGGTGAAAAGCGATATGGTCTTTAACAGTATATTCAAACTACCAGTCTTGATTCTTACAATAACTCCTGATATCCAATTCCTATCACCTACATCTGATATCATCTATGTCCTTACCAGCAACCCTTCCGACCAACTAGGAGAACTTTTCGACAACACCAGTTTTTCCAATGGCAATGATGTCAATCCTCAATACAATT